>OY992878.1:66651147-67003647 GCA_963921405.1 Cepaea hortensis | reverse complement strand
TGGAGCGACTTTTGCTGAGCTGAAGAGTTAGGGGGAATAGAAACAATGGATGGACATGATCAACGTCGGTCTTTTGACTGCTTGGCCAAGTGGATGAATGAATATTTAGTTTTAATATAACAAAACAGAAAAACCCTAACCTGCACAGTTCACGGCGACTGTACTAGCCAGACACCAGGCAGCCTTAATTCCTCAGGCTCAAGGACCCCAGCCCCCCCCCCCCCCCCTTACCCCCACCCCCACCGTCCTACACCGCAAGGTATTATAGACAGTAGATGGCAGATAACATACACCATAAACTGATTAAGTATCAACGAGCATGTTGCCTGTTTGACCTGCTGACTGGACTGGTCAGATTTGCATTGCATATGTAATGGCACAGACAGTATGTGTGCAATAAACATCACGTTGCAGGCTCTTTGCGGAACGTCATTCGCATAACGGTCCAACGACAAAATTCTCCTTGTTGGTCAGTTCCCTTGCCTCATGCATGGTGACGTCAATGGCCTGTGTCCATCGTCGTGCTGATAGACCCCTGCCTCTTGTTCCGGGAACCATGGCTTCCACCACTGTACAGTCCAAGCTGGTGTGACATTTAATATGGCCAGAGTATTTCAGTTTCTCAGACATGTTGTTTGTGAGTTAGTTTTCTTCCATGCCCTGACCTTGCTTTTGTAGTAAAGAAACATATTTTAATTGTTACATTCTTTTCAATGTTAATTACTATAGATGGAATATTTAACGTAATATTTTCCACAGAATCTTTTTTTAAATGTTAACATATTGAAAGCTTATATTCTTTTGTTGTGTAAATTATTTAAAATATATATTATCACATACATATTGCCACATTCTGCTGCCGCTGTGACTGCTGCCTTTCATCTCCCAGTGGAGCACAATTCCTCAAGAAACTTACTTTGTAGACCAGTTCATGATGGGTTGAATTATGCAGCTAAAGTTTTCTACAGGACGAGTTAGCCAGTCTGACACCAACCCTCCTCAGCTGCCTGTTATGACATGCATGGTAGGTTTCAGTCACACTATTCTGTGCTTCCCAAATGAGTCGCGGTAAGAAACGGGCAATATTACCATTACTGTTTTAATAGTCCACTTGAAGCTGCTCCTATTCTTTCTATGTTTGGTCGTTCTGTATTTTGTAGATAGGTTTTCTATGGAACGAGGTAGCCAGTCTCAATCCAACCCTCCTTAGCTGCCTTTTATGACATGTATGGTAAAGGAGGTGATTGTGGGTTATTTGACTATTATAAAGGGGGGTTGTGACTAACAAAACTTTGGAAATCATTGTCTAGAAAGTAAATAAAAAGTATCCTTTCTACACCCTCATCATTATGTGCCATGCAGATAAGTATGGGCAGTCATGTTTCGACATTTTACATGATCACCAGTCATCCTGCTCGTGACGATACATAGTGGAGTGGCTGCCGAGTGGCTAGAACGCCAGGCTCTCCTTCGGGAGACCCGGGATCGAATCCTCGGTAAGGCGTGGAGTTTTTTCTGTCCGGGGCACACAATAAAAACTCTAACCTGCACAGTTCGCGGCAACTGCACTAGCCATGCGGCCTTAAATCCACATGCTCAAGACTCCTCTGTCCTACACTGCAAGTTATTATAGGCAGTGCGGGCCGCACTGAGTTTGAAGAGCAACAGCTGATCCAGAGCAACACACATCAAGGTGACATAGTCATCTACACCGATTGGTCAGTGGTGAGAAACAGACTAGTGGCTGGGGCTTTATTGCAAAGGCTAATGGACGAGTCTTGAAAAAGGAGAGTCTGGCATATGAGATTACGACCTCCAGCATGAGAATGGAGATGGAGGCAGTAACAGCGGCATTCCGGTGGCTAGAGGACACCACTGCAACACACATTGTATTCATTACGGATTCAAAGAATATGCTTAGTAAAGTGGAGAAAGGAATGTTTCGTGTGGAATGGCTCTCGCTTCAGAGGTCACAGATTGTGAGAATTGTATGGATATTTTGTTTTGGCCATGCGGCGGTACGGAGGAATGAACAGGCTCATAGGCTAGCAGGGAATGCACCTCTTGGTGGTAGTTTGCCTATGGACAAGGGGAAGGTGGTCGTGCGCTTGTGGGACCAGGTGGAGAAGGCGGAGGAACAGATTGAGAACCATATGTTGAAAGCATGAGATTTCGGGGGATTGGCAGGGATTATGAAAGAATCTCAAAACTGAGCGGGAAGACCAGGAGAACATTTAATCAGATAGCGCTGGCAACGATTACTAGTATGACTCTTCGCTGGCTGTTGAACGAGGGGACGGAGCACGTATGGGAATGTCATGAGTGCAGTGATGTCGGTTCTTAACTCAACTGAACTCAGCTCAACTATGACAGTCATTAATCAGCTCTGTGTTTTGTCTCAAACATATCATGTGGCCAAGCCATTCAGATACTTATTTCTCTGCCTTCCCCATGTTCTTTTTTCCTCAATATTGCCAGATGTCACCAAGTTCCCAAAAAAATCTTGACTGTCTATGTCTAAATTTTTAATCAGTTAAAACTGTTCATGTTTCCTATAGAACTTGATCATTGCCTTTTCTGTCTTTCCATGATCTTGGATTAGGTTGTTTGTTTGTTTTTTTTTTTTTTTTTTTGTTTTGTTTTTTGTTTTTTTTTTTTTGGGGGGGGGGGGGGGGGGGGGGGGGGCATGTGAGCAAGTGTTTTATTTTCAGCACAGAATCTGTTTACAAATGTTCTTTGCCTTCCTCTTGCTATTTTTCCATTAATTTTGCAAATTGTCACTAAATTAGCAAATTTATTTCTCCTCACAATGTGCCCAAAAAATCTTGACTATGTCTAATTTCTCTAATCAATTTAGCTTTTATTTGTTACTTGAAGGATTGTCTCATATGTTTTTCCATCCGTCAATGGTATTCTTTCTATTTTCTGCAGAAACTGCATATCCACTGCCATTAGATGTTTCTCAGCATGTCTGCTTATTGTCTATGTTTCACTTACATACAACAGTATACGCTCTATATAGCATTACAACTTTTTTCTACCAGCTTTTTATTGATGAATATGTTTGCCATCTTGCAAAAGGCTACCCTTGATACCGATTCCAGTTCTAATCTCTATAAGGCACCTCCCATCAGATGTTATGACTATTCCAAGATAGTTGTACCAATTCAGCTTGTTCAAATTGTTTCCATTTAGTTGGATGTTATACTGTTGTATTTCTTTGTTCTTGGAGATGAACTAATTTCTGATTTCTTATAATTAAAACACTAACCCTGGCCAGTCAGTGTGTACAACAACAACATCCACTAAATGCTGCACATCCGGTTCATTGTCATTTGCATGTCTTTTATTGTTGATGTTATGTCTTCCAATGTTGACTCATCTCATATCTTCTGGACTTCTCTTAATACTTTCATTATACAGGAAACACAGGTCTGGAGACATTGTACATCCCTGCTGCACGCCTCTCTTGATTGATTGGTATTCACCTACTTCATCATAAACTTTTACGGCAGCTTTTGTTTTCAATGTTTGTTCTTCACAAGTCTAAGGTCTTTCTTGTCAATTTGGATATCTGCAAGAATCTTTATGATATAAATATGTCTTACTCTGTCAAAAGTGTTTGTTTAGTCAATGAAACAAAGACGTAGGTGTTTGTTTCTTAGCAAACACTATTAATGTTCCAGGCATTTGATGTACTCTTGCATCTTATAAACCCACATTGTTCTGCCCCAATTTCTGGTTTTATTTTCTTCCTAACCCTTTGACTAATGATTCTTAGCAAAGCCTTTGTGATGTCACTCATTATGCTAATTGTTTTATCTTGATCACATTCTAGAGCTCCTGATTTCTTCAGGGCTGCAGTAAACATAAATTTACATAAGTCAAGAGGTACTGTATATCTCCGGTATTATATATTGTGTTTAGCAGCGTGGTGACCTGGTCTATACTATAATATTCTAAGGCATTATTCTGTCTACTTCCCATATTATCTTAACTATATTCATTAAATGGTTGTTAAGGTTTCTTGGCAAGTTTTGCAGAAGGTAGTTTGCCATTGCTGTCCTTCTGGGAAATGACTGCACTAGCCAGTGGCCATAGCCATTGTCTCAACTGATGAGACCATCTGCCTATCACAGCAGAGCGCAAACCATAATCAACATCAATCTGTCTGCTGCTCTCACACTCCATCCACCACCTGCTTCCATGGCTTCACATAACCCTGACGGGGGTGGGGGAAGGGGGCCTAAACAGGTACTCCACCTTGCCCAAGGGTGTCCCATCCATACTTCAAGAGCTGAATATTGAAGAAGGCTGGCTATTACAGACGATAAAACAAAGAAAATTGAAATATTTTGGTCACTTGAAACGTCACGAAAGTTTGGAGAGAACAATAATGGAGGGATATATGCCTGGGAATAGAGGAAGAGGAAAAATGAAGTGAAGATGGGTGCAAGATGTGGCGGATGATCTCCAGATGGGTGTATCGGGCACAGGACATCTTGCTTATGATCGAGAGGTTTTCCGGAAGGTTGTATTGGGAGTGAGATTCTGCAAAGGAATGCTACTGAATGAATGAATGAATGAATGAATGAATGAATGAATGAATGAATGAATGAATGAATGAATATTCATTAAATAGACACATGTGTTAACATGTTTCTGAAATATAGGAAATTTGGGATAATAACATCATTTTCATATAGGGCAATTCATTTTTTTAAAGCCTTGTAATTTATGTCAAAATGTTTAATTACTTTTTTGCAGAGTAAAGTGAGAATAAAAGAGATCATTATATTATACAATGTACACGGAGTTGATGTTTTTGTTGTTATTTTTTTTACGAGATTGTACTTCTGACCATATGGTGTGCCTATTTTACCTAATTTCCCTTTGAAAGTTCACCAAATGTTGACATTTACTAAATATTAATTGTACACCATGCAAATTGGAACATTTTCTTTCATGAACCTCCCAACTATTCAATTTCAGTAAACGAAATGAAAATGTAATATACAAATACCTATATTAACAACTGGGGCATAAAAGACAGCATAAGTAATTTACATATGTAACTAATGCACCACATCAGGAATTAGAAATAAACAACGTAACATGAGTAACGAATGTAAAACACAAATTCAAATCCCAATGTAGGAAATAGGAAGAATGAAATATATTTTACAAATACATGAAGCTAATGAACAAACACAAAAAATAATAAAATGTTTGGGACAATGTGTGTGGGTGTGTGCGTGCGTGCATGCGTACATGCGTATGTGTGTGTGTGTGTGTGTGTGTATATATATATATATATATATATATATATATATATATATATATAGAGAGAGAGAGAGAGAGAGAGAGAGAGAGAGAGAGAGAGAGAGAGATTTGGTCACTGCGTGGTCTCGAGGTATGGTGTCCGATTCGAGTGCTGGATGTCCGGGTTCAAGCCCAGGTGATAACTGGGATTTTTTCTCGTGGACTTCTAGTAATAAAATTTCCCCTGGTCTCTGGTTAGTGAGATTGGATGCCCGTGTGTATTGTTGCACACGTAAAACATCCCTTGGTAGTTGGAAATCGAAAAGAGTAGCCTAATGGTGCTGCCCAGGCAAAATTTTGAGTAAAAAATCTACCCAAAGTATTTCATGATCCTCTGCTGGTGCCATGGAGTTCATGCACTGAGCTGAGATTCTCCAGACTCAGGTTTGAGTTAGGAAAACGGAGCACTTATGGGTTGCACCTGTGTGCCGTGATGTTGATCCATTGACTAAACTAAACTAATCTATATATATATATATATATATATATATATATATAAGGGACGTTCATTTGAAACTCATTCCAATGCCAATGGCTTTATAACAAAAGCATGAAAGAAACATTAACAAGTGTGGTAGAATTAAACAAAGAATTCATTTTGTATGAATTATGCACCATGGGTTGGTCAGAAGAAGTCGCCATAGGCATTCAGGCAAGCATCCCATTGCTTAGGTAGGCGGCGAATGAGCGAAGTGGTGAATGCCGTTCGCAAAAATGGATTGTGGTTGCTCACTGAACAAAGTTTTTACCGCGTTATTACGTCTGCATCTGTGTGAAATCGTTGCCCCTTGAGAGCTGTTTTTAGAGGTCCGAACAAATGAAAATCACATGACAAATCAGGAGTATAGGCTGGATGTTGCAGAATTTCTCACTTCTTCCTTGCTAATGCTTCCTGCACAATCTTTGCGACATGCGGACGAGCATTATCATGCAACATAATCACACTGCGAGAAAGCATGCCGGGTCGTTTATTCTTGATGGCTTTTTGCAGCTTGTCTAGTGTTTGCAAGAAGTGGGTAGAGTTGATGTTGACGCCAGGTTCTTTAAAGTCGGCCAACCTTTATCCCTTCATGGTCAAAAAATGCGCTCAGCATAACCTTACCAGCAGAAACCTGTAACTTTAATTTTTTGGCTTTTGGTGATCCATCATGGTTCCATTGCATGCACTCTTTTTTGCTGCTCGGCTCAAAGTGGCGACACCATGATTCATCGCCTGCCACTATGCAGAAGAAAAATGCATCAACCTCCACTCTGTAATGCAGCAAGTGGTTCAAACACCATCCCATGCATTCCTCTTTTTGGTGGTCGGTCAACATCCATGGTACGCATTGTGAACACATCTTCCGATATTGCAGTTTCTTACGAAGAACCTTTTGAATTGTCCCAATTGACACATCAAATTCTTTCGCTAGTGAACGTATGCTTCGACAACGGTTCATCTGCACTGCTGGATCAATGTTGGTGATGGTTTTTTTCTGTTGCAACAATATGCGGAGCTGGTCTCTGTGGCCAAAGATTTGCGAATGCGGTTCGTGAGCCGCTTACCAGGCTTTCGAAACTCAGCTGCGACCGATTTGTGCAGCATACAATGTCGCATTGTGTTATAAAGTGTTGGTGTGGGAGCCGGTCATTCTGAAGTCAATGGCAAACTATTGAACGTAAAACTTGCCTAGTACACCAACAGCAGCTGAAAAATACTGGTGTTGACTGCAACGTCCTGTAAGGGATATGCAACATTTAAAGAAAAGAAAAAAAAATATGCGCTTGATCCGGCCGTCGAAGATCTGTCATGAACTGATGTCCTTTCCGTCCAGTCTGTCACTGTTGTCTTCAACACACATTTGTTACTGTGCGCTGCCTGCATTCTTCGATGAATACCCACTGGTCGACATCATTCAAATGAAAGAAACTGAATCACCGCTCTTTGAGCTTCTTTGGGCGGACTTTGGATCAACCCGGCGATTTTCTTAACGGTCAGAAACAGAACCTATATATCATGGGACGATATGCACTTGCTCTTTTATTCATTGGTCAGTAGTTATCACATAACTATGACATGATCATGTTCAACTTACGCAATTGCGCGTGGTGCTGCATGAACGGATTTCAGATGAACGCACCTTATATATATATATATATATATATATATATATATATATATATATATATATATATATATATCCCTATTAAAAACTAGGTAGGTTGAAGAGAGCACACGTTATTTAAGTTAAAAACAAAAGTAATATGAAGTGAATATTATAAGAACAAAATTAGTTGTTTAGTTTAGTCGACGGATCAACATCACGGCACACGGGTGCAACCCATAAGTGCTCCGTTCTTCTCCTAACTCAAACCTGAGTCTCGAGAAACTCAGCTCAGCGCACGAACTCCGTAGCACCGGCGAGGATCCTGAAATACTTTGGGTAGATTTTTAACACGAAATTTTGCCCAGGCAGCGCCGTTAGGCTACTCTTTTTCGATTTCCAACTGCCAAGGGATTTTTTACGTGCGCAACAATACACACGGGCGTCTGATCTCACTACCCAGAGACCAGGGGAAATTTTTACTAGATGTCCACGTGAAAAAATCCCGGTCCACACCGGGGCTTGAACCCGGGACCTCCAGCGCTCAAGGTGGACACCATACCTCGAGACCACGCAGCCTCCTTCAACAAAATTAACACTTTACCAAATTCCTTTTGCCAAAAAAAAACAAAGGGCATAGGGGTTTAAAGACAAGAGGCTCGACTTCATTGCCCCGAGCTTTATCTCATATGGCACTGTTTATTTCCACAGAGCAGCCTGCTGAAAGTGTAACACAGAGCACAAACTCTGCAGCTTCAGCGATGGCAACCCAGGGATCTTCGAAAAAATTGCACTCATTAACTGAGTCCGAAAATGAACCCACAACCTTTGGGGTGTAAGGAAGGCGGCTTGGCTATTTCACCACAGATCCCCCAGAGAAGTCCCTTTTAAGAGACAAAAATATTTGAAAATATTTCAGAGGTCAGCATGGTCGAATAAATAAGAGTGCTTGCTCGTACACTTCCAGTGTGCTGATGCCAAGGTAGCCAATTCAACCCCAACAGCGGTCAGTTGGACTAAAAAGTTGACTTGTCGTCCTTGACTATGGGACATAAATTACAAGTACCTCAGAAGTCAGAATGGGTTCACCTGATGACGAGGGACAATGGTAATAAGGAAAGCAAATTCACACACAAAAATCAGTCCAGTGAACTATAAGTACTAGTATGTGTACGGACTAAGCTTGAGTTCAAAGCAAGTGAATAAAAAAGGCCCTTTCAAGAGACAATATTTGAAGTCCCTTTCAAGAGACAATGTTTGAAGTCCCTTTCAAGAGACAATATTTGAAGTCCCTTTCAAGAGACAATATTTGAAGTCCCTTTCAAGAGACAATATTTGAAGTCCCTTTCAAGAGACAATATTTGAAGTCCCTTTCAAGAGACAATATTTGAAGTCCCTTTCAAGAGACAATATTTGAAGTCCCTTTCAAGAGACAATAATATTTGAAGTCCCTTTCAAGAGACAATATTTGAAGTCCCTTTCAAGAGACAATAATATTTGAAGTCCCTTTCAAGAGAAAAAAGTATTTAACTCTACAACATAATGACGAACAAACACAAATAACACTTGTTAAAATATATATTTAGCTATCAGTTCATGTAATTATAATTCAATTAATTTCATACATAAATAAGGTTGAACATATAATATATATGAAGCCATATGGTATAATACATACATTCAACATTTACCCAAAAAAATTAAAGACCACACCATAAATCACAAATCAAAATCTTTGAAACAGAGCAAATTGGAAGACTTGTAAAGCTGACAAGCAAGCAAGTAAATACAGACTTCTGCACACTTTTTGTAAGCGTGTGCATGGCTATGTAAAACATACCTATGCATAGATAATTTCCCATGGCAATGTAAACTTCAGCAGTAAATATAAAGGTCCCTTTCCCATGCCTTGAGCTGTATATGGTATATGGTGATAGCCGTTTTTCGGGAAGCTGAGTGGTCTCAAGGTATGGTTTCCGCCTCGAGTGCTGGAGGTCCCGAGTTCAAGCCCCAGGTGAAGACCGGGATTTTTTTCACGTGGACTTCTAGTAACAAAATTTCCCCTGGTCTCTGGGTAGTGAGAGCAGACGCCCGTGTGTATTGTTGTGCACGTAAAAAATTCCTTGGCAGTTGGAAATCGAAAGAGTAGCCTAACGGCGCTGCCCAGGCAAAATTTTGAGTTAAAAATCTACCCAAAGTATTCCAGGATCTTTGCCAGTGTTACCGTGCACTGAGCTGAGTTTCTCCGGACTCAGGCTTGAGTTAGGAGTAGAACGGAGCACTTATGGGTTACACCCGTGTGCTGTGATGTTGATCCATCGACTAAACTAAACTAAAGCCTCATATGTTCACAGACCAGTGGACTTTCAATGGGTGACATGGTCAATATCACTCCCACTGCCTTTACTTCCCAGAGCATTTTCTGGTACCAATTTTAACCTGGAAGCCCAGGTCAGTTTTTTTTTAAAGATCCCTTGCCTTCAGAAGGACTCAAACACTTGACCTCTGGGCCAGCAGACAAACATTCTAGCCACTATGCTACCTCAGCTCCCATGTTTCAGCAATATTAATGTTAAATAAATGTATGCAAAATTATTACAAAGTTCAACCAGAAACACTTTCTTCCTTGTTTGATGGCCATTAATTTCCATGAACTAAACATAACATAGTAATTCTCCATTACACAAGTTAAAATGTGACTTCACTTCCGGGTGTGACATAATAATAGTGATAATGGTCACAGAGACATGCGCTAACTTCTCTATCCTTAACTCTTTCTGTACCGTTCACCACAGTGAGTGGCTCACCACTTTTAAGTTATGTACAGCTCACAACAGTCTGTCACATTGCAGTATACCTTCACTTTGTAATGTCTCACTTAAAGTTTAACTTTTCCCTAGTTCCAATGCAAAGGTTTTTGGGCTAAATAAACAACAAATGAATCATTAGCACCCGAACAGATCTCAGAGAAATTATCTGTCTGTAAAATTAAGCTATGCCGGCTCCATGGCAAAGGGGTTACGTATGCAGTTCATAATCCCACATACCCGCGTCCGAAACACAGCTGTGGATGATTTGGCAGCAAACTGTCTTGCATTGGTCTTTTACGAAATGGTATGGGTGCCGGTCGTTCAGAAAGCAATGGCACACTACTGAATGTAAACTTGCCAAGAGTTCACAACAGAAAAATAATGCTGGTGTTGACTGAAATGTCCTGTAACATGAACAAGAGATTAATACTGCAGTCTTTATATGATTGGCTACTACAGAATAAACTGCATAGAATGTCACAATATGGGTTTGAGATTTGAACCAATTCTACAGAATGTATGAGAGAAACGAAACAAGTCCTCTTTCAACCATGATGCTACAGGCATAATTAACACCCACACATGGCAACACCTACTGAAAGAGACTTAGTGCTTATGAATCTACTCATGTGTGGTGATGTTAGCTAAAACTGCAACAAATGCTGCACTTTGGAATTGAGATTGGAACCTATTCTAATGATTATATGAGAAAATAGTCCAGGTTTTCATACAATCTAGGATGCCGTAGGCATAATCATCATCCATGCACTCCAATATATACTGGAAGAGACTGAGCACATATAGATCTGCTCATGTGCAATGATGTCAGTTGAGAGTAACAGTAACCTGCATCCCAAGATTTGAGAGTAACAGTAACCTGCATCCCAAGATTTGAGAGTAACCGCAATCTGCATCCCAAGATTTGAGAGTAACAGTAACCTGCAACCCAAGACTTGAGAGTCCAATATCATAACCCCTGGCTCCTGGTACAAAGTACATGAATTCTTTGTTATACCATTCAACAAATACAGATGACATTGAGGACAATCACAACATTTGAATCTCTCAATGAATGGCAGTTGTATGGCAAGTTTATTTAAATGTACATTAATATAGAATCATAGCAGCATAGTGGGTACCCCACAATCTTGTCAATATAGTGGTAGGAGTTCAATCTACCTTTTAAAATTTTAATTCAAATGATATACAACTTTTGTATCAACCCAGCATTGTAAAACAAGCATCGGAGATTTCAATGGAAATCAAAGGTAATGAGGAAGGGAAATGGTCACCATTCAATGCCCCTGATCAGGTATATGTGAAGCCCTATCACCCTATTAGCCATATACACCAAGAGATTGTTTCTACTGTAGATTAAAATTTATTCTCTTTCAAATAATATATCAGGAATGTATGTGACATTACCAACACAAACCAATACCCTTGAAACAAAATGAAAAAAGTCATACAAAATTTACAATCATGACCACATGTTTCTCCTGGAATGTTGATAACCATAACAACAGTATAATATGTGTTAAAGACTGGGTGAAGCAACAAACGGGAAGAGACGGGAGAAATCAACAATTAGTTGTGCTTTATGTCAGCACCCTATACACACACAAGCATATTAACACCCATTTTGTAAATCTGCATGATGACCCCTGATTAAATAACCATCATCATCATGGAGGTCAGCGTGGTTAGCTGGACTAAAATGTTGACTTCTTGCCCTTGACTTGGGAATGTAAATTATAAGTATCTCTAAAGTTGGCAAGGGACACTGGTAATAGGGAAAGCTAATCCACACGCAAATATCAGTCAACTGCTACTAGAAGTAGTAGCACCTGTATGGACTATGCTTGAAGTCAAAGCGAGCGAATGCCAAAAGAAAGAAACTCATCGTCATGTAGCAGGTCTGTTGCAGAAAGTCACTTTCAAGATGGCCTACCAAACAGATTCTTGATCCCTTGCCAATTCTCCTGCCTCTTGGACAATGTGTCTGCAATATCTTGTGTCCATCTTTGTACTGGCTGACCCCTGTCTCATGCACAATGTATCTGCAATATCTTGTGTCCATCTTTGTACTGGCTGACCCCTGTCTCATGCACAATGTGTCTGCAATATCTTGTGTCCATCTTTGTACTGGCTGACCCCTGTCTCATGCATAATGTGTCTGCAATATCTTGTGTCCATCTTGGTACTGGCCGACCCCCATCTCTTCTCTGCTTCCCATCATTGTTCATTCCCAGCCACTGTGATATTTAATATGGCCAAAGTATTTCAGTTTTCCAGACATTGTGCTGTTTATGAGGTTGTTTTCTTATCTCTTGTAGAATGTCAGTATTATTGTTCTTTACTGTCCAAGTATATTTCTTTTCTTTTTTTTCCAAGTATGTTTCTAATTTTTTTGGGGGTCCAAGTTTATGTTTCTTATTTTTTTTTTTTTTGGGTCAAAGTATGTTTCTTCTTTTCTGTCCAAGACAAAGACAGTTCAAATCTAATATATGAAGTGGCAGTGCTGATAGGAATGAAAAATAGAGATACAGACCTACACATACATGTGCACAACAGGAGCAATCAGTATAAGTAATCCTCACGATTTGGTGAGAAAAGAATCAGGATCCATGAGTGTGGCAAAGGTGCAGTGAAGTCTGCCCTTAGTATGAATTAACTAGTATATTTTATACGGGCAGACATGGCAAGAAGCCAATCTGAACCAGATTTGTGAAACTGTGTTTGTCATTAAATTAGCACAAAGCAAAGACTGTATAATTTTTCAGTATTAACTCTTCAATACTCCTCAATTACCCAGGAGTGCAAAGAGAAAAAGATGCCCTGCCTCTTTGTTTGGCAAAAATAATCTTCGCTTGTCTGACCACGTCATCAAGTAGCCCCAAGATTATCCCAAAGCCCTGATATTCACAACAGTAGATAGGTTCAATATAAAAACAATGGATATCAAAACTTAGCTTATTAAACAAGAGCTATGTGATATACAGTAACAAAGTTTCAATAGAAAAGAAGAGAGATAACATTTTTTTTTAAACAACAAGAAACAATTCCTAAAGCAGGACCTGTGATGTGTTGGGGTCATCACACTGTGTAGGCCTGAATGCACGGAGGAATAAGTGGCCAGTCTTTGCCTTTCTTTGCGAATGATGAGATAACATTAAGGCCAATAACTATTATCACATTGGACAATAAGGAGAGTATTGTTAAAATAACTTGCAACATTTCAGACCAATAACTATGTTCACAATGGGCTATGAAGAGATTGTTAAAATAACAGTCTCAGTATTTCAGTCAATCACACAATAACAGTCTCAGTATTTCAGTCAGTCACACAATAACGGTCTCAGTATTTCAGTCAATCACAAAATAACAGTCTCAGTAAATCACAAAATAACAGTCTCAGTATTTCAGTTAATCACAAAATAACAGTCTCAGTATTTTAGTCAATAACACAATAACGGTCTCAGTATTTCAGTCAATCACAAAATAACAGTCTCAGTATTTCAGTCAATCACACAATAACGGTCTCAATATTTCAGTCAATCACAAAATAAGTCTCAGTATTTCAGTCAATCACAAAATAACAGTCTCAGCGTTTCAGTCAATCACACAATAACGGTCTCAGTATTTCAATCAATCACAAAATAACGGTCTCAGTATTTCAGTCAATCACACAATAACAGTCTCAGTATTTCAGTCAATCACAAAATAACGGTCTCAGTATTTCAGTAAATCACAAAATAACAGTCTCAGTATTTCAGTCAATCACAAAATAAGTCTCAGTATTTCAGCCTGATAACTCATTTCACACTGAACTATGGAGAAAGTGTGAAATCGCTGTCTCAAAGCTACAAAGGTTTGTAAATATTTTGCTTCATATATGTTTCTTAACTTATGCAAAGCCAAGACACCGACAAGAATATACAGCAGAAACATAAAAAAGTGTTACTGCTGAGCTTTATACACACATAGTCAAAATATAATTAAAATTACTACAGTAATTTTTGTCTTCAAATAACAACAGATGACTTTTTTGTTGTTGTTTTTCTGTAATGCCCTGTCATATTATGTGTCATGGTTGACAGAACAGGTAATTATGTCACTTCACAAACATCATCTTGTCATTTTCTTGATTAACTGCCACCACTGATCATATTCTGTGCCGCTCTACTATCCCATCCTACATTTATCATCTTTGTGTTCTATATACATTGTTTAAATTATTTATAATACGAGATTGTTTCCAAAAGCATCAGATTTTGGCCAGGAAAAATAGTTATTTACCTGGAGGTCTGAAACTCTAATTCCAATCAAAGTACTCTCCTGGAACTGTACACATTTTTCCTGGCGGCCCTGAGATTGTTGAAAGTATTTCAGTATGACCTCTTTGGGAAGATGCGAAAAAAGGACATCCTCGTGATGCAAATGAATGGACCTGTGGGCAACAGGAACTTGAGAGCTCCATCATGACAATGCACCTGCTTATTCTTCGAACCTGATTCAAGCTAGCTAGTTTGGTGAAGCAAAATATTTCTCTGGTTCATCAAGCTACCCACTCTCTCAGCAAGACTCCCCAAGCTGAGCTGAAAATCCTGTTGTAAAGAACCTGATTTTAGTCATGAGGAGACAGTATACAGAAAGCAACAGCCACGCTGTACTCCATTCCCAATAAGGCTTCATTCTCTGAAGTGCTTCCAACTCTGGTGTGGCTGCTGGGAGAAGTGTGTAGAGTCCCCAGGAGAGTACTTGGAAGGAGACTAGAGTTTCTCTAGGTGAGTGGTGGCATTTTCCACGGCCAAAGGTCTGATACTTCATGAACAGACCTTGTTGTTGTCAATAACATTTTGTGCTTTCACTTTTCATTCATTAGGTCAATCAGTACGAACACTGGTACTGAAATTGTCTGATAATGTCCCTACACTGTCTCCTATTCTCAGAAACTCTCTTCAGTCCAGCTTCAGTCTGTGTCCCAACTTCCTTGCATGCTTGTGTGATGTAGTTTTTCCTAGGGAATCATGCCTTTTTCTCTTGCCCTGCATCTTGCCCTCTTCATTTTCATTAATAGACCATGTCTTCTGCCACGACCAAGCCAAGGTAATAGTCTTAATTTAACCATTTTCAGTACTACTACTAAGTTATCTACTTTCTCAAATCTCTTTAAGAATTTGTTCATTTCATCTCTTCTGTGACAAGAATATTCTTTGAATCCTGTGATAACACATCTCAAAAACGTCTAAGTCCTTTTCATTTCTTTTGTTTAAGAATTCATGTTTCAGCCATATAGTGATATGGGCCAAATATGCATAGTGAATATATCTATTTCAGCAGTTCAATGCTGATGATACTTGAAATTAGTAATGTTTGTTTCTCTCAAAACACTTTCACTATATATGTTCATATTCTGGCTTTCGTGGAACAGATACTAAATATGTAGGCTTGTGTTTGAAAGACATGCAAGTACATAAAACATTAACTATATGTGGCAAGTCTGTTACTGTCAGCTATTGCTATTGTCAGACACGGTTCTCTTGTGCTGTCTGATCCCCATTCTTGTTGGTACAAGTTCTTGAAAGAGTGCATGGTCCAAAATTTCACCAGTAATTGGTCTAGCAGCTGGATCCAAACTGATCATTTTGTGAACAAGTTCACACTGTTTAGAAAAAACAGACAAAAGAAGAAAATAAGCCTCTCAGAATATAAATATCCACAGGCAACAATGGATATTTAGTAGTTTTTTTCCAACAAATTCTTTTCATTCCTCCGAGTAAAAAACAAAACAAGAAAATTTACAATGGTCAAAAATATTATTCCGTTAAATAAAATACATCCTCTTATTGTCATTGGAACACAAGATTAAATAACGCACATTAATGCATCATTATTATCAAGTGCTTTGCCAACTAGTAACATAGGTGATCCCCATTCTCTACAGCTTCCATTCTTCAGTAGTATGTATCAATTTATGTGTGTGGATAATGTGCCATATTGTGATGCTGGCTCTTCACTGTCCTCCTGTATCCATTTTCAATTAATTTTATCAGTTCTATCAATGTTACGTTTTCTTCTTAAGTGGTCATAAAATGTTGATCTAGTTCTTCTGTCTAATTATAAGCTTCCTTTGTGGCTATTTCAAAACGCTTAGATTATTCATTCTGGCTGCCAATGGTATTGTTACCATTCTTTTGTAAATCCAAATTTATATGTCTCCGGTGGATTTTCTTTTTTTTTTGGTTTACTATTCTTCATGTCTCATGATCTTTTAGGAAAGCTATAAATACAGATTTCAGCATAACCCTATATTTCTTTTCACTGATGTAAATATTATTCCAAATTCTCCTCATTCATTCATTCAGTAGCATGTCCTTTGTAGAACCTCGCTCCCATAACAACCTTCCGGAAAACCTCTCGATCATAAGCAAGATGTCTGCATCCGATACACCCATCTGGAGATCATCCGCCACATCTTGCACCCATCTTCTCTTTGGCATTCCTCTTCCTCTCTTCCCGGGCATATACCCCTCCATTATTGTTCTCTCAAAACTTTTATGACGTTTCAAGTGACCAAAATATTTCAATTTTCTTTGTTTTATCGTCTTTAATAGCCAACCTTCTTCAATATTCAGCTCTTGAAGTATGGATGCATTTGTTCTTTTCTTTACCCAGGATATTCTTAGAACTCGTCTATAACATTTATATTCAACGGCATTTATGCGCTGTTCAGCTTGTTTAGTAAGTGTCCAGGTCTCACAGGCGTATGTTGCAATGGGAAAGATGCATGCTCTTAAAAATGTAATTTTTGTAATTCTGTCTGTCCCATTCCATAATTTATTCAGTTGTTTTAGTCTTTGAAGAGCAATTGATAGTCGTTGTTTAATTTCTTTCATTGTGTCACCGTTGTTGGTAATCAATGGCCCAAGATATTCAAAATTTTCCACCACCTCCAATTTTTCCTCATTAACATATATTTCTTTCACCATAATGGTTTTATCCAAATTCTCCTAGCAATTCCAATTTCACTACAATGATTTTATCTGGTCTGGCCGTTTTTTATTTCTGTATAAGTTTGACAGCATTAGTGACTTTGTTTTGTATAGATGATCCATATAAGTTACTTTCTTCTCTTAATTATAAGCTTTCTCTATCATTTAACTCTTGCGTGTATTTATTTAATCTCTTTATCATTCTTATATTAATACCTTTCCTGTTTTTTATTTTAAACATCCTGTGTTTAAATCTTATTTGCATACCCGTCAAATCATGTATTTGTTTGTGCATATACTTTTGTATATTCGACAGAATTTAATTAAATTTTGTTGCAATGCTCCTTTAACCAATTTTCTTTTGCCTTTATCTCTAATTTCTTAATTTATCTTATATTTTTCTTTGCCAGTTTTACTTTGTATTCTTTTGTCCGTAAATTTGAAGATTTCACCAGTCTTTCCTTTCTTTCCAGTAACATCTATTTGCTTGTTTGATGAAGTTTTTCAGCTTTTCCCATTGTTCATTTATGCTTTGTATTTTAGGAATTGCACTGTATGTTTCTCATAATCACACTGTATTGTTCTTGAATTTCTTTATCTGATCTTTGAATATCTTTGTTAAATCTAATTTTCTTAATGTTTTTTTTTTCTTTTTATTAATTTTACTTTTATTTATCTACATAGTGGGATATAAACATTACAATTAGGACCAGGCATTGTCTTTACACTTATCAATGCATTTCTAAATCTGTTATTAATCAGTATTTACTCAATTTGATTGAATGTTTTCTAGTCAGAGCTTTACGATGTAGGGAGCTGCGGTAGTATAGTGGCTAGACATTCGCCTGCTAGCCCCGATGGTCAGGGATTTGATCCACATTGGGGTGGATTCAAAATCTTAAAACTGACCTGGTACCCAGGTTGACCCAGTCTAAAATGGGTAGCAGTAAGTGTCTTGAGAAGTAACAGTGAGTGCTGATTGGTCTATAAAAATATGTGTTTAGCAACATATGCCCAATGCACTGCAAGGCGTGTAAAAAGTACATTTATTTTGCTTACTTTATGATGTATAGTCATCTCTTCAGTTATTTAAATCAAGTATTTCTATTCAGCCGGTCTCCGTGGCTAAGGGCTTACGGATGTGATTGGTAAGCCCACTTACCTGCATTCGAAACACAGCTGTGACCGATTTGGCAGCAGACCGCGTTGCAGTGAGTTTTAACGTGTTGGTATGGGAGCCGGTCATTCAGAAAGCAATGACAAACTACTGAACGTAAACTTGCCAAGACATCAACAATAGCAGTAAAATGCTGGTGTTGATAGTGATGTCCTGTAAATAGGATATGCAAGAAAAAAAAATGTCCAATCAGCATATAATTTTTGCTTATTCTATTAGTTTTTGTCCTCCATTTCTTATTCCTAAATCATAGTCATCAACCATATTTTTCCATTTCCTCCTTTCTTACTAAGCATTGAAATTATTTTGACTTTTTAACGATTCTGTAGTTCAAAAGGCTTATCTTCTTGACTGATCTTATTCATACTTTTATAGCCAAGAGCCACAGCCACAAAGAACTGTTTACGTCTCTCCTTCTTTTATCTTTACAACTAATCTAAAAAGGCAGCCCTTTAGCAGATACTGCTGCTGAAATGTGTAGTGATAGGTTTTTACATACTCTAGGCCATGACATATGAGACGGGAGTGGTTAGTTACCTTTTTCATCACCTTTTACTTCCCAGACAATTCTGAAATTTGTCTGGTATCCATTTTTCTGGGGCTGAATCGACCCGAGAGCCATACTGATCAGAAAAAATAATCTTATCTCTACTGTGGATTGAACCCAGACCAGTGTCTTGGTAGCCATGTACACTAACAGTTAAACCATCACAGCTCATTCTATATTCTCATTCAATAGAAAAGGATGATCTTACTTCTTCTGGTAATTCTCTCTTAAGCCTTGGTGGCAAGATGTGTCTTTTGGCATCTTGTAATGTTCTAATCCTTTCCATGTCAGTAGAAAAAGGCACCCAAAGCTCCAAAAAGATCAAGCCAAGGGAAAAGATATCAACCTTAAGATCATAAGGTTTTCTGGCAATCTGAAATAAAGATAATGTAACACTGATTTAAACACTTACACTGCTGTTATAATTGTATTTTACACACAGCCCATGGCCATTCAACTGGTTTTGTTTCTTTAAAAAGTCATGTGGAATTTTAATTTACTTTTCTTGAAAACAGATTTCTAATAAAATTACTTCTTTTAACTGCTTCAGTTCCAGACAGTTGTTACACTAATTAACCCTGCTCTAGTGATTAAAGTAACTCCTTCTATCTTCAACAATTGAAGCGGAACCTGTTATAATCCCAATTTATTGACCTATCTGATATAGGAGACCCTACCAGTAGCGGCACTACTGTCGGCATAACTCTTTGGGTCATTGGAGAGGCATCAGAGAGGATCCATGTGATTTAGAAGTGTAAGTTATATAACAAAGTTATATCTATACTAACTTTCTAACTATACTATCTATACTAACACTATACTTACTTGTTCAGGACTCATGTAAAGTGTGGTGCCCACTTCTGCTGTGTGCTTGCCTGCAGAGCTGTAGCGTGGTTCTGATTCCTCATCTTGCTGAACAATAAATCCTGTTGCTAGGCCAAAATCTCCCACTTTTACTATTCCATCAGTCGTGAAGAAGATATTGGATGGCTGTGTTGAATGACAATGCAATACAACATTCATTTTGTGAAGAAGATATTGGATGGCTGTGTTGAATGACAATGCAATACAACATTCATTTTTGTGGAGAAGATATTGGATTGCTGTGTTGAATGACAATGCAATAAAATATTCATTTCATGAAAAAAATACTGGATGGCTATGTTGAATGACAATGCAATACAACATTCATTTCATGAAGAAGATAATGGATGGCTTTGTTAAATGACAATGCAATACAACATTCATTTTGTGGAGAAGATATTGGATGGCTGTGTTGAATGACAATGCAATACAACATTCATTTTGTGAAAAAGATATTGGATGGCTGTGTTGAATGACAGTGCAATAAAAATTCATTCTCCTACTGGGCGCCTATGGGAACAGGTAGAGAAAGCAGGGGAACAGACTGAGAACCCACATGTGGAGAGAATTATATTGGGGGGGGGGGGGGGGGGAGAGAGAGAGGAGGAGAGAATTGGCAGTAGTTCTGGGCAAATCTCAAAAGTGAGAAGGAAGACCAGGAAAACTTTCAATCAGATGGCATTTGGAACTATTAGCAGTATGATTCTTCGCTGGCTGCTGAACGAGGGGATGGAGCATGTGTGGGAATGTCCTGAATGCATTTATGTGGGTACTTAGCTCAACTCAACTCAACTCTCTTACTGAATTTACTTAATAGTTTAAACATATTTTACAAAAGGTAAAAGCTATCCGGAGGTCATGTGTTCGAATCTACATCAGTGTGGATTTTGTTTAAAAATGACCTGCCACATCAACTTTGTCTAAAATGGACACCAGAAAATGCCTGGGGAAGTAAAGGTGGCCAGTGTGATACTGACCACATCAGTGTGGATTTTGTTTAAAACTGACCTGCCACGTCAACTTAGTCTAAAATGGACACCAGAAAATACATGGGGAAGTAAAGGTGGCCAGTGTGATACTGACCACATCAACCAGCGAGTGCTGATTGGTCAATAAAATAATGGGTCTAGCACCATATGTCCAATGCATCTAAGGGTGTGGGAGAGTCCTTTGCTTACATAAGAGATACTGCCTTTGGAATGTGAAGTATTAGGTCTTCACATATTCCAGGTCTAGTATAATGAGTTGTGGTGGCCAGTGCCCTTTCCACACCATATTTCCCTCCTAGATGGTTTCCAGCAACAAGCAATGATGTACAGACCAGAGGGAAGCAGAGGAAGAGGCCGACCACGTAAACGATGGATGCAGGGAATAAAGAGTCCATGAGAATATTGATACATAAAGCCCATAAGCAGGCACTCTCCCACTGTTTATACTTCACCTCAACACCGCAAGGTACAAGAGGAACATGATGAGAATGAGAGAATGAGATGGTTTCCAGAAATTTCTTTAAACTATCTGGTACCCATTTTATGAGGCTGGGTCCACCCCAAAACTGGGGGGGAAAAGAATCCAGCCACAGCTCAGGGTTGAATCTGGACCATGTTCTTGGTAAGCAATCACACTAACCACCACGCTACCAATCGACACTCCGTGGGTGATGAGGTCTGTATCACACAGGCTGCCTTCACTTCCCAAGACATTCTAGGCACTCATTTTGGGGCTAGGTTACATTTTGAGCCCAGGTCAATTTTGAGCATTTCTAATTCATTCAGCTGTGAATAGAACTTATGGCCTCTTAGATGGCAGGAGAGTGTCTAGCCACTAAACTATGAGAGCCATTTTTAATATACAACTGTGAATCCTGTTAGTATGAACTCCATCATGGAGGAAGCACGAAATTTGGTTTCCGATCATCAGAAAAAGTTTCCTTCCTTGCCAAATGTTTCAGCCCCATTACCTTCATTACTCTCAGGGGGGCGGGCCTGTCTGAATCATGACTCCCATGTGTTTTTCTCCTGTCATACATCCACCTATGAGACTTTTTATGTATGACACTTATCCCACAATATAAAGGACAATGTGTTCTCTAGTCTTCCCCATACCGCTCTCTCGTTGACAGGCGAGAATTTGATCTTCACAAGCGCCATGGCAGGGGTCAAGGCCTGTGATACACTGTGTGATGCCTTCGAGAACAATGACATTGGAATAGACATCGACTACCACATGGATTGAAAGTTGTTCAATCTCAGAAGGCTGAAAGCTAAAACCTAAACTAACAGCGACACCGTCAGAGAGCTGCTGTTTGCTGATGATTGTGCTCTATATGCCAACTCAGAGGTAGGCATGCAACACAGTGTTTCAGCTTTCTCACATGCCTGTGCCAACTTTGGGCTCAATATCAACTTGGAGAAGACTGTAGTTATGTACCAGTCAGCTCCAGGGAATAATCACACTGTGATGAATATCAAAGTGAATGGTCATAGACTAAGTGTTGTGGACAAATTCATCTATCTTGGCAGCACTGTGTCACAAGCTGCCACAATTGATGACAAAGTGAATGCAAGAATCTTCAAGGTCAGCCAGAATGTGCAAGAATGTATGGGACAGAAATGGAATAAGCCTGCAAACAAAGCTGAAAGTCTATAAAGCAGTTGTATTATCCACACTGCTATATGCTTGTGAAAAATGGACTGTTTATCAGCGACATGCTAGGAAATTAAACCACTTCCATACAGTCTACCTTAGGAAGCTATTGAAGACTATATGGCAAGGCAAGACCCTTGACACTGAAGTCCTAGAAAGAGCGTCCATGTCCAATATCCACACTCTACTAATGAAGAATCAGATTCGCTGGGCTAGTCACTTAACTCGTATGCCAGATCACAGGCTCCCTAAATGAATTTTTTACGGCGAGCTGCGTTGTGTTAAACGCTTCCAAGGCAGCCAGAGGAAACGCTTTAAAGAGACACTGAAAATCTCACTGAAAGCTTTTGGAATTCATCTTGACACCTGAGAGACTGCTGCTAAAGACTAATTCGTTGTGTGCATCATTACATAAGGGTGCAGTCACTTGTGAAACAAGGACTGCAAGAGCTGTGAAGAAAAGGCTGGACAGAAAAACCACTGCAGGAGAGCCTCCTCCTGGAACGTCAAGCATTCTTTGCCCACATTGTCAAAGAATATTTCAAGCCAACATAGGCCTTATCATCCATCTTAGAACTCACAGCTCCATACTTTCAACCCCACTGGATGAAATGAATGGTCATCATTCTTGATGGACAAACAACATGTGTGATGAATTCCTTACTACAAATGCATGACCAGTCAGGATGTAAGGCTGAAACCAAAGTCTGTCGGTCATTCTGTGTCACTAAGGTGGTGTCAACTATGAACCTATCGCTCTTCCAAAGTTGTTATAGAAAGTGAAAAGATGGGCCTCAGCTTGAACAAAAAGAAAGACAAACATAACGGTTTGCAAAAATAACATTGCACACACAGTAGGCATGAGGGTGCATGGGGCAGGAATACTGGTGAAGGATCAACAGACTTTTTCAGTGAGAGTGATGTTCTGCAAAGAACCTACTACCTGATGACAATTAACAACGATACAATACTAACCTTAAGATCTCGATGCATGAGCCCCTGGCTATGAACATAGTCCACAGCACACACAATCTGATCGAAAATATCCAGAATAGTATGACGATCTCTATTCAGAGTGTTGTTACTCAGCCAGTCTTTGAGTGTTTCCTTGCAGTACAGCTGCATCTGAATATATAGGAATAATTTGTTGCCTGGCAAAGCCACTTGTTTCGCCTGTTTGTCCTCTTTGTATTTATCATTTTCATGTGATGACAAAGAAATATCTACAGTGTGGTGTTCACTATTGTTCGAGCTAAGACCTTCCTTTGATTTTTCTGTTGAGTTCTTAGAATCAGGCACTCTTGAATGCTCAAATACAACACTGTCATCAGTAGAATTTATGGTTTCTGCTAATGCATTGATGTTATGAGAAGGCCTGTTGCCTGAACTGTCGAAAACAACACTGTCCCCTGACAGCTTCCGATGTGAATGGTCAGTTTTATGTGACAGCATCCCAGAGGAACTGGAAGTGTAGTTTGAAAAAGGAATGCTTGATATGCTGTCATTTATACTGTCAATATCAAAATCTCCTTGGTCAGTTAAAGCATAAGGTTCAAATGAAAATAAATGACTTTTAGTGTCAGTGATGTGACTTTTAGTGTCAGTGCTGTCAACATCACTCATATCTGAGCCTGAGCTGAGGTCTGGATGAACAGAGAACTCGCCACTCTGAGAATGTTTAGATGGGCAACCACTAGCAGCAGCCTCAGATGAGAATATTACAGAATATGTGTCCAGCAACATCTTTGCACTGTCGGTAGCCGGTAAATGTTGCGCACCAATATTAACTCTCCTCCCATGTGTTTTCACAGCCATGGTAGGTTGAGGTTGTTTATCTGTTGACAGGTGCTGTTCAGAGTAGGTGCTAAATGATGTAGGTCCTGACATGTCACTGAAAATATAAATATTGTAGCAAATATAAATTATGTTCAATAGAGGATTTAATGAGAACTCCATCTTCCTAAAAATGTTGAGTTGAGTTAAGTTAAGAACCGACATCACTGCACTCAGGACATTCCCATACGTGCTCAGTCCCCTCGTTCAACAGCCAGCAAAGAGTCATACTACTAATCGTTCATACTGCTATCTGATTAAAAGTTCTCCTGGTCTTCCCACTCAATTTTGAGATTCTTCCAGAATCCTAAAAATGCAACAAAGGTAAAGATCTACTAAAGGAGTCTCACTCTGAGCTGGTTACTGTTTTTGTTAATTTAATTTAATTTAATTTGAGTTAATAATGCCGAAGTCTGTGGGTGAAGGAGCAAAATAAAATAAAATGATAAATGGGAAGAGGAGGAGGAATAAAAGAATAACACAGATTCATATTAGCAGAAAAAATATTAGAGATTCTCATTATTTGTACACCATAAATTCTAATTAATAGTATACCAGAGTTTCTCAGCAATTGTACACCAGAGATTCTAATTAACAATACACCAGGTATTCTCAGTAGTTGTACACTAGAGATTCTAATTAACTGTACACCAGAGATTCTCAGTAGTTGTACACCATAGATTCTCATTAGTTATGGACCAGAGATTCTCCTTAGATGTGCATCAGAAATTCTCATTAACAGAAAGAATATCAAAGATTCTCATTAATTGTACACCAGAGATTATGATTAGAAATACACCAGTGCTGCTCATTAACAATACACCAGAGATTCTTATTAATAGTACACCAGAGATTACGATTAGAAATACACAGATTTCTCATTAACAATACGCCAGAGATTCTCATTAATAGTACACCAAAGATTATGATTATAAATACACCAGATTCTCATTAACAGTACATCAGAAATTATTATTAGAAATACACTCAATCAATCATGTGCCATGCCGGAAAGCGTGGGCGGTCATGATTCGCCATTTCACTCGATCACCAGAGTCGTGGATCAGCTCAGTGTTCCTGTCTTGTCCATGCCATGTGGCCAAGCCATCCAGGTATTTTCCTCTCGGTCTTCCTCTTGGTCTGTTCCCTTCGATCTTGCCAGCTGTCACTAAGTTCTCCAGTCCATTTCTTCTCATAACATGTCCAAAAAATTTTGACTGTCTACGTCTAATTTCTCTAATCAATCTACGATTTTCATTTGTCTCTTGTAGTACTTGGTCATTGGTTTTTCTATCTGTCCATGGTATTCTTTGCATTTTCCTCAGAAACCACATTTCTGCAGCCATCAGATGTTTTTCAGCTTGACTGCACATTGTCCAAGTTTCACATCCATACAAAAGAACAGGCTCTATGTATCCCCTCAACACTCTTTTTCTCGTTTCAATTGACATCATTTTATTGGTCAGAATGTTTTTCATCTTGCTAAAGGCTACTTTCGCAATGGCGATTCTTGTTCTAATCTCTTCAAGGCATCTGCCATCAGATGTTATGACTGTTCCGAGATAATTGAACCGATTCACTTGTTGAAGAATATTCCCATTTACTTGTATATTACATTGTGGTACTTCGTTCTTCCTAGTGACGACCATAACCTGTGTCTTCCTACAATTTAATTCCAACCCCAGCTGCTCACTGTGTACAACAACAGCGTCTACTAATTGTTGCAGATCCTGTGCATTGTCTGCAATCAATACTGTATCATCTGCATATCTAATGTTATTTATGTTTCGCCCTCCAATGCTGATTCCATTTAGGTCTTCTACATTTCTGAAAATATTTTCACTGTATAAGGAAAAAAGATCTGGAGACATTACATATCCCTGCCTAACACCTCTCTTAATAGGTTGATATTGTCCTACTTCATTATCAATCCTTATGGCAGCTTGTTGTTTCCAATATATGTTTTTTATAAGTCTAATGTCTTTCCCATCAATTTGTAGATCTGCAAGCATATCCACAATGTTGACATGTCTAACTCTATCAAAAGCCTTTGTGTAGTCAATAAAACAAAGATGTATATCCTTGTTTACTTCTAAAGCACGTTCAATAACTGTTCGCAGCATATACACAGCATTTACTGTACCCTTTCCTTCTACAAACCCACATTGTTCTTCCCCTATTTCAGGTTGTATTTTCTTCCTCACTCTTTGCATGATAATTCGTAACAAAATCTTTGTGATGTGACTCATTATACTAATTGTTCTATGTTGATCACATTCTAAGGTTCCTGATTTCTTTGGGATTGCAATAAATACAGAGTTACATAATTCAGAAGGTATATCTCCAGTATCATATAACGTGTTCAGCAGTCTAGTGACTTGCTCTAAGCCAAATTCTTCTAAAGCTTTAATCATTTCTGTTGTGATGTTATCTGCACCAGGGGCCTTGCCAGCTTTCATATGCTTAAGAACATTTTGAACCTCCATCTTTAAAATTTCTGGTCCTTCATTATTAAATCTAATAGCATACTGTTCCTCTCTGTTATCATTATACAGGTCTTTCACATAATCTGTCCATACATGTAGAATCTGATCTTTTTCTATTATGATTTTGCCATCTTTAGTTTTTAGACAGCCTGTTGATGTACTTGTTCTTTTATTAGTAAGTTCCTGAATTCTTTTGTGCACTAATTTGGCATTTTGACTGTTGTGTTGTTTTTCAATTTCTAAGCACTTTTCCTCAAGCCATGATTCTTTTGCCTTCCTACATAATATTCTGACTTGTCTGTGAATTTCTTCATATTTGGCAGGATTATTTTTGTTGAGTCTCCTTGTTTCCATTAAGTGTAAAATTTCCTCAGTCATCCATTTCTTACGACCCACCTTCTTTATGAAATGGAAACAAATAGGTATTTTAAACTCCTGCGAGAAAAAACGAACTAAACATCAACAAACGTTGCACATACCTTACAAGGAGACCCACGTGTCGCGAAATACAGGTGAAAAATCCGAAATCAGAAGCACTCAATAAATATAAAAATGAATAATAAAATAAGATAAAATACACACGAACGCATACAATACAACCTTCTTTAATTTTGGAATAGTTGTTTCTGCAGCTACATTGATTGAATTCTTTAACATTTCCCATTGATCATCCACATCCTGGAATAGGATCTCTAGATCAGACAATATTTCAAATCTGTTCTGTACTTCTATGTTGAATTTGTTTTGTATTTCCTTGTCATTACTCAATGTACACAAGTCATATTTAGTGTTTCCTGTTATATACTTGACTTTCTTCAACTTTATCCTCAATGTTCCTGTGAGTAATCTGTGGTCACTATAACAATCAGCACTGGGAACTGTTTTTGCTACTGTTAGCGCGTTTCTAAATCTTCTGCTAATGAGAATGTAGTCAATCTGGTTTCTAATCCTGCTATCAGGACTCCTCCAGGTCCATAATCTTCTAGGGTGTTGCTTGAACCAGGTGTTTCCTACAATCATTTCCTGTTCTTTTGCCCACTCTACTAGTCTGTATCCTCTTTCATTTCTCTCTCCTAAACCATAGTTTCCTACTGTGTATCTATCCCATTGATTTCCTACTTTTGCATTGAAGTCCCCTATTATGATGTTTATTTCTGAATTTTTACATTTCTTTAAGGCAGACTCTATGTCATTATAAAATTCCTCTACACTATCTTCACTGGACTCTCCTATTGGGGCATATACCTGAATAACATTTATGTTAAAAGGTCTGCCACTCAATTTAACTAGTAGAACTCTGTCCGACACGGCCCAATATCCCTGAACAGACGTCGATGTTTTCCGGTCCAAAATTATTGCCACTCCCCTATGTCGATCTTCACCTCCAGAATAAATAATCTTAAAATCTTTATGTATCTTGATGCCTGCTCCTGTCCATCTCGTTTCGCACATACCTAATATATTAATTTTTTCTCTTTAAATTTCTTGTGTTATGTTCTCTAATTTTCCGTCGTTGTTTAACGTCCTAACGTTCCATGTTCCTAATTTTAATGTCTCTGTCCTTGTCTTGTGATGATCAGTCTTTAAGCGAATCATAATAAACTAGGCACTTTCAAAGAGGTAGTTTGCCGTTGCTTTCCTCTATGGCAGTGGCCATACTGGCCGGATGACCGCAATCATTGTCTCTCGAAAGAGATCCTCTGCTTGCCGTCGCGAAACTCGAGACCATAACCAACAAATATCTGTCGGCTGCCCTCAAAATTTCATCCACCACCTGCCTTCCGTGGCTTCTTTTGAACACTTCCAATAAACGAACACGAAATAACATCACATAATCCAAAGGAAAAACACTATCCACACGAATTCCACGGGAATTTCCATAGGAAATACACAGAAAAACACTGAACAGCATCTCCCCTAAGAACAACGAGTCATCGCGTCGCCATTATACCGGAAGTCACTAGAAATACACTAGATTCTCATTAACTGTATACCAGAGATTATAATTAGAAATACACCAGATTCTCATTAACAATATACCACAGATTCTAATTAACAGTACATCGAAGATTAGGATTAGAAATCCACCAGAGATTCTCATTAACAGTACACTAGCATTACAGTACAGATTTTCATCAGCAGCTTAACACATACTAATTTACCTGAAGTGGAACAATTTGTCCCTCTCCTCCTGCCACCCTGCAGGCGGTGACTCCACCCAAGCATTGAAGTATCTAACGATACCAATGTGCTCCAACTTTGCTAAAGCCCTGACTTCTCTCAACACTTTTTCTTTTGCCCCTTCACTGAAAATATAAAACATCAAAATTATACAAGCGTTCTTTTCCAGGCTGCTTGAAAGGTTGATACATTAATGTATGTTCCCCCTTTATCGTATCTCTGTAAAGTTCCCTCAAGATATAGGAGCATAATTGCAAATGACCTGCATCGGATGGTTTTTGAAGATCCATACTGTAAAAAATTACATTTAAATAAATAAACTGTCCATGTAATTATTCATATGAAGGGAAAGGGAGTGAATGAGTCAGTGTATGCATCATCTTTCTCTCTCGCTCTCTATTTCTGCCATTGAGTATGGTTTGGGGCTCCTGACAGTATCAAAGAGCCAGCTTGAAAGGTTGAAGCGCATACAAAGTGCGGCCATGTGGGTGATCCTGGGGTGCACAAAGAGACACCAATTAAATGCATGAGGCATATCCTGGTGCTACCAACAATGGCGGATAGGCATAGGGTCCTTCAAGCCAAATGGTACCTGAGAGTTGCTGCAGATAGGGATCATC
Source organism: Cepaea hortensis (assembly GCA_963921405.1). Taxonomy (NCBI): domain Eukaryota; kingdom Metazoa; phylum Mollusca; class Gastropoda; order Stylommatophora; family Helicidae; genus Cepaea; species Cepaea hortensis. The sequence goes on along the minus strand of OY992878.1, from coordinate 66,974,082 downwards.
CCCTGCATAAAGCCATAAATATGGTCAAGGGTCATAGACTAAGACGAGGCAGGTCCTGGATGGCACAGTCGGAAATATCTATATGTCAGGTGTGTGATCTAGAGATCATCAATCGTGAAAAATAGTGAGTTAAAATACCGACAGACAAGACAGAATGGCACAATGTAATAGTAACACTGGGTCGTGAGTGCAGAGAATGAACAGTGGGCCGCATAGAGTTTGAAGTGCAACAACTGATCCAGAGTAATACATATCAAAGTGACATAGTAATCTATACTGATGGGTCGGTGGTGAGAAACAGACAGGTTGGGGTTTAAGGCTAATGGACGATTCTTGAAAAAGGAGAGTATGGCAAATGAGGCTACGACCTCCAGCATGAGACTGGAGGTGGAAGCAGTCACCACGCCATTCCATTGGTTAAAGGAGACCACTGCAACACACACGTCTTCATCACGGACTCAAGGAGTATGCTTAGAAAAGTGGAGAAAGAAATGTTTCACGTGGAATGGCTCACTTCGTTTCAGAGGTCACAGATTGTAGCCATGCAGGAGTGCGGGGGAATGCACCTCTTGGTGGTCGATTACCTATGGACAAGGGAGAGGTGGGGGAGAATGGAGAAGGGTGGAGGAACAGATTGAGAACCCGTATGTGAAAAGGATGAGGTTGCAGGGGATTGGCAGGGGTTCTGGTAGAATCTCATAACTGAGAGGGAAGACCAGGAGAACTTTCAATCAGATAGCGGTAGGAACGATTAGTAATGTGACTCTTTGCTGGCTGTTGAACGAGGGAATGGAGCGTATATGGGAATGTCCTGAGTGCAGTGATGTCGGTTCTTAGATCAACTCAACAACTCGACTCAACTCTCTCTCTCTCTCTCTCTTTAAAACCCCTAGATGGGATATTAGAATGTGACTTGTGAAACTATTTGAAGGGAGTCGATGTGCGATGAGAACGTGAGATTCCATCTTCTTGTTTATAACTCAGTGTCCCCTGTGCCGAGCAAATGCTGCTCATCATCATCAAGTGAGTTGTGTTGCACTGTTTTGTCAAGCCTGTGGCTCAGATCATCTGACTTCCACAAGCATTTTTTCAGGTTTGCTTTGCCTAGCCTTTTACTGTTCCCAGTCTACCGACGAGGCAGCAGGTTTGCTCATCGCTTCATCTTGTTCCAATGCTGCCCAGATAATGTGTCTAATGCATGAGTCCAGCTTGGAGCTTCGAATTAGTGAACAAGGTGTACTGAAGGAAGTGCATAATGCAGAGTGGGTATCCACAAGATGACATTAGGATACCAGACTATTTGTGTGCACAAATGCTTAAAAGGGTGGATAGTCTGATAAAGTGAGACATGTCAACATGATGATGAAGCTTGCAGATCTACAAATTGCTGGGAAAGACCTTAAACTTGCAAAAAACATATATTGGAAACAACAAGCTGCCATATAGATTGATAATGAAGTAGGTCAATATCAGCCTGTTTAGAGAGGTGTACGACAGGGATGTGTAATGTCACCTGATCTTTTTTCCATATACAGTGAAAATATTTTTAGAAATTTAGAACATATGAGAGAATCACCATTGGGGGACATAACATCAATAACATTAGATATGCAGATGATACAGTATTGATGGCAGACAATGAACAGAATCTGCAACATTTAGTAGATGCAGTTGTTGTACACAGTGAACAACTAGGGTTAGAATTAAATTGTAAGAAGAGACAAATTATAATTGTCATTAGGAAGAAAGAAATACCACATATACAGGTAAATGGGAATATTCTAAAACAAGTGAATCTGTACAACTATTTCAGAACAGTCATAACATATAATGGGAGGTGCCTTGAAGAGATTAGAACAAGAATCGCTATGACGAAGGTGGCCTTTTGCAAGATGGAAAACATCCTGATCAATAAAAACATGTCAATTGCAACGTGACAAAGAGTGTTGAAGTACTATATAAAACATATACATTTGTATGGAAATGAAACATGGACATTGAGCTCAAAAACATCTATTGGCAGTGCAGATGTGGTTTCTGACAGAAATACAAAGAATACTATGCACAGACAGAAAAACCAATGACCAAGTCTTACAAGAAGCAAATGAGAACAGTAAACTGATTACAAAAATGTATGCAGACAGTCAACATTTTAGACATTATGAGAAGAAATAAATTAGAGAACTTGGTGACAACTGGCAAAACTGAGGGGAACAGAAAAAGGGGAAAGTAGAGAAGTAAATATCTGGATGGTGTAGCCACATGGCAAGGTCAAGACAAAAACACAGAGCTGATTCACAACTCTGATGATCATGCGAGGTAGCGCTCCTACGCTTACCGGCATGGTACATTATGATGTTAAGTCTGAATGTGGGACTGGGACGGTGGCATGGAGGCATGTCATGTGTGGAATTAATCTAGAGCACCAGGGAGTGAGACCTGTGGGGAGACATGAACTTCTTCGCCAGTAGGCAGGGCACAGGATGATGACAAGAATGATTGTCAGATTTGCTACATGGCAAATAGCTACGTTATGTTCAACCGTAATACCTCACAGAATGTTATACATGCTGACAAGCAGCACACATCATGACATTCATCATACATGGCAAGCCAGAGTCTGTGGCTTAGAGTGAATGCAATTTCACAATCCCAACAAACCAGATTCAAAGTCAGCTGCAGCTAATTTGGAAGCAGACGTCTCTGCACTAATTTTCACAATGTAGGAGTGTCAGCCATTTGAAAGCACTGGCAAACTATGGAATGTAAAATTGCCTAAAAACATAAACAGTCAAAAAAATGCTGGGGCTGAATGTGACATGCTGCAAAGGATATGAAACTACTTAATTTTATTATACATCGCAAATACTAGCATGCTGAGAACAGTATACCTTCTTGGGAGCACAGTTCGCTTCACTGCATAATGCTGATCATCTACTCTGTTCACTGCCTCAAACACAATTCCAAATCCACCTTTTCCTAAGCAATGAAGGCAGTCAAAATCTGAAGCAAACCTGAAATAAATTTGCACTTGTAAACAGGCATGCACAGGCTGCCAATATATGTTCTGTATTATCTGTAGATTTTTGTCATGAATGCAGCCATAAGTAAAGTAATGGACCCCTTTGCATGCCTTATGTGCACATCGTTCTAGGCCCATATTTTTGTAGACCAACTGGCATTTTGTGATGTCGTCAGGTCGCCGTTACTTCTCAAGACATTTCCTGGTACCCATTTGGGTCGACCTGGGAGCTTATTCAATTTGTAAGATCTGCTTCGATGTGGATATGAATCTATAACAATCAGGCTGCACTACACTACTGTGGCTCCCATTCCATTACCCTCATCACCATAAAGTGCCCTATGGACTGGTGTGTGGGAATGTTGCTTCTTCACATTTCACAATCTCAAACACCATGCATAAATTTGTGCATTAACAATGCCATGACACAAGGCTGTCACAAATCTTTCTCTTTCTCTCTTTCCAGAAATCTTTCCAGTTGTCACAATATGTTTGAACTTCTGTCACCTCATAATGTGGTCACAAAATGATGACTGTTTTTTCTGACGTTTGTGATAAGTCTGTCTTTGTGTCTTAGCCTTTCAAAACATTTGCTTATTTTGGCTGTCCAAGGAATTTTCAGCATCTCTGATGCTTCTAGTGATTTCTTTGCTTGTTTATTAAAGGTACGGGATTCACAGGGCTTTGTTAAAACAGGTTCTATATAACATGCAAGAATGCTTTTTCTAATCTACAATGACAAGAATTTATTGCATTAGGTGTTCTTCATTCTATAAAATGCAATTTTTCCTTGTTCTTTGTCTCTGTGAATTATCTTTTATCTGATGTTGCCCAAGTGCCTAGATATATGAATTTCTGCACTTGTTCCACGTCACAATTTACTATATTTGTAAATGTAGACATCTGTTTCTTTGTTATTTCTGTTATATTGGTTTTCCTATTGTTCAAGCTGAGATCCATCTTTTCAGTTTCTATAACTACTGTTTCCATCACTACCTGTAGTTTATTCTGACTTGTTGTGATCAAGATGGTGTCATCAGCATAACTCAAGTTATTTTTATATTACGACCACTAACTGTATTCCCTGGTAGATATTCTAAAGATCTCCTTATACGTTCAGTGTATAATGAAAAGAATCAGGAGACATTAAACATCCGTTTGACATCCTTCTTGCAGCGCTGACATATTCCTAAATGGTTATTCATTCTTATGGCTGCTATATGCTGCCAATATCATCATTATCAAGTGCCATGCCAGCTGGCGTAGGGATTCATGACTCTCCACAGATCTCGGTCTTTGGTTTTCTGGATGCTGCCAATATATGTTCTTTGCCATCAATGTTTAATTGTTCTATTAGTTTGGTTATTTCCTTATGTTTCACATTGTCAAACGCTTTTGTGTAGTCTGTGAAGCATAAGTGAAAATATGTTTACTTCCATAGCTATTTCTAATAGAGTCCTGAGAATTTATATGGCATTGTTGTGTCCTTTACCTCTACAAATCCACATTATTTATTACAAATTTTTGGCTTAATCTTGTTTCCTACTCTTCTGAAAAAAATCTAATGGCAATGGAAATGTGGTTTCTGAGGAAAATGAAAAGAATACCATGGAAAGACAGAAAAACCAATGAACAAGTTCTATAAGAGGCAAATAAAAACTGCAAACTGATAAAAGAAATTAGACGTAGACAGTGAAATTGTGTGGGCATGTTATGAGAAGAAATAAACATCTGAACTTGGTAAAAACTGGCAAGATTGAGAGGAAAAGAACAAAGGGGAAGGCAGAGCAGTAAATATCTGGATGGCTTGATTATGATTACATGGCATGGTCAGGACAAAAACACAGAGCTGATCCAAGGCTCTGGTGATCGTGTGAGATGGCTAAACATCCATGCTTACCAACATGGCATGGTCAGGACAAAAACACAGAGCTGATCCAAGGCTCTGGTGATCGTGTGAGATGGCTAAACATCCATGCTTACCGAGATGGCACATGATGATGATAACTGTACTCATTATTATTTCAACTGTGTCAAAGTTTTGTGTTGTCTACCTATGCCACACTTTAACTGTGTCAATGTTTTGTTATGTCTGCCTCTACCACACTTCAACTGTGTCAACGTTTTATTTTGTCTACCTGTACCATGCTTCAAGTGCGTTAATGTTTGGTTTACCTGGAAACATAATCTCCTGAACTGGAATTCTTATCTGCAAACAGAGGTGTGCTGTCTGACACTACCATCCCATGACTGCTGCTGCTATTTTTGCTACTGTCATTTTCCTGTTTAGAGTAAAACAAAATAGTAGTTTAATTATGAGACTGAGAAAACAAAAGAACAACAGAAAATTAACACAGTAAGATAAAACAAAGAAAATTAAAATATTTTGGTCACTTGAAACGTCATGAAAGTTTGGAAAGAACAATAATGGAAGGGTATGTGCCCGGGAAGAAAGGAAGAGGAAGGCCAAAGAGAAGATGGGTGCAGAATGTGGCAGATGATCTCCAGATGGGTGTATTGGATGCAGGACATCTTGCCTATGACCGAGAAGTTTTCCAGAAGGTTGTTATGGGAGCAAGGTTCTGCAAAGGACAAGCTACTGAATCAATGAATGAAGATAAATTATGACAATGCAAACAGTAAGATTTTGCAAAATGTCATTACCTACACAAATATAGTAACACCAAATAAAAATAAGAACCCACATAACATTGTGGATTGACACTAACTTGCCAATCCAGTGATAGGCTCGAATCTACATGATAGCAGATTTTGACAACTGACGGGAGCATTCACGTCGACCCAGCCTAAAATGAGTACCGGAAAATGTCTTGGGAAGTAAAGGCAGATAGCGTGATACTTACCACATCACCCACCGAGTGTCGACTGGTCTATGAATCCACGACTACTTGGTCGGCAGGCAAGCATCTAGTCACTGCACTACCACAGAAGACCTTGACAATAAAAATATCCATCATTGTCCCTGTAGACTCATAGAAGGGTTGTGGGATAGAAATAATAGTCTGCTGTCAAACAGCAATGTCAGGTAAATAGTAAAGGAGCCTTTTATATGCCATAAGACGCATTGGGAATATGATGCTAGCCCCAGATTTGAGACGTTCCAACAGAAAGTCAGTTAGTGGTCGTAATATAAAAATAATAATATTCAACAGATTTGAATGGACCAATCGGCACTCGGTGGGTGATTTAATCAGTATCAAACTGGCTGCCTCCCCAAGACATTTTGCAGTGCCTGTTTTAGACTGGACGTTCAGGTCAATTTTTAAAATCTTCCCCCCATGTGGATTTGATTGCATGACCACCGGGCTGGCAGGTGAGAATCTAGCCACTACACTAAGTGTACAGTAATACATTAAAATATGTGATCAAGTGCAACACAAAAGACTTACAGGGGCTTCCAACTGACATGTGCTGGTGGTGCTGTTAGGTTGTAGAAACTTGGACAGGAAGACATGGACAAGAATCGACAGTGTCACACTAATAGCTGCCACTTCCTTCCTGCAACAAGTTAAAATGCAGTTATTAAAAACAGAAGATCAAATTAAATATTTCAAATTATTTATAATACATGTTAAATATAAAAGTTCTTTAAAATATCGTGGAACAAGAAGAAGGATATTTGTTACATTACACAAGATCTGACAATAGAAGAAAACTGGATCATAAACAGCATGTCTCAGAAACAGAAATACGTAAGTCTAATTCAAGGTCACTGTGGTTTGGAAAGTAGTGACAATCTTGGGAGGCAATGTGGTGGTTTTACCATACCTTCCACATCCACCCGATTTTGATTGCCCACCTCCTTTAGCAATGTTTCATGCAAATTTTTAAATTTTTAAAATTTTTAAATTATGACTGGTAAAATTCAGTTTGAAAAATACACTCTATGTGGTTGTCAAAGCAGAACTAGCAGCATCTAATTATTAAACAGAAAGCAACTATAACTTGATGAAAGTGTAAGATTCTAAGTAGTTCACATATAACAAGCCACATTTTTATGTAACAGGACAGATGACAATCAAAGAAAGCAAGAGAAGTCCATGACAGGCATGTATAATATCCTGAGAATTGCCTTCATATACAGAGAAAATATGACTAAAAACTTTAAAGTTCTGAGAGGACTTGCTTCAGAGGACATCAACAATATAACAATGAATCTTTAACACTTAGTGGACAATTAGATACAGAATTAATCTGTAAGAAAGCTAACATCTTGGTCATATGCAAGAGGAAAGAAGCAAAAACCACAATGCAAAATACTAGTAAATTAGACAAATTTTAAGTAGATGTACAGTTTCCATTATCGTGTTATAATAAGCTTACAAAGAAGATGCCTCGTAGATACTAGAGAAATAACTAGTCACTGGCAAATATAGTTTTTTGCACACCGAAAATATACTCACCAACAAGACATTAATTGCAGTGAGGAATAAGAGTGTTAAAATACTATATATATAGTCCGTGAGAGGCATGTATAATATAAAACATATATAGCGGCTGGCCAAGTGCAGCGGCTGGCCGAGTGGCTAGAACACCGGACTCTCCTTCGGGAGATCTGGGTTCAATCCCTCGGTCAAGTGTGGGATTTTTTTCTGTCGGGGGGAAAAAGAAAATCCTAACCTGTACAGTCCGCAGTGACTGCACTAGCCAGGCGGCCTTAATTCCTCAGGCTCAAAGACCTCTCTGCCATACACCGTAAGGTACTATATTGGCAGTAAATGGCAGTTATACAGCCTGTGCTACTGAAGGGATGTAAGACATGGACAAGCAGACACACTGAGAAATACCTTAGGACAGCAGACGTGGTGTGGTTTCTGAGAAAAATGCAAATAATACAATGGACTGAGAAAAATGAGGCACTCTTTTGAGAAGACACATTACTGCAAACTCATTAGAATAATTCGAATTTTTTAATGTCAAAATTCTTTTAGCATGTTATGAGGAGAGATGAGCTTGAAAGTTTAGTAACAAGAGATGACCTTTATGGGGAATGGGTGAAAGCAGCACAAAGAGACAAATACTTAAAGTATATGGCTCGGAACGCTGAAGAAGAAGAAGAAGAAGATATGTCCAAATGGCATAACAGACAGAATGAGCACAGACCTAATAGTGCCCACACTTTCTAGCATAACACACCATGACTCAATTATGAGTTTACAAATCCAACAACACACCCACAATGGCTAATATTTACAGCTATAAAGATAATGTATTAAATATCTATCTTCACTATGATAATTGTTTTCATAGTCGCTAAAGATAATGTATTAAATATCTATCTTCACTATGATAATTGTTTTCATAGTCGCTAAAGATAATGTATTAAATATCTATCTTCACTATGATAATTGTTTTTCATAGTTGCTAAAAATGCTATTATTCCTACCAGAATCACACAATGTCCATTTTGTGTTTTATCTTCGATGACATCACTAGATTTATAAAATTTTCTCTAAAAATAGTTTCCTACCCTTTTCAGCAGTTAGGCAAGATGTACAAGTATTTTTGTGAACAGAAAGCTATTTACCACATAAACAATTTGAAACAACTTAGTAAGTGATTTCAACAGTAAATAAATTCAATTTATAACAATTTTATATTATTAAATTTGTGATAGCTTGAAAAGGTAATTCATGTGGTAATTTAAAAACTAGGATGAGATGCTCGTTTATGTAAATTAATTTTCTATGTAGACATTAGCACTGCACACAGCCTTTGACTACAATATGTAAACCATCTATTTATGCCAGGACCAATGGAGAGAACCAAACAAATTCCAGTGAATCAAGAGGTGAGGAAAAGACGCTGGCACTGGATAAGGCACACTGAGAAAGCCTGATGATAATACAACTAGACACTTCCTGGTCAGAAACCCACAAGGCAATAAAAATAGTGGGAGACCTAAAACACACAATAAAGAGAATCAGAGACAGAGAATAATATAGGGAGGACATGGCAGGAATGCAGGAGTTAGCAAAAGGAAAGGCTTGGCATGAGTTGGCTGAGGACCTATGGGGTATAAAGGACAAAATAAGAAGAAGGGACATATGGTTAGTTAGTTAGTCTTTCCTCTTGAGGCTAAGTCGGCGCATAGGGCAGAAGTCATGGCTCTCCACGTCCGGCGGTTCGCTGCTACCTGTTGTAGATCCTGGGTGTTCACTTGGCCATTGAATGAGCCTTCTCTGATGATGGTTCTACGCAGGGTCTCTTTTTATCTTTCCCGTTTTCTTTTCCCTACTGGTGACCATAAGAGGGCTTGGTTGGGGAGTCTTGTCTTGTCCATTCTGAGTACATGGCCGATGTAGTTCCAACGGCATTTTCTTATAAAATTGGATACATCTTGCTTAGTTTCTTGTCTTATTTGCGTATTGGTTCTGAAATCTGTCCAGTGGAGGTTTAGAATTCTTCTAAGACATTTGTTCTCAAAATTGTCTAATTTTTTATCTAAAGCTACCGTTGGTTTCCAACTCTCACACCCATACATTAGCACTGGAATCATACAAGAATTGAAGATTTTAAGTTTCGTTTGCTGAGTGTCTTTGACATCCAGATGTTTGACAGTTTATTGAAGGCACCAGATGCCTGTGCAATTCTAGATAATATTTCTGGCATTGAGTCCCCTGCATATGTCATTTTGCTTCCTAGGTATGTGAAGCTGTTGACTTCTTCAAGAACATGGTTGTTTAATTTGGTGCCATCTGAACTGTTGGTAAGATCAATAGTTTTTGTTTTTGCAGTGTTAATTTGGAGACCAATTTGTCCTGAAACATTTTGGAGATGGTTTATTTTCTCTCTGGCATCTGGGTGTGTTGAACTTAAAAGCACTATGTCGTCGGCAAAGTTCAGGTTTTCTAGAATTTTGTCAACCCAATGGATACCCCTGTTTGTGTTGTTTATGCATTTGCGCATGACCCAATCGATAGCTATTCCAAAGAACATATGGTAGTAACTGGGTTAATATAAATGTTTCATCAAATATCAGCCCTGAAGTTAACATGTATCAAAAGTCACAAAGAGACCTTACCAATAAGCCCATATGGACAATGGCAGCCAAATATCTGCACTCTTCTCAGAATTCTCCCCAAGCATTAGATTTCTCTCTAATATGGATTTACTCTCTGTAATTTCTGGGTATAGGAAGTAACCAGTATCTGAAATACAAGACACCATTATCCTATTACCACAAAATGTATAAAATGTTAAAATAGTGTCTTGTTAAATTCAATATCACCCATTTGTTACCAGGACTCTTATAGGAAGCAAAAACATACTAATACTGTAACATACCTTGCAGGCTGTAAGAGGCGACTAAGGAGGCTTGGTCTGAGGCTGGCTACTTCATTCTGTAGAAAACTTTACCTGCTAAATCCAACCAACCATGAACAAGTCTAAACCTACCAAAAACAAAAGAATAACTTAGCCAAACAATAGGAAAGAAGGTTATTCCAGAAGAGACATGGCGAATGAGGTGACAACCATAAAGAGTCAGAATGTCAGACTTACTTCCTTTCACCAAGGAAAACTCCAGAATTGGCACCTGGGATGTTAAAACTATGAATGAATTGTAAAAGACAGCAGAGATGAGAGAAGAAATGAAATTCAAATGAAATTCAAATGAAATAGAAGAAACCTTAGGACGCATGGAGAATCATTGTCATTGGCACCTTGCCGTCTTGACAGACGATAGTTTGTGCTTTAAAAAGGCATAATAACTTTTAACTATGGCGGTAGCGAGTGTGACTGATAAGGCCAATTTGCGCTGCAAATGTCCGTTCACAGTGGGTGCATGTGAACACGTGGTCATTTCCACCATCATGCACCATCTTACGTCTCAAACGCTTGGTGTGTGACTTTTCTGCAATAATTTTCTCCTTTGACTTTATTCCATTTCTGATATTTGCCCTCCATGCAACACGTTCAGCGGCGACTTGCTCCCAATGTGCATTATCAATGCCTGTATCAATCATGTCCCGCTTACACACATCTTTGTATCGTAGTAGAGGCCGACCCTGAGATCTCTTACCCATCTGTAATTCACCAAAAAAGATATCCTTTGGTATTCTACCATCATCCATCCTCCTAAGATGTCCTATCCATCTAAGTCTACGAAGACTGAGCATGGAATAAACTGTCACACAACCTGATCTTTCCAATACTTCAGTATTTGTGATTTTGTCTTGCCACTTAATACCAAGAATTCTTCGCAGACACCGCATATGAAAGCTGTTTAAATTGTTCTCTTGGTGTGAGTAAGTTGTCCAGGTTTCACTGCCATAGAGAAGAGTACTAAGGACACAGGCTTGATAGACAAGGACTTTTGTTTTGGCAGTAAGCTTCCTGTTCTCCCAGACTCTTTTTCTTAACCTGTTCATTGTTGTTGCTGCCTTACCAATCCGGATGTTGATTTCCTGATCTAGGGATAATTTGCTATTTACCACTGATCCTAGATATGTAAAATGGTCTACTATCTCTAGTTCGGCGTCGTCAATAAAGATTGATGGTACCATATGTGCACCTTGTGACATAATCTGTGTCTTCTTTTTGCTAATTGTTAAACCAAATTCAGAACAAGCATTGGAGAATGCAGATAGTAGATGTTGTAATTCTTCCTCAGAGTGGGTCGTAACTGCAGCATCATCTGCAAAAAGCAACTCTCTGATCAGTACCCTCCTAATTTTGGTCTTAGCCTTCAATCTCTGAGCATTGTAGAGGCCGCCATCTGAGCGTGAGTGAATGTATATACCACCATCCTGATCACGAAATGCATATTTCAGTAGAAGTGAAAAGTATATTCCAAAGAGGGTGGGAGCTAGTACACAACCTTGCTTAACTCCACTCTTGATTTCAAATTCTTCAGAAGTTGCACCATCAAACTTGATTATACCCTTCATGCCTGTGTGGAATGATTCCACAATGGACAGAAGAGTTGGTGGGCAGCCAATCTTCTTTAGTGCCTTGAACAGACCCTCACGACTGACCAAATCAAATGCCTTTGTGAGGTCGATGAAGGCAATAAACAGTGGTTGATTCTGTTCACGGCATTTTTCTTGCATTTGTCGCAATGAGAATATCATATCAGTGGTAGACCGGTTCTGTCGAAAGCCACACTGTGATTCGGGGTAGACTTGATCTCCTAGGACTTGAAGTCTGCGCAGAACAATTCTGGCAAATACTTTTCCAACAATACACAGAAGTGAGATACCCCTATAGTTGTTGCAGTCGCTCCGATCGCCCTTGTTCTTGTACAGTGTTATGATGCTTGAATCTTTGAAATCCTGTGGGACTTGTCCTTCACGCCAGCATAGCTCTATTAGCTGGTGGATCTGTATAGTGAGTGTGTCTTGCCCACTCCTGATAACCTCTATTGGAATCCCATCCTTACCTGGAGCCTTGCCAGATGCAAGTTCATTTATAGCACACTTAACTTCTGTTATGGTGGGAAGTGTGTCCAAGTGGTCAAGAGTTGGTAGAGCCTCTATGGCGTTGAGGGCATTATCCGCTAGTTTGGTCTCACTTGAGTAAAGCTCCAAATAGTGCTCTACCCATCTGTCCATCTGCTGTTTCTTATCAGTGATGACTTCTCCAGTCAAGGTTTTCAATGGTGCACTTCTTTTGATCACTGGACCACAGGCTTTCTTTATTCCTTCATACATGCTTCTTATGTCTCCCTTATCACTTGCGATTTGAATGGACTCACATAACTTGATCCAATAATCATTTGCACACTGCCTGGCAGCCTTTTGCACATCCTTCCTAGCTTGCCTTAGCTCACTCAGAGTGTTACGCGTTGGTCTTTCCTTGTTTCTTAAGAGAGCTTTCTTCTTCTTATCAATCAAGGGCTGCAGAGTCTCGTTGTTGGCCGCAAACCAGTCCTGCCTCTTATGATCCACAGTGCCGTAAACCTTTACGGCAGTTTTACAAAGAGTTTCCTTAAGTTTATTCCATTTATCATTTACTGTACAATTTTCTGGTGTATCAGTGAAAGCGTCTTCAAGTTGCTGTTGAAACTGAAAGCACTTTTCAGGATCATGAGTGTTAATAATATTAATCCTGGGGCTAGATTTGTGTTTAGCTGTGTAGATTCTCTTTGGTCTCAGTCTAACCCTTGCAACAACCAAAGAATGATCCGTATCACAGTCAGCACTGTGGTAACTACGAGTCAATGATATATGGTTCAGATGTTGTCTCCGTGTGATGATGAAGTCCAGCTGGTGCCAATGGCCGGATCTTGGATGTTTCCATGTGACCTTATGCATCTCTTTTGTTTTAAAAAAAGAGTTTGTAATACATAGGTCATTACTGGTGCAATGCTCCAGCAGCCTTTGCCCATTTTCATTCATGCGACCGATGTTGTATTTTCCAAGGCACACTGGCCATGAACTCGAGTCCTTGCCCACACGAGCATTGAAATCACCGAGCATATAAATGTAGTCGGATTTTGGAACTGCCTTGATCACAGAGTCTAACTCCTCATAGAACAAATCCTTCACATCATCAGAGGAATCGAGTGTCGGTGCATATGCAGTAATAATGGTGGCAAACCCACAAGAGGTTGCCAAGCGCAGGGATAATAGTCTTTCATTTCCTCCTGCTGGAATTTCAATCATTCCCAGTAGCGAATTCTTCACTGCAAAGCCCACACCGTGTTGCCTTTTTTCTGCCTGCCCTTTACCCTTCCAGAAAAAGGTGTAGTTGTTTTCCCTGAGTGACCCTTCCTCAGCGAGGCGAGTCTCCTGCAGGCCAGCAATATCAATGTTAAGACGATTGAGTTCGGCATCAATCACAGCCGTTTTTCTCACATCGTCAATATTGGTCAAGTCAGTGGAAAATCCTGGACACATGGTTCTCACGTTCCAGGTTGCAAGCCGTAGCTTGAGGTTTCTATTTATATTTTTGTTTGTACCTGGTGCATTGGTTTTACAGCCTGCGATTCAGATTTTGTCCTAGCCCCAAGCACCCATTGAAGCAGGCAGGCTGTGGCGGATCAGCACCCAATTGGCTGGGGGCTGCCCAGCTTGAGGCGGGCGGTAGCTGATCAGTGACACCTATAGGTGTCTCCCACCGTCAGAGGCAACGCGTGGCGCCCCATGTCTACGCCAACTGACAAGGACTTATAACCCGTAACAGTTGCCTCTCGCTTTGATTCCGAGACCAGTTAAGACCAGGGATGGAGTTATTGCCTCTCCATAGCACAAAGCCTGGGCTAAAATATAGAGATCATGTGTTGCCCATGCAGCATGATCCCTCTCTCGGCCTGCCTAGTTCACTCCAGAGGAAAGGTAACACCCCTACATCTGGAACAAGACAAGCTGCAGAAGCTGCCGGATCAGCAAAGCAATGCTCTAACTGTCCGCCTGTCGGAGCTTCGATCCTAGACCAGTCGCCAACCAAGGCTTAGGGCCTGGTCTGCCCTGCCATGACAATTTTGTCTTTAGCTTGCATTTCCTCGCACCAGGGTAAGGCTTGTACCCTCCCAATTGCGCTCTTCCGCCCGAAGCCGTTGGCACAATGTGGGGTGTCGGGTTTGGTAAGCGCCGCCCAACGTTCGGCGCTAACAGAAACCAGGTAGTACCGTCTACTGTTATACGGTAGCTCAGTCATATCTGACTAAGACCTGACTGACGGATGGAGAAGAGAACTAAAAACAGAGGTAAAAAATATGGGAAGGACATAGTGTGAGCTGCATGAGATAGTGACAGATAGGATAGCTTGGTGTGAGCTGCTTGAGATAGTGACAGATAGGATGGCTTGGTGTGAGCTAGTTGAACACCTATCCCCAATAAGGGATAACGGGCAGAAGACAGAAGAAATTCAACATGACATTTTAGTATAAACACCTCAACTGTTAAATTGGCTGTGGCCAGTTTGTAGGGGTCTGGTACTTGGCTCATGAGTTAAATAAAGATAACATTTGCTTCAATCAACTCAGGTGGAAAAACAAGTTTCCTGCTATGGATAAAATGTTCAAAGACAGGAACTGGTCACCTTACATCCTAAAGCTTTAAGTCAGTATAAGTGAAATTGCAACAACTTGACGTCTACAGCAGTTATTTGCACTGAGATAACATTGTCAGCATCAAGCAGTCAACTTCTTATCATTGATATATTGATTTTGTTGATTACAATAGTGCTGTTCATAAGGTCAGTATTCAATACCTAAAGACTTACAAATAGAGTAATGAAGTAGCTTTGTGAATATTCTATGTATTTAAAAATTTTTTACAGATTTTTGTAAATGTGTAATATTTTTAGTGTCATATGAAGCATAAGACTACATGTTGAAACAATGTAAATATCTCACTTTTCTTAGAAACTTTTTCTTCCTATGTAAATGTATAATGCTCTTGATGAACGAAAGACGAGTGATTGGAAGGGCCGAATGTAAGACGGGCCTGCGCGCCCAATTTGTGACCCTAATAAAGTTGATTTGATTTGATTTGATTTGATTTAGAAGTTACTAAAACATACAGAAATATATACAGCAATATCTGAACACATATTATTATTTTCTTGCACTCGCTCACGTTGAACTCAAGCGTAGTGCATACACACTACTTCTAGTAGCATTGGACTGAATTTTGCGTGTGGATTAGCTTTCCCTATTACCAGTATCCCTCGCAATTAGGCAAACTCACTGCGACTTCAGAGGTACTTGTAATTTACATCCCCAAGTCAAGGACAAGAAGCCAATATTTTAGTAGCTTTGTGTATAAAATGTCCAGTGTAATGGTTGAACCCCTTACCTTAGCATCAGCACACCAGATGTTTAAGAGCGTGTTCTTATCCATTCGGCCATGCTGACCTCCTGCCAACCTAGTGATCATGGGTTTGAATCTACACTGAGGCACATTTTTAACATTGATCTTGGGCTCCAAGGTTGACCCAGCCTAAAATTGGTACCCTTGGGAGGTGAAGGCAGCCGGCATAATAATATTGACCCCATCACCCCTGGAGTGCCGATAAGTTGACAAAATATATGTGTAGCACTATATACCCAATACAACCATATACCCAATAAGCCTTGATGTGTGTAAAAGGGTCGTTTATAGCAATATGACTGCTTGTATGTTTCAGCTCCATTTTTTTTTTTCTATGCTATAAAATTATATTAAATATCTAGAAGAAAATACATACTATGCAACATACAACTGGCAATGTACAATAACCATGTAAAGATAAAATAGAAAAACCATATGATGTAGGGTCTACCATGTAACATGCACTTTATGAGGTTCTGTATACATACAAGATCACCTACCATGCAACATACAAAGGTATTACAGGAACCACATATATACACCTTACGATTATTCACAACTCCTGTATTTATAATGAAACTAAATAACAAATTTTGTTCTCGTATCTTAGCGACAGAACAACCAAACGTTCATGGCATGTCTAAAGAAAAGAAACAATAAAATAGAGATAATATGAAAAGCAGTATACGCCCATCAACATAAAGTGCCTTGTCAACAGGTGCGGATGATCATGCCATCTCCAACAGCAAGTATTAATTTGTATCGTGACACATTTATGTGCCGGACAAAGGATACACACTTCTAAGTTTTTCAATTTGCACATATTTTATTGTTATATATTCCTGACAAAAACGAGTGGCGACAGCAATTACTATACACTTAAATATATTTACCAAATGGATAATCATCATGCCAGACTGTAAGAGATGTGCTCTCCCTATCTGACTCCTGGACCTGCTCCCCTTGTGCAATTTGGGGTCGGTTTGCACCAAAAATAGGTGTGCGTTCCACAGCTGCAATATTCAGAAACTCATTGTCTTTCTTATTCTACTCTATGGTATAGTGGCATTTTACATAATTAAACATAATTATATACAAAGTGTCTGGATTTGCCATAATTTCTCTTGTTCCTAAAAATTAAATTAATACATCATCATTTTTTTTTTAAACAATCCAAAGCAAGAATGGATCTGTGATGTGCTAGGACCATCGCATTTTATAAGCCTGAATGCACGAAGGAAAAGGCACCAGTCTTTTCCTCACTTTATCGGATGACGAGCGCTTGTGTCAAACCCTTGTCCCCGGGAAGGTTAACTCGGTCAACAAATGCCCGCAGAAGTCGGATGTGTCGGCCTAACGGCGCAAGAACGCAGCTCTGCTGTAAACAGGCAAAACACAATCACATCCGCACAAAAACTCCGGATGAACGCAGAAGAAGAAGAAGAAACCCTTGTCCAACTGCACAGATATGTTCAACCACACTGATATCATCATTATCAGCATAGCCCAAAGTGACTACACTAATGCACCCATTAAACTTTCTCTTTTTGTGTGTGTGTGCTCGCTCGCTTTGAATTCAAGCACAGTCCATACACACTATTTATAGTAATGATGGAATGAATTTTGCGTGTGGATTAGCTTTCCCTATTAACAGTGTCCCTCGTCAACAGGTGAACCCACTCTGACTTCAGAGGTACTTGTAATTTGTGTCCCCAAGTCAAGGACGACAGGTCAACATTTTAGTCCAGCTGTCCGGTGTATGGGGTTAAACCACTAACCTCGGCATCAGCACACTGGGGACATTAATTACAAGTACCTCTGAAGTCGGAGTGGGTTCACCTAATGGTGAGGGACACTGTTAATATGAAAAGCTAATCCACATGCAAAATTCAGTCCATCACTACTATAAATAGTGTGTATGGACTACGCTTGAGTTCAAAGAGAGTGAGCACAAAAACAAAAGAAAACAGCAGGAACCTGGGTGGGTCTATGAAGTGATAGGACATCACATTTTGTATGTTTAGAAGGCCAGCCCACTTGCCAGATGATAAGCGTAGGTGTAGAACCCTTGACTAAAAGCACTCATGATATCAGCATTAATCCCCTAATAATCTGGGTGGGTCTATGAAGTGATAGGACATCACATTTTGTATGTTTCGAAGGCCAGCCCACTTGCCAGATGATAAGCGTAGGTGTAGAACCCTTGTCTAAAAGCACTCATGATATCAGCATTAATCCCCTAATAATGACACCAATGCGCCCTCTCTCAAAGCCTGGATGTTAGGCAATATTTGGGATAACTTCTTCTTTCAATCTTCCAGCTCTCCAACGCAGCTCTTCTTCTATCTAGTCAGATGTAGCCAGCTTACTTTATATGTTCTGTATTTATATATCTACTTCTTTTCCTGCTTCTGATTTTCATCTCCCAATGGAACATAGACCCTCAACCAACCCAGTAGGCTTTATAGGCTTGTTCGTCATTGGTTGGATTTTGCAGCTAAAGTTGTTATAGAATGAGGTAGACAGTTACATGCCAATCCTCCTTATTCACCTCTTACATCATGTATGACAGGTTACAGTGTTACTATTGTTTGTTTCCCTTAAGGGCTCCATTAACACACAGACAATATATTTAAGACTCAATCCATTTTCTTATCTGGTTATTTACTCTCCTAGCTATCTTTATTCTGTTTTCCTTTCTCTTTTCATGTGATGTAAATATATTATAAAATACTGTATCATCATCATAAAGTGCCGTGCCGGCTGGAGTAGGCATTCATGGCTCTCCATAGATCTCGGTCTTTGGTTTTCTGGATCAACTCTGCTGCTGATATTCCTCCATGCTCAATCCATCCAGCATTATTTCTCTTGGTCTGCCTCTGCCTCTCTTCCCCTCGGTCTTTCCACTTGCTACGATGTTCTCCAATGCCTCTCTTCTCATCACGTGAACGAAGAAAGATGTTTGTCTCTGTCTTATTGTTGTATAAAATGTTCTAGTTTCATTAGCCTGTTTCAGGCAGTCGTCGTTAGTTACTCTAGCAGTCCAAGGAATTTGCAACATTCGTCTCAGGAACCTCATCTCTGTTGCTTCTAATTTCTTCTTAATTTGTTCATTTACATTCCAAGATTCACTGCCATACAGCAAATATACAAATACTGTATAACAATAAAATACTTGTATAACACACTATTATCATATTATAGCATAATCTAAGAGACGTTTCAATTGTTGTTATAATTATGTAATATAACATTATCATTGTTGTAACTGTTTTATACTATGGTCATTGTTTACACCATGGAAACATCTATCACTGTTATGAAGCTGGCAGTATGCTTCAGGGTCCTAACATCACCATACCATGTTTCTCTCAGATGGGCTGTTGAAGCATACCAAATTTCACTAAGATGGGCTGTGACAGCACAGCATATTTCTGTTTGATGGGCTGTTGAAGCATACCATGTTCCCTAAGATGGGCTGTGGCAGCATAGCATATTTCTGTCCGATAGGCTGTTGAAGCATACCATGTTCCATACGATGGGCTTTGGCAGCATTGCATATTTCTGTCTGATGGTCTGTTGAAGCATAGCATGTTCCCTACTTGTCCGTAAAGTCACCTTCATCTTTGTCCCAGGACATGCGGGAGTCAAGGGAAATGAACGAGCTGATAAACTGGCTGGCTCTGCACCCCCTGCAGATGGCCAGCCCATGGATCGTGCCGAAGTTATTAACGTCCTTAAAGATATGGCGAGAACAGAGGACTTTGACGTCAGTGAATCCACATCGCTGTCCAGTATGAAAGACTTGGGAGTAAGAATTGGCACGGCCAGACATAAGGGGTAGATCGGGAAAACGAGGTGCCTCGTCAACCAACACAGAACTGGCACTATTAGCCACCGAACGCTGATGCATATGCCTGCGGGGAGGATCTGAACACCTATGGACCTGTCCGGAGTGCAATGAAGATATCCCAACTGATAACTGATAATCATGTTCCCTAAGATGGGCTGTGGCAGCATTGCATATTTTTATCTGATGGGCTGTTGAAGCATACCATGTTCACTACGATGGGCTGTGGCAGCATTGCATATTTCTTTGTGATAGGCTGTTGAAGCATACCATGTTTCTCTAAGATGGGCTGTGGCAGCATTGCATATTTCTGTCTGATGGGCTGTTGAAGCCTACAATGTTTCTCTAAGATGGGCTGTGGCAGCACAGCATATTTCTGTCTGATGGGCTGTTGAAGCATACCATGTTTCTCTAAGATGGGCTGTGGCAGCACAGCATATTTCTGTCTGATGGGCTGTTGAAGCATACCATGTTTCTCTAAGATGGGCTGTGGCAGCACAGCATATTTCTGTCTGATGGGCTGTTGAAGCATACCATGTTTCTCTCCGAACAGCTTAGGAAGAATACCATGTTTCCCTGTAATGAGTTGGGGTAGCATACAACGACGGGAAGTCAATAAGTAAGTCACAAATGGCTGTAGAAAAATGACTAAATATGATAACAACTTGAAACCAGTTTATTTTTATACATACATTGTCCCTTTATTTCTCAACATAATTTCCACCAATATTGATGCACTTGTTTTATCAGTCCTCCCAAACCTGCTGCATAGAACTGCGTGCTGTTTTCTAAACCACGTTTTCACTTCACATTCAATTTCGGCGTCATACGCGAAATGTCTCCTGCCACGATGGGTTTTCAGTGGACCAAAAAGGTGGAAATTACTCGCCTGTCACCTCTAATCATCTCCTCCACCCGGCTGCACGGATGCTTCTGTTGCAATCTCAACAGGATGACCAGATCGGATTTCATCAACAATTTTAGAGCGTCCTTGAGAAAATTTTTCAACTCAGCTATTCACCGCTTTACAGGACAAACATTTGTCAGCATAAACAGGAAGCATTTCCTTATGAATGTCCTTTGCAGGCAGTCCTTTTGCCCACAAAAAACTCACACCAGCACGTTGCTCTTTGGTTGTATACGCCATAAGTACAGTTGCCATTTTGTTTATGCGCATGCACATGAGACACCTAGCGTCACCTGATGAATGGGAATATAAAGTTTGATGTTGCTGTCACCTAATGACCCTGTAGAAAACACCAGCTACATTTACCTGCCATCCCACAGAACTGTGTGACTTACCTATTGACTCGCCCTCGTATATGTCCCTAAGATGAGCTGAAGAAGACTATGTCACTACATTCCTGTCATAAAGCCAAACACTTTAGGAAAATACATTTCAAAGTATGTCTGCAGACGTTTATCAAAGTTATGTAATATGGTTTAACTTACCAGGATTTGGCCTCCAAGACACCTTGACCTTTGGCTCAAGGTAATGACCTATTCTGCGAGCAGTAAAGGCTTTCAAGATGGACTCTAGCTGTGGTGATGCTTGTATATACAAGAGCTTTTTGTGTGATCCTGGAGAACAAAAATATCAAATATTTTCAATAGCATAAAAAAATTCAAGATTAAACGCATGGAAAACCACAACACGGCAGAATGCAATTGGTCAAAGAGATCAGAATCATATTCCAGAACTACTTCTTCTTCTTCTCTTTATACCCAATTGGAGCATACGACCTCTATAAACTCATGCCAAGCTGTCCTATCCTTTGCTATTTATTTCAGTTCCCTCAATGTCTTCTCCATATTATTCATCTCCTTATCTAATCCTCTTCCACATGTTTTTAGCAGGAAACTGCTACAAGAGCATTTTTTGTTAATTTTGTTTGTCTATTTTGTTGGGCCTGTGGGTTACAGACAGGGGGATTTTAGTTATGCTATTATCAGGTTTTCTCTATGTGTCCTGCCCATATACAAACACAACCTAAATAACCCACTGCCAATCATCAATTAAAAGAAAGGTTCAGATAACCCCATAGCAGATACTGTCGTCAGGGTGTGAATTTCTAGGCTTTCCCATATTCTAGGCCAAGAGATGTAAGGTAGGATGGCCAGTTCCCATCCTCATCACTTTTCCTTCTCAGACATTTCATTTCCCAGAAAACTCGGAAAATTGTCTGCTACCCATTTTCATGAGGTTAGATCGGCCCCAGAGCCACCATACTGGTCAGAACAAAATCATTCTTGACTCACCTGGAGATTAAACCAAGAACATAGTTTTGGCTGGCAGATGCAATAACCACTATGCCACCCCATCATGAATAAAAAGTTGTTGCATATCCTTTACAGGACGTAGCAGTCAATCTCAGGATTTTTTGGCTGTGTGCGATTCCTGTGAAGGTTTACGTTCAGTAGTTTGCCATTGCTTTCTGAATGACTGACATACCATTTCATAGAAAACCAACGTAAGGTTATTAAATCGCCCACAGCTGTGTTTCGAATGCTGGTATGCGGGGTTACGAACTATGTTAGTCGGCACCATGAATAAATATTAAATAAATAAAGTGTCCCGATGCGGTTGCCTGCTTTGGATCTGTGATACATGAATACCCGTCCTACATTGCTATGACTACTAAATATTAAAGATATTTTCAAATGCACAAAGGCTCAGGTATAACACATTCTAGCCATGGCATGACTACACTTGGTGGGTAGTGCTCTCATCTCATCGTATTGACTGTGATCAACAAGAGATTTTGTGGGAAGATAGTTCTTTATTTTGTGGTAGAAAGTACAGGAGTCTTTTCATGCCATGACGAATCTTGGGTATATGGTGTTAGCCCCATATTTTTATAAACCAGTCAGCACTCAACGGGTGATGTGGCCAATGTCACAATGGCTGTATTAACTGTCCAGAACATTCCTGGGACACATTTTAGGCTGGGTAGGCCTGAGAGTCCAGTCATTTTTTTTTTATCTTTGTCTCAATGGGGATTCATAAGCAGACATCTCGTTTTTCAAGTTTTTTTTTTTTTTAATAACATGTAACTATAACTATGTTCACTCAACAAATAATGAAATGAAAATAACACTCACTCTACCCCACCCACCCCTCAATTTGATACATTGTTTGTATTGAATAACCTTAATCTATCTATGGCTAGATTTTAACATATTTCTTTCTTTTCCTCTGAGTATTTGTATGAAATACTATGTTGCTCAACAATTTTTTTATATATATATATATATATATATATATATATATATATATATATATATATATATATATATATATATATATATATATATATATATATATATATATCTTATCATTTCACACCTGTCATATCCCATGTTTATGGTTATGGCCATATGGCAAATTAACCAACTGTAAGGTTGGACATCATAAATGAGTCACCCCAAACACTATGTTTACTGCATCTTGCTGAACAAGCGAGTGGTAATGTGACAAATAATATATTTGAGCACGCAATTAACAAATTATTTATCCTGCACAGAAGCAAGTGTCACAAGAATTCTTAAACTGAGTAGTATACAAAAGAAATTGAATAAAACTATCTGGCAACAGTGAACACCTCTCACCACTTCCAGAGACAGTGATCAGATGTGTATATGTTTCAAAATGTTCTTCAATGTGACAAATACTGTTTCATTCTTCATCGGTCAACATTTACTCAAGCAATTTTGAAGATAGCTTGAGCCATTGCTGTTGAATGTCTAGTATGATGTTATTGTTGCTGTGTTTTTTTAACCAATTAAACTTATTCACTTTTTGTCTACCAGTGTATTTATTGCTGCCCAGCTACAGAAGAGATGTCAAGACCAAGTTCTGTGTGATGTAATCATCAAGAGAACAGCAAGCTATCAGCCTTCCTGGCAACACACATTTGTCACATGACAACACTTCTACCCAGCATCTGCTATAATAAATAAACTTGTCCTGAAGCAGTTGCCTGCCATGGGTCTGTGATGTGATAGCACCATCACATTTTGTAGGCCTGAAGCAGTTGCCTGCCATGGGTCTGTGATGTGATAGCATCATCACATTTTGTAGGCCTGAAGCAGTTGCCTGCCATGGGTCTGTGATGTGATAGCACCATCACATTTTGTAGGCCTGAAGCAGTTGCCTGCCATGGGTCTGTGATGTGATAGCACCTTCACATTTTGTAGACCTGAAGCAGTTGCCTGCCATGGGTCTGTGATGTGATAGCACCATCACATTTTGTAGACCTGAAGCAGTTGCCTGCCATGGGTCTGTGATGTGATAGCACCATCACATTTTGTAGACCTGAAGCAGTTGCCTGCCATGGGTCTGTGATGTGATAGCACCATCACATTTTGTAGACCTGAAGAACAGGAAGCCATTTTTCCCCTCACTTTTGCAGGTGACGAACCCAGGCGTCGAACCCACGTCCAACCGTCCTGATGATATTTTTAGCGCAGTTCTCTATCAACTTCATGAATGCGCCCACTCAGCATCTGCTATATGACTACCTATATTTTAATGTCCACTTGTGCATTTAATTCCAGGAACCCAACAGTGAGAAAATTTCAGGCATGCAAAACTTACCAATGTAAAGTAACGGCTGGGAGGTGCTCACATTCTCCATGTCCTCTGGGATGTGGGAACGCAGGGTAGGAATGTGGTGACCATCAAACAAGCTCATTGTCTTCAGTTTCCCATGACGCAGAAGCCATGCCTTGGCAATAGGGCTATCAAACTGGTGAAAATAGCAGGCTATTAAACTGGTGAAAATAGCAGGCTATTAAACTGGTGAAAATAGCAGTGTGGACAATGCCTCTAAACCAGCAAAAATACCATAAAATATATATATATATATATACACACATGTAAATGGATGAGATCTTCCATCTGCACTTTAACCATCTTGGAGCTGTGGTAGTGTGGTGGCTGGTGGCACTTGCTACCTAGCCCAGTGGTCTTGACTTCAAATTCCTTTACAGCTGGTGGTGTTTTCAGTGTCATACAAATAGGGGAGACCCAGTCTCCAAACACAAGTAATGAACATGTTTTGGGAGGTAATACTGACATATCACTGATCAGTTGCTGTTTGGTCAAGAAAATATGGACCTACACAATATCTCCAACATACCATGAACATTTTATCTTATACCATAGACATCCTGTACCATAGAAATTGCATACAGAGATTAATGTGATTGGAAAAAAAATAAACATACACCTCAATGGTAGAATGAAAGAACATTTGGCCACTACTGCTGCTGTCCAGGTTTCACTCCCCCACGAGGCATTTCACCTTTATTTGGCAATTCCAGCCTCTACTTCCCAGGACATTTTCTGGTACCTATTTTAGGCCGGCTCGACCTTGATTCCAGGTGAATTTGTAAAAATCGCCTTGATTGGGATTTGAACAAATGATCCTCAGACCAGCCAGAAAGCATGCTAGCCACTGTTCTACTGTGGATCCAGGAGGCATCAGAGGCTCATTCATAATCAATGCACTACATGAACAAAGCTACTCTCTGACATCTGCTGAGATGAACAGAGCACGTATGGGTGTACAGTAAGTGGTACGACATAAATTCTATTTAATCACATCAGGGACAGAATCATGAAACCATATTGTTCAGAATCTGGTTCCGCCGAACTGCTACTGAGTGAGTGCATGGCGCGACACTGTGAGCTATGAATTTTGTGTGGAATGCTTTTACATCTGTCCGCAGTTGTTTGTAGCATGAACTGCATGTTCAGAATTATGGCGGCCACCTGTTGCTGAATTGACTGGTTTCCCTTTTCGGTTCACAAGTGCATTTTTCAGGAGACTCCTGTGAGTCGTCGCTGGAGCTACAGAATTTGTACTTTGTGAGGCGCTTTCGGTGGGTCACCCTGCAGAAAGAGACCGAGCCATATAGGATAAAATCCGGGATAACTGCCGATATCGAAGATGAAATGTATTTTTCATAGAGGACTTTTGTGTTGGTATTCTGGCAGCAGCATTATGCACAGTGTACCTGTGCAGGCTAATGGCTTGCTGAGACTCCTGTCTTTTCCACTTTTCACATTGGGCAGTGAAGAACATTTTGTGTGATATTCACTGGCATAGGAACGGAACATAATGGGGACAACCCGTTGCCGTGAAGTTGGAACCGTGACTAACTAAATAACTAACTGGAAGAATTCCTCCATGTAAACAACTTCCATTTCAGCATCATCATGTAGCAGGTTCTTTGCAGAACATCGCTCTCATCATGGCCCTCTGGACAGATTCTCTCTCCCTGGCCAGTTCTCCTGCCTCATACACCCTCACATGTCTGCAATGTCCTGTGTCCATCTTTGTGCTAGTCTACCCCTGCTTCTTCATCCATTAACCAATGCCTTCCATCGCTGTTCTTTACAAGCCACTGTCATGTTTAATATGGTCAAACTATTTCAGTTTCTGAGACACCATGCTGTTTATGAAACAGTTTTCTTCAATGTTCAGATCTTTAAGAATGTCTGTATTTTTGCTCATCTTGGTTCATGATATTCTAAGAACTTTTCTGAAACATTTAAGTTCAAAAGCCCAGAGTTTTTTTCAGTGCTGATTGTGAAACGGATCATCCATATGTTCCCATAGGAAAGGTGCATGTTCTCAAACATTTTACTTTAGCTTGTTCCCTAGTGTTCTGCATAGTTTCTTAATACAGCTTAACCAATGCATTGCTTTGGCCAGTCTGTCTACATCTTACTTCATTTGAATAGTGCCTATTGTTGTTGATTATGGAGCCAAGAAATTCACATATTTTCATATTTTTTTCAACAATATTCCAACATCATTATCATCATCAAGTGCCCTGCCAGCTGGCGTAGGTGTTCATGGTTCTCCACAGATCTAGGTCTTTGGTTTTCTGGATCAACTCTGCTAATGATATTCCTCCGTGCCACCGTCTCAATCCATCCAGCATCATTTCTCTTGGTCTGCCTCTGCCTCTCTTCCCCTCGATCTTTCCAGTTGTCACAATGTTCTCCAATGCCTCTCTTCTCATCACATGACCGAAGAAAGATGTTTGTCTCTTTCTTATTGTTGTATATAATGTTCTAGTTTCATTAGCCTATCTCAGGCAGTCGTTGTTAGTTACTCTGGCAGTCCAAGGAATTTGCAACATTTGTCTCAGGAATCACATCTCTGTTGCTTCTAATTTCTTCTTAATTTGTTCATTTACATTCCACGATTCACTGCCATACAGCAAAACTGGTTCTACGTAGTATTTCAGCACTCTTTCTTACATTCAGTGACTTATTGCATAAGATACTCTTCATTTTCTGAAATGCTGCTTTTGCTTGCCCAATTCTGCTCTTAATCTCTGTGAATTGTTCAACACACAGAGAAAATCACTTCAATGATGTTCAAAATACATTTATGTTGAACTTGATAAGATCGTGACACTGTGCATAATTTCTGGTGGTAAAGAATGCATGTGCTGTTGTGATGGCATAGTGGTTAGTGCACTTGCCTGCCAAGACAGTGGACTGGGTTCATCTCTCTCGCTCATCTTCATAAGAGATGTTGAATGAAAGAATGTATGAGAGGAAATAGAGAAGAAGGGCAGAATGTCACACGGGCCTGTGTGCCCAATTCTTAACCCTTTGAAAATAAAGATTTTCGTTCGTTCGTTCGTTCGAGCAGAGGCAGGATTATTTTCTCTCTTCAGTATGGCTCTGGGGTTGACCCAATCTCCTATATATGGGTACCAGACAACATTTTGTTAATGTTTGAGAAGGAATGGCAATGAAGAAAGGAATTGGCCCCTCACCTCATTATGTCATGACCTAGAGAATATGTGAAGACCTCATATTTCCCAACTCAACGTAATGCTATGAGACATTTTATAGAGTTCATAAATCAACGTAATGTTAACAAAAACAAATTTTGAGAATCTTCAACCACACAAAAAGTAAACAGAAATGCTAGAAGAAATATAATCCAAATATTTCCTATTAATTTTACTTTCATGCACCTTGTGTTCCCAAGACACTTCGCTGAATTCACTTTTGCTAAGGGCCACAACTCTCCCTTCTGGTACAAGTAACTGCAGACGGTTTTCATAATTGATGTCTTCAGTGTAGCTTTCCTCCCCTGAACATTCATCTGCAAGAATGTTACAAACCATTGCAAGAACATTTCTACAAATATTATGTAGCTTAATCTGTAAACAGCAAATCGCTAGACATTGATGAGTTACTCATATATGATCAAACACTTCTATCAGAGGTCATTACAGGAGTATAAACAAAATCGGACCATCCCTAGTGGCACTGTTACACAATCGGTTACATCCCTAGTGGCAATGTGACACACACTTGGTGATGTCATTAGTGGCAGTTTGACACAGTCAGTGATGTCCCTAGTGGCAGTGTGACACACACTTGGTGATGTTCCTAGCGGCAGTGTGACATACACTTAGTCATGTCCCTAATGGCAGTGTGACACACTTGGTGATGTCCCTATGGTAGTGTGACACATTTGGTGAAGTCCCTATGGCAGTGTGACACACACTTGGTGATGTCCCTAGTGGCAGTATGCACAATCATGAAAGACTTATTCTGCTCTGTTCATTTAATATATTCTTATCTTATTACTCAGGTAACTATTATTTATTTAAATATTGAGCACAACCCACTACTGGCAACGCCGATTGCATTCTGATATGAACCTAAGGCCTATCCACGTCAATATGGAAGCACTATACTCGAGTTTCGCCCTCATTTGAGCTCATCAGTAGTGCATATCCCTGACCGGATCCGGAAACAGTCCCGGATCACGCGTGTGAAGCGGGTGTGTAACCGCGCGGCACACACTGGACACACCAAATTATCACAACAGAATACCACAACGCTACCCATCGTAGGCTATGCTCAAGATTGCCCAATCGCCGCGACCGACGTCCGTCAATCGATGGGACCCGAACGATCAGGACTTCTCACTGGCAAGGAACACCAGGCCTCCTAAATCCAGTGAGCAATAATCAATTGATTATGTGGTTGTTTCGGGATTTGAAATTTAAATATTGAGCACAACCCACTACTGGCAACGCCTAGCCTACGATGGGTAGCGTTGTGGTATTCTGTTGTGATAATTTGGTGTGTCCAGTGTGTGCCGCGCGGTTACACACCCGCTTCACACGCGTGATCCGGGACTGTTTCCGGATCCGGTCAGGGATATGCACTACTGATGAGCTCAAATGAGGGCGAAACTCGAGTATAGTGCTTCCATATTGACGTGGATAGGCCTTAGGTTCATATCAGAATGCAATCGGCGTTGCCAGTAGTGGGTTGTGCTCAATATTTAAATTTCAAATCCCGAAACAACCACATAATCAATTGATTATTGCTCACTGGATTTAGGAGGCCTGGTGTTCCTTGCCAGTGAGAAGTCCTGATCGTTCGGGTCCCATCGATTGACGGACGTCGGTCGCGGCGATTGGGCAATCTTGAGCATAGCCTACGATGGGTAGCGTTGTGGTATTCTGTTGTGATAATTTGGTGTGTCCAGTGTGTGCCGCGCGGTTACACACCCGCTTCACACGCGTGATCCGGGACTGTTTCCGGATCCGGTCAGGGATATGCACTACTGATGAGCTCAAATGAGGGCGAAACTTGAGTATAGTGATTCCATATTGACGTGGATAGGCCTTAGGTTCATATCAGAATGCAATCGGCGTTGCCAGTAGTGGGTTGTGCTCAATATTTAAATTTCAAATCCCGAAACAACCACATAATCTATTATTTATTTAATTTCTTCTAAAGCAATATTTAAACTGCAGTAGTGCAATGGTAACATGCTTTCCTGCCTGCCCATGATCATGTGTTCAGGTCCCAGTTGAGACAAGCATTTTTTTTAAATGACCTGTGCTCCCAAGGTGACCCAGCCTAAAATGGGTTCAAGGAGATGATCTAGGACAGTGGTTCTCAACCGATGGGGACTTCCCCCACCCCTCCCCCAGGGGGGAATTTTAGGGTGTCCAGGGGGGAAATTAAGATTATTTCAACATCACCTTAATACAAGAACCGATTACTTAATATTATTTTTCCCTCCATACTTTACAATTCTGCACTTCTCGCCCTTCTGAATTTCATTTTATAATGTAAGTAGATCTGCAAATCATATTTTTTATAGACGTCTAGACTTATTCTAGTATGTGTTACTAAATTTAGCTTCCATTTTTATGTATACTGTGTGTGTGTGTGTGTGTGTGGGGGGGGGGGGGGGGGATTACATTCTGAATATATGGTGAAGGGGTACATGGCCAAACAAGGTTGAGAACCACTGATCTAGAAAGTAAAGGTGGCCAGCATGTTATTATTGATCACATCACCCACTGAGTACTTATTGGTCTATAATAATATGGGTTTAGCACCATATTGGCAATACACTTCAAAGTGTGGAAAACAGCCCTTTAGTTTTATTTACATCAGCATATTCTGTGTAGCTACAGTTTGTTTCCCAACTTGTTAAATTGTTCTAAAACAAAGACTTCACTAGAACTATTTGTTATCTAATCCACTTTTCTGTACAGCTTCTTATTTACATGTTGTTAATTTAACTCTTAAATGATATAATGGTCTGGTGCAAAACTATCTCTTTGAGTTTTACTTTATTGTTAAAGAAAATGAAGTAATTATTTCACAGTTTTCTGACATTATAAGAGTTAAGGCATCAATATTTAAAACTTGCAACCAGGACAAAAACGAAACAAAAAAGTTCAGTATAGTTGTTCCACCAATATATCTTAATAATATCAGCCCCAAATACTGGTATCCTGCCTTTCATCTTCAGCCATTTATCTCTCAACGGAGCATTAGCCATCAGCGAACTCATTCCAGGCCTGTCTACATGCAGATTTGTTCACGATTGCTTGGATTTTGTAGCTCAAGTTTTCTATGGATAAGACAGCCAGTCCTCCTTAGTCGCCTCTTGCGGCATGGAAGTAACTGTTATTAACTAAAGTGATACCCGTCTTTCAGAGTTAAATAGCATCTCATTAGAAAGTTGTTATAAACATGTGATATAACAACCTAATCACTGCCAGATTAACAGCACACAATTCACTCTGTAATCACAACATTTAAACTTTAACTAGAAAGTATACATGCCCAAGTGCTACCAGGACCTGAAAAAGAAGCAAAAAGCACTAACACAATAACCTATCAGATGTCTCGTAAGAGGAAACTAACAAGCATCGTTCATATAGTTAAATGTTCACATAAAATGTAACAATAGCTTAGCAAAAAAGTTACATAACACAAATGAACATTCTGACCAAAGTCATAATTCTATTCTATTATTTAGCCCTATATGGATAACATCTATTTTCCTAATCCTCAATTGTGATTAAGTGTATGGGTGTTGGGAGACCAAGTTTGCATTCCATGGTCATATGTACTGCCTTGATTGCGCTGTATCTGTGTTTGTTAAGTGAACATTTGAGGTTTTCAATCTATTATTTTCTTGCTCTTTCTCTGGCTCTAAAGCTAGATCTCTTTTGTTTGTATGCTCTTATCAGTAGTTAGTCAGGTTTCATTTTTATAAGATGTCCCACCCATTATATCCTTTGTCTTTCAATTAATCTGATGCATGTTATGGCAAAATTTCTTACGTTACTATTTCATATTCTGTCTCTTCTGGAAATCCCAGCAGCCTTTCTCAGACATTTCATCCTGCATATGACAAGTATTCTCTGAGGGTATGTTGATAAGCACCAAGTCTGGTATTGATAAGTTATTGGAAGAAAAATAATATTTACCATTTGTGGTTTAACTTCCATTATTATCTTCAATGTTTGAGATAAGATGACAGATGATAAGTTTGCCTTTTGGCATTTTGTTTGTCGGCTCTGTGGCGACGGAGTTACGGACATAGTTCGTAATCCCACATACTGCGTCCGAAACACAGCTGCAGGTGATTTGGCAGCAGGCCGCCTTGCGCTGGTTTTTATCACATGGTAGGAGTGCCAGTCATTCAGAAAGCAATGGCAAACTACTGAATCTGAACTTGCCAAGAAATCACAAACAGCCAAGAAATTGCAAACAGCCAAGAAATCGCAAACCGCCAAAAAATGCAGGGGTTGGCTGCGATGTCATGTAAAGGATATGCAACTAACTTTTTCTATCTCAATATCGAATCTTTCCTCCTCAATGAAAAAGCTGCCTAGATATTTGAATTCTGAGACTTGCTTTCATTTGGTGATATTTGACTATTTAGAGAACCTGGCAACTAGCAATTAGCGTGCTGTCCCTAGTGACAGTGCTGTCACTAGTGGCAGTGCTGTCCCTAGTGGCAGTGCTGTCAAGACAGTGATCCAGGTTCAATCCCCAGCAGGGGCAGGATGATTTTTTCCAACCAGGTGTGTCAGGTCTACCCAGCCTTAAAAAATGGGTACCAGACATTGTAAGAATTTTCTGGCAACTATGGGAAGGAAAGATGGCAGAGAAGGGAACTGGCACCCCCATCTCATTATGTTAGAATAAATAACGGTATAAAAGTTCACACCCCAGCAGCAGTATCCGCATTGGCTCTACCCTTACCTTGTTTTTTTCCTACCATCTGCAAAATGGAGCTTATTCAAATAATTGTTTAATTGTCCATCATATTCTGGTTCAATGTGTATAACAGCTTCCTTTGCATATTATGCTTCTTTAATTACCCTGTCCAAATATCCACTCACAAGTAGAATTAGGAGCACACAGTCCTGGCATATCCCTGCTGATTTGAGTGTATCCGTGAGTCCATCAGTTGATCTTAACACTCTGTAACACTTCTGGCATAATGATCTCACATTGCCTAACAATTGCCCATATATTCCATTATTTTCCGATGGAGAATCTGTCTACACTGTTGAACGCCCTAACTTGGTTAACATCTTTATCAATTAATTTAAAATGGCAAAGTAGAAAACTGTATCCACAAAATTCAACCAACCATAAACAAGTCTTCAGGAAATAAAACAAGAACTATACCTAACAGCCAAAGAAATCATAAAATAAACAGAGAAAATCAATCAATCAATCATGTGCCATGCCGGAAAGCGTGGGCGGTCATGACTCGCCATTTCACTCGATCACCAGTGTCGCGGATTAGCTCAGTGTTCCTGTCTCGTCCATGCCATGTGGCCAAGCCATCCAGGTATTTTCCTCTCGGTCTTCCTCTTGGTCTGTTCCCCTCGATCTTGCCAGTTGTCACCAAGTTCTCCAATTCATTTCTTCTCATAACATGTCCAAACATTTTGACTGTCTACGTCTACAGAGAAAATATTTAAAGATAAATATGGTACATCATGGAAGAAACTTCAAGAGAAAGGAAGGAACTGAATGTTAATCGTGAGATGATTGTAGGACTACACTCCACTCAAAGCTGAGAAGCAGAAAAGAATAAGAAATTATAAACTACCTGAAAAACTTGTAAACACTGGAATACTGTGTCCTTCTTTGCCACTATTATCATCATCACTGTCATATGAATTAGACGACCTTCCACTTGATGGCAAGTTGACCTGGTGCTGACCAACGCTGAAGTTCCACCTGGCAATAATTATACCATTATTAACTTATACATTCTCAAATACTGTGACAGATAATTATCAAATAGCCAATAAAATAGCTGACAACAGCCGAAACAGAAAAATCAACCAAATAATGTCTGTAGTAGGTATCATCTTATTGTGCAGTACCTAGAAATGAATAAAAAATATATATATAAACTTGCAAAAATAGAGGTGAATGTGAAAAAGAAGATAATGTTTCATTTCTTTGTTTTCTTGTAATCAACGTTTGCTATGCATGGTGCATAGCATCCATATGTATTGCGAAGACATTTGCTTTCTAGCCCAATGCCACATGGGGCCAACAGGCCATCATCATCTGATTTCGGCAGCTGAGATTTATTTTCTGGATTCCTCATTCCGTAAGCAGATTGTGACAATGTTTCATAATTTAATCAACAGAGAGCTGTGCAGACTATAAGAAAGATACAGAACCAACCTAATGATGGCAACCACTCTTAACCGGCAAAGACAGATCCCCATTCTCCACCTCGTGATGGGACATAGGAATGAATATCACATGCACAGGCTGTGTATACAAGTGGTGTATCGGTTAGGACATGACAGTGAAAATGACAGGAGTGTAGTTAGACAAGGATTCAATGTCAGCTCTTGTCATTCGCTACATGTGGAAAACTGGTCGCTATTCCTTCGTGCACGCCAGCCTACACAAATGTGATGCTCCTATTACTTCACGTGCCCACAGAAGTTTCCTGTTGCAGGATTTAGTATTGTTCACTTTGTCGGCTTCACTACTATGTACATGTGGACTAGGCAGGACTTAGTATTGTTCACTTTGTCGGCTTCACTACTGTGTACATGTGGACTAGGCAGGACTTAGTATTGTTCACTTTGTCGGCTTCACTACTATGTACATGTGGACTAGGCAGGACTTAGTATTGTTCACTTTGTCGGCTTCACTACTGTGTACATGTGGACTAGGCAGGACTTAGTATTGTTCACTTTGTCGGCTTCACTACTGAGTACATGTGGACTAGGCAGGACTTAGTATTGTTCACTTTGTCAGCTTCACTACTATGTACATGTGGACTAGGCAGGACTTAGTATTGTTCACTTTGTCGGCTTCACTACTCTGTACATGTAGACTAGGCAGGACTTAGTATTGTTCACTTTGTCGGCTTCACTACTGTGTACATGTGGACTAGGCAGGACTTAGTATTGTTCACTTTGTCGGCTTCACTACTGTGTACATGTGGACTAGGCAGGACTTAGTATTGTTCACTTTGTCGGCTTCACTACTGTGCACATGTGGACTAGGCAAACACAGTATTGAACATTTTCTACAGGAATGTCCTCTGCACCACAGATAAGAAACATACATTACCCCAATGAATCAATATTCAATTCTAAACTGTATGGAACTAAAGAGACATTTTTTGAACAGTTAAGTTCATTATGAGAACTCTCCTGGCATTGTAATCATCAAAGACAATGGTTGCAAGAAGAAGAGGAGGGCTATGAAGTGATCTGGGTGCTGGTAAGAAAAAAGATCCCACTATTTCTGAGTACTGAACACAGGGCCACTAGGTTAGTAAGTCAATGCACTAGCAACTATGCTCCAATAGCTCAGTGCATTTCTTCTTCTTCTCCATCTTTGTTCTTCTGTTGAAGAAAGTGCATCACACCTAGTTTTGCACCTAAAAGGTCAAGTATGTCCAACTTTCATGCATTTATGTCAAGTATGCTCTATCTAAAAGGTTTCCATTCAAAGTAACATGTCTATCTACCCATGGGTAGGTTTTCTTTCTTAAGAATTTGACCAGTGCAGAAGCCTTATAATCTACTCTCTGCAATTTCAACAGCTGTGGCCTTTGCAACATGCATAACTTGAACACGGGACCTCCTATTTTTTCACCCTTATCTGAGAAAGCTAAGTATCCAATCTCACTACCCAAGAGATCAGAGGGGCATGTGATATCATTAGATACCAATGGCTCTTGGAAAAATTCTCAGATTTTGCCTGAGATTGAGCCCAGTAGCTCCTGAGCTTGAGGCTACCACTTAAATCTCTCAGCTAAAGGTCTCCTACTCAGCATATTCATTAACATCAATAGTAAATTTGCAAACATGTTTCTTTTTTCCACTACAGCTTTCTAAGCACTCACTTTTCTTGTCCATTCTTCATATCTACTGATCGGACAACTTGTGTACTTCGAGTCAATACTATGATACTGCTACCATCAAGAGGCTCATTCTCTGTTTTCCCATCATAATTGCTGCAGCCCTCACTTCCACAAGTAAACTGAACCTGAATTGGAAAGAAGCAGGATGCAAAATGTACATAATTAAATAACGTAAGTCAACAACAAAAGTACACTACCGGATTCATGTTAAAAGTTAGTTGCATATCCGTTACAGGACGTTGCAGTCAACTCCAGCATTTTTTGGCTGTTTGTTATTCCTGGGGAAGTTTACGTTCAGTAGTTTGCCAATGCTTTCTGAATGACCGGCATTCATTCCATTTTTATAAAAATCAATGCAAGGCAGTCTGCTGCCAAACTGCCCGCAGCTGTGTTTTTGACAAGGTATGCGGGATTACGAACTGCTTCCGTAACCCCTTCGACACAGAGCCAGTGGATTCATGTACGGTTTTAACTCCTAAACTTGCCTATGGCTGTTTTTTTTTTCATTTTATCTAATCACTATTTCTACATATTCATATGAATACCAATTCATTATTAATTACTAACTTGTCTACTTACTGCAACAATGTCATGGATTCTTTATTTTGTTTAATTTCCATCTAATAATATTATGACTGCGTTGTCTTTTCTTTGTACAATAAGATTTCTATTTCAGCACATTTCTATTCTCACACATAAATATCTCTTAACTGACATGGTTACTCAAGTTGTGGTTTTATGATTTCCTTAGTTGTATTAATTTCTTATATACACAATATACTTTGACACAAAGTTTTTGTATCATTTGAGCAATTGTATCACTACTTTTATTTTGTAATAAATGCTTGCTAACAAGACTGTTAGTTCAACAGGAAAATATGCTGAATCTATACAAGACCAAATCCTTCTGGGAACTTAAAAGGGGGAAAAAAGGATCACCTACTGCATGAAGCATTCAAATTAAGAAAAGGGAACAAGCTAAACAGGGGCAGATCATGGATATGTCAGGCTGAAGACACTGTCAAACTAGTATGTGAGCCCAAGAATATCAATCCTGCAAAAGAATGGAAGCCAGCTCCCCCAACCTTTAGAGACATCTTAAGAAAATCCTTACAAATGGCTGTATTTTTTTCTCATGTTTTGCCTTGTGTTGCCAAGCAATGGATATTTGTGCATATTACAGTTTACATAAGATTCATTTGAACTTTCCCATTCATATCATAATAACAAACTACACAAAATGAACAGAGAAAATCAACAATAAAAATTAGGGACAGACAGGCGAGCATGCAGACAAGACCGGAGAAAATGAAGATGGATGGATTTACAGGCAGATAGAAAGACTGACAGAGATGAAAAGACATGAAAATAGCTGGTGCACAAATAGATAGGTATGGAAATAGACAGACAGGCAGACAAGCAAATGAAAAGATTGACAGAGTGAGAGAAGAAGGAATTATATTCACCTCTCCTGATAGCAGATTGACTCCAAAGTTCCTAAGATCTTTACTCCCGACTATCATAGAGTCATCACCAAGTTTGTAGGTTGCTGAGAGCAACGACTCTGCAGACACTGGAATGGCTTCCACCTTTTCACCATCAAACTGATACAGCGCCCCGTCTAACGAAGGAATCAGTCGCATCTTTTTACCATTGCGGATAACCTATAACGTAAATCAAATATTTCAATTAAATAAATACACACAATAATGGTAAACGATAATACAATATGGCTTCCATCTTTCCACCATCAAATTAATAGTGGCCCAAACAATGAAGAAATCATCTTCTTACCATTGCGTCATCATCATCATCAAGTGCC
The DNA here is from genome assembly GCA_963921405.1 of Cepaea hortensis. Taxonomy (NCBI): domain Eukaryota; kingdom Metazoa; phylum Mollusca; class Gastropoda; order Stylommatophora; family Helicidae; genus Cepaea; species Cepaea hortensis. The sequence goes on along the minus strand of OY992878.1, from coordinate 66,936,878 downwards.
GTGCCGGCTGGCGTAGGCGTTCATGGCTCTCCATAGATCTCGGTCTTTGGTTTTCTGGATCAACTCTGGTGCTGATATTCCTCCATGCCACCGTCTCAATCCATCCAGCATCACTTCTCTTGGTCTACCTCTGCCTCTCTTCCCCTCGATCTTTCCAGTTGTTACGATGTTCTCCAATGCCTCTCTTCTCATCACGTGACCGAAGAAAGATGTTTGTCTCTGTCTTATTGTTGTATATAATGTTCTAGTTTCATTAGCCTGTTTCAGGCAGTCGTCGTTAGCTACTCTGGCAGTCCAAGGAATTCGCAACATTCGTCTCAGGAACCACATCTCTGTTGCTTCTAATTTCTTCTTAATTTGTTCATTTACGTTCCAAGATTCACTGCCATACAGCAAAACTGGTTCTACATAGCATTTCAGCACTCTCTTTCTTACATTCAGTGATAGTGACTTATTGCATAAGATACTCTTCATTTTCTGAAAAGCGGCTTTTGCCTGCCCTATTCTACTCCTAATCTCTGTTGTACATCTTCCATCTGATGTTATAAATGCCCCTAGGTATCTAAAATTATCAACTTGGTTAAGGATTTTCCCTTCTATTTCTATGTCACATTTTGGTGTCACCATTTTCTTTGATATTACCATTGTTACTGTTTTCTTGATATTCAAGGAGAGTCCTTTCCTTGCACTCTCTGTTACTACAACGTCTAATAATTGTTGTAGGTCTGTTGAATTATCCGCCACCAATACTGTGTCATCTGCATAGCGTATATTATTTATATTATAACCTCCAACTAGTATTCCTGGCATCTCTTTGATCTCTCTCATTATTACTTCGCTATACAGGGAGAAAAGATCTGGTGACAAGACACACCCTTGTCGTACTCCTAGCTTTATCCGTTCGTAACTACCCTCTTTATTTCCCATTTTAATTGCTGCTACTTGGTTCCAGTAAACATTCTTTATTATTCTTAAATCTTTTCCATCAATGTTGATATCTTCCAACATTTTAATCAGTTCATCATGTTTTACTTTATCAAATGCCTTAGTATAATCTATGAAGCACAAATATATGTCTCTCTGTTTCTCTATTGACCTTTCTATTAGTGTCCGTAATGTATAAATTGCATTGTTTGTGCCCTTTCCTTCCACAAATCCATACTGTTCTTCACTAATTTCCATTTTTATTTTCTTTTTGATTCTTCTCATTATGATTCTGAGTAGAAGCTTAGTGATATGGTTTATAAGGTTAATTGTACGAAAATCTTCACAATCAATTGCTCCTGGTCTTTTTGGTATAGCTATAAATAAAGATTTCAGCATATCACTGGGTAAATATCCACTGCTGTAAATATCATTCAACATTTTGGTTAATATATCTACTCCAAATTTTCCCAATACTTCTAATTCTTCTATTGTGATTTCATCTGGCCCAGCTGTTTTTCCTTTCTTCATACGTTTCATAGCGTCAGCGACTTCTTCTTTCAGAATAGGTGGACCTTCTAAGTTACTATCTTCTGTTAATTCTCCCCTTTCTCCTTCATATAATTCTCTTATATACTCATTCCACCTCTTCATTATAGCATCTTCCTCTAATATTATCTTTCCTGTTTTTGATTTCAAACACCCTGTATTTATTCTTATTTTTCTTCCTGTAAGCTCACTGATTTTTCTGTGCATATTTTTTGTATCTTTAATGGAATTTAATTCAATTTTTTTGCATTGCTCGTTTAACCAACTTTCTTTAGCCTTCCCACATTTATCTTTTATTTCTTTATTTATCTTAGCGTATTCTTGTTTGTCATTTTTACTCTGTTTTCTTTTGTCCATCAGTTTTAAGATATCTTCATTCATCCATTTTTTCTTAGCTATTTTGCCTCTCTCCGGTAATACTTCTTTGCTAGTTTGATGAATGGAGTCCCTTAACATTTCCCATTGTTCATCTATACTCTGTATTTTAGTTATTGCATTGTACCTATTTTTCACAGTCACTCTGTATTGTTCTTGCATTTCTTATCTATTTTCAGAACCTCTTTATTAAGTCTCATGTTCTTAACCATTTTTTTCCCTCTCTTTAATCTTACTTTTATTTGTCCAAATAGTGGTACATGATCACTATTACAGTCAGCACCAGGCATTGTCTTTACATTAATTAAAGCATTTCTAAATCTTTTATTAATTAGTATGTAGTCAATTTGGTTGCGTATTTTCTTATCAGGGCTTATCCATGTGTACAGTCGTCTTTTATGGTGTTTAAACCATGTGTTTCCAATTATCATCTCATTGATATTTGCCCATTCTATTAGCATTTCCCCTCTTTCATTTCTTGTACCTAAACCATAATTCCCCACTACATCCTCCATTTTTCCCTTTCCTACTTTTGCATTAAAATCACCAAGTATTATTTTTATTTCTTGTGATCCAATTTGAGCCATCGCCATTTCTATTTCGTCGTAAAAGTGTTGTATTTCTTCATCACTACTGCTTGCTGTTGGTGCATATACTTGTATAATATTTATGTCTATTGGTTTGCCTTTGATTTTTACCATAATAACTATCTGAAATACACCAGTATCCATTAATTGACTTGGCTGTTTTTTCGTCTAATATTATTCCTACACCTTTTTCATGTGTTTTCCCTCCAAAATAAATTATTGTGTGATTGTCAGCTATAATTTTGCCCGATCCCTTCCATCTCATCTCACTAACGCCTAGTATATTCATTTTCATGCTATCCCTCTCTCTTAGAACATTGGTCAACTTTCCTAGCTCATTTAATGTCCTAACATTCCATGTTCCTACTCTAAATTTATTTATTTTAGTTATGATTTTGCCATCAGTAGCTGGATGACGGTCTGGTGTCACCTGTGGCTCATGACTGTCCCTACCGGACGAGGATGCCCTAAGACAGCCATTAACGTCCTTCACTAACTTTGATTTATGTTTTGCCATGAAGTCTTGGGAAGATAATGTGGTGGTTTCCCCTTGCCTTCCACATTCACACGGTGGTCTTTTAACTCTGCCTTTGACAGCCATTTCCGACTGTAAGGACAAGTGAGTGCCCTGCCCTGCTCAGGTGCAGAGTTGTCCACTTATTCCGGTGGATACTCGGTCCCCAGAGCTGTGTTAGCCACACCGTGGTGTGTTTCCATCCTCTACCACGGGGAGGTGCAGTTGGGATTTTCCCTTCATAAAGTTATGGTCTCTGACCAAAACTCTCCAGTACTTTTAGAGGACCATTGCGTATAACCTATAATTTAAATTACATTTTTCAATTAAATAAATATACCCAATAATGACAAACAACAATACAATATACATTAATGGCAAGCAATACATGCCAGTAGTGCGTTGCCAGTAGTGGGTTGTGCTCAATATTTAAATTTCAAATCCCGAAACAACCAAATAAATCAATTTGATTATTGCTCACTGGACTTTAGGTGGCCTGGTGTGCCTTGCCAGTGAGAAGACCTGATTGTTCGGGTCCATATCGATTGACGAATGTCAGTCGCGGCGATCGAGCAAATCTTGAGCTACAGCCTACGATGGGTGATGTTGTAATATTCTGTTGTGATAATTTGGCCTTGTCCAGTGTGTGCCGCTTGGTCTAGTGTTTACACACCCACTTCACATGCCAGTGATCCTGGGTTTGTTTCCGGGTCCGGTCAAGGATATGCACTACTGACAAGCTCAAACAAGAGCGAAACTCAAGTCTAGTGCTTCACATTGAAGTGGATAGGCCTTAGGTTCATACCAGAATACAATCAGCATTGCCAGTAGTGGGTTGTGATATATATATATATACTAGCTGACCCGGCCCGGCTTCGCCCAGACCCTGGTGGGTAGCATCTCATTTAATTCATATAAGTAGTCATATAAGTTCCCGTTCCCGACTATCTATCTGTCTGTCTGTCTGACCTGGCCCGGCATCGCCCAACTCCTGGTGGGGAGCATCTCATTTAATTCATATAAGTAGTCATATAGGTTCCCGTTCCCGACTGTCTGTCTGTCTGTCTGTCTGTCTATCTATCTATCTGTCTGTCTGTCTGACCCTGCCCAGCCCATGGTGGAGAGTATCTCATTTAAATCATATAAGTAGTCATATAAGATCCCGTTCCCGACTATCTGTCTGTCTGTCTTGGGTAAATGGAGGAGGGAGGAGGAAGAGGGAGGTGGAGGAGGGAAGAGGAGGGAGGAGGAGGGAAGAAGAGGGAGGAGGAGGAGACAGGAGGAGTAGGGAGGAATAGGAGGGAGGAGGAGGGATTAGGAGGAGGAGGGAGGAGTAGGGTGGAGGAGGAGGGAGGAGGAGAATGCAGGAGGAGGAGGGAGGAGGAGGAGGAGGGAGGAGGAGGAGGAGAGGGAGGAGGAGGGAGAGGGAGGAGGAGGAGAGAGTAGGAGGAGGCAGAGGGAGAAGGAAGAGGGAGGAAGAGGGAGGAGGAGGAAGAGGGAGGAGGAGGAGGGAGAAGGAGGGGGAGGAGGAGGAGGGAAGAGAAGAAGGGGGAGGAGGAGGGGAAGGGGGAGGAGGAGGGGAAGGAGGAGGGAGGAGGAGGAATGTGAAGGGAGGAGGAGGGAGGAGGTAGAGGGAGGAGGAGGGAGGAGGTAGAGGGAGGAGGAGGAGGGAGGAGGAGACAGGAGGAGGAGACAGGAGGAGGAGGGAGGAGGAGGAATGTGAAGGGAGGAGGAGGGTGGAGGTAGAGGGAGGAGGGAGGAGGAGAGAAGAGGAGGAGGGAGGAGGAGGGATGAGGAGGAGAGCAAGGAGGAGGGGGAGGAGGGAGGAGGAGGAGGGATGAGGGGGAGGAGGGGGGAGGAGGAGAAGGGCGGAGGAGGGCAAAGGAGGAAGGAAGAGGAGTGATTAGGAGGAAGGAGGAAGGCGAGGAGGAAGGAGGAAGGCGAGGAGGAGGAGGAGGAGGAGGGAGGAGGAAGAGAGTGGAGGGAGGAGGAGGGAGGAAGAGATAAGCAGAGAGAGGAGGAGGGAGGAGGAGGAGGAGGGAGGAGGAGGAGTAGGGAGGAATAGGAGGGAGGAGGAGGGATTAAGAGGAGGAGGGGGGAAAGAGGAGGAGGAGGAGGAAGAGGGATGAGGAGGAAGGAGGAGGAGGGAGGAGGAAGAGGGAGGAGGAGGGAGGAGGAAGAGGGAGGGAGGAGGAGAATGCAGGAGGGGGAGGAGGAGGGAGGGAGGAGGAGGAGAGAGGAGGAGGAGGAGGAGGAGGTGGAGGGAGAAGGAGGTAGAAGGAGGAGGGAGAAGGAAGAGGGAGGAGGAGGAAGAGGGATGTGAAGGAAGGAGGAGGAGGGAGGAGGGAGGAGGAGGGAGAAGGAGGAGGGAAGAGGAAGAGGGAGGAGGAAGAGGGAGGAAGGAAGAGCAGGGATTAGGAGGAGGATGGAGGTAGGAGGAGGAGGGAGGTAGGAGGAGGGAGAGGGAGGAGGGGGAGGGGAAGAGGGTAGGAGGAGGAGTGGAGAGGAGGAGGTAGAGGGAGGAGGAGGAGGGAGGAAAAGGGAGGAGGAGAGAGGAGGGAGGAGGTAGGAGGAGGAGGAAGAGGGAGGAGGAGGGAGGAGGAGGGAGGAGGAGGAAGGAGGAGGAGGAGGAAGAGGGAGGAGGAGGATGGAGGAGGAAGAGGAGGGAGAGGGAGGAGGGAGAGGGAGGAGGGGGAGAAAGAAGAAGGAGGAGGAAGAGGGTGGAGGAGGATGGAGGAGGGAGAGGGAGGAGGATGGAGGAGGAAGAGAGAGGAGGGGGAGGCGAAGAGGAAGAGGGTAGGAGGAGGAGGAGGGGAGAGGAGGAGAAGAAGGGAGGAGGAGAAGGAGGAGGAGGGAGGAGGGGAAGGAGGGAGGAGGAGGAAGGAGGTGGAGGGAGAAGAAGGGAGGAGGAGGGAGGAGGGAGAGGAAGGAGGGAGGAGGAGAGAGGAAGGAAAGGGAGGAGGAGGAGGAGGGTGGAGGAAGGAGGTAGAGGGAGGAGGAGGAAGGAAAGGGAGGAGGAAGAGGAGGAAAAGGGAGGAGGAGGAGGGTGGAGGAGGAGGAGGAGGGTGGAGGGAGGAGGAGGAGGTAGAGGGAGGAGGTAGGAGGAGGAGGAAGAGGGAAGAGGGAGAAAAAGGGAGAAGGAGGAGGAGGAGGGAGGAGGATGAGGGAGAAGGAGGCAGGAGGAGGAGGAGGGAGGCATGAGGAGGAGGAGGGAGGAGGAGGGAAGAGGGGGGAGGAGGATGGAGGAGAAGGGGAGAGGAAGAGGGAAAAGGAAGAGGGAGAAGGAGGAGGGAGGAGGGGGAGGAGGTAGAGGGAGGAGGAAGAGGAGGAGGAGGAGAGAGGAGGAGGGTGGAGGGAGGAGGTAGAGGGAGGTAGAGGGAGGAGGAGAAGAGAGGAGGAGGGAGTTCGCCATTCCGAATTCATACTCGTCTAGATTCTGTGATTTCGGTGCTTCCATTGATTGTTCTTCCCTTCTACATCTTCTTCTTTCGTTCGCCTGAAATATGTTTATAACTGCAATGTTGTCTCTTGTATGAATCTAACAGTCTTTTTAGTTCATTCAGCGGTCCATAGAGTTTATCTTCCACTGTTGTCTCTCTAGGCCAGAAGGTTCGCCTGGATATGTTGTAGTTTGGGCAATCCTGGAGTATGTGCTCTGCTGTCTGCGACGCCAAACCACATGACTGTAGATAACTTCCTTACACATAAAAAGATGAATTGTTATTGATATTGCCGTGACATGGAGGAATATCAGCAGCAGAGTTGATCCAGAAAACCAAAGACCGAGTTCTATGGAGAGCCATGAACGCCTACGCCAGCCGGCACGGCACTTGATGATAATGATGATTGCCGTGTGACGATTCTGTGTAGTCACGACATTTTCTTCCCTTTTCCTAGCGTTTTGGTTCGGGGATTCTTTCATCATCATCATCATATATTTACATACGTATTTAGGGAGGGGGAGGAGGGAGGAGGAGGAAGAAGAAGAAAAAATATGACAGTTGGCAGTGCTGGAATGAGAGGAAGACGTGTAGAAAATGTCATCTCAATCGGATGGACCGTTCGCGAACGTATAAAGGACATACATATATATTTACATACATACATCCTAATTTATATATTAAGATATATATATAGTATATATATATATATATATATATATATATATATATATATATATATATATATATATATATATATATATATATATATATATATATATTAAATAGCCAAAGCATGTTTTAAGTTTTTTTAATCTTAGTGTACTTTTCATTGGCACTGTCTTTCACATACATTTTCCATAGTTATGCCATTGGTTATTACTCAATTTGTGTGACTGCTCCATTTCATAATTTTTTTTTTTTTTTTTTGCACTTGCTCGCTCGCTTTAAACTCGAGTGTAGTCCATAAAGCTACGTCTACTGCACTGGAATTTTGCGTGTGGATTATCTTTCCCTATTACCAGTGTCCCTCGCCATCAGGAGAACCCATTACAACTTCAGAGACACTTGAAATTTATGTCCCCAAGTCAAGGATGAGAAGTCAATATTTTAGTTGAACTGACCGGTATAGGGGTTGATCCCCCTACCACAGCATCAGCACACCAAATGTTTAAGAATGAGGGCTCGTATCCATTCAGCCTTGCTGGCCTCCGTTCCATGTCATATATGAAGACTATGCTGGCTTATACTGTCACAACAAACAATTCAATATGGCCACATTTCAAGAACTGTCCTACTCTCTGTTTCAGGTGCCAAGAATCCTATATGAAAATAAACACATCACACAAACGAAGGAAATCACAACTTATCCAACTGTCGACGCCTCCATTTTTTCTTTTTTTCTGAGTTCTTCTAGTTACATCATGTCTAGTGATTATTGTCATGTCCCGATGTCTGTAATATTTCTCCACAACTGCATATCCTCTGTTTTCTTCACAAGTCCTACCTCTTGATTCCATGCAAGAAATGCTTTATTCCAAAGTGTTTATCCCAACATTATTTTAACTGGCTCACTGCCGTGTGCCACTTTATTGACAGAATGAAACTACACTGGACTGCCGTGTGCCACTGTATCGACAGAATGTTGACTGTTTGTTATCTGTTTCATTTCTCTTATTTTCCACAATTTTTTAGTGCCCAGTAAATGAAAATTTACACACAGAATAGATATGCCTTCGAAATTTATCAGAAAAGACACGTGGATTAAGCTTTGTGAAAGTGGTTTGTTTTTATTATTTTAGTAATGGCAACGCCCTATGGTTTCCGCCTCGTCGATTTATGCCAGATAATCGTGTTAAACAATCTTAGATTTATAGTTATCCTGATTTAATGAAATTTGTGAAATATTGTAAAATTGATAGCACGTGAAGTAATGTGGTTATTCACTTAAATTATTTAGCATAATGGAAAACACCTAGAAGTGAAAGTTCGTCATCAAATGATGGCACATGTCAAATTATGCTTGCTCTAATGGGCCACACATGTGCCCCTAAGATTGCTTTGCCTATCACAAATAAACTGAAGCGTATTTACATAATTAAATTGAAAAGAATAATACTTATAACTAAATAGAAAATAGTGTATATATTGTAATGAATACAAATCTGTCTCATGTTTTCCTGATTTTTTCCATTTTGTGTGAAAATTATGTGCTTCAAAATATAATGTTTTACTTGTGTTTTGATGGTGTCATGGGGCAGTTCTTGTGATATTGGTAAAGAAAAGTGGTGTATTTATCATTATTCAGTTAATTGAATTGGATTATCATCAAAGATTCAGGAGTAATGCAAGGGTAAGTGGAAATTTTAAATAATTGTCACCCGTCTTCAAATTTTCTTTTACAAAATCTAACATTAATTTTATTATATTTCTAACCTATAGCAATACTAACTTGTTCCTTGTGCAATCCCCTTTAATTTGATATACAATACAATATAATTGTTACCATTTTAACCATTTTTAGAACATTACTGTGACACACCCCTACTTCCCATTTTGTGCCATCAATTTCTGTTTGGTCAAAACCCATTTTTTGTTTGGCAATGAATCAGTTAAATCACATTCAGCTGACCTAATCTCTCCAATTAAAATGATTCCCTCATTTTCTTTTATAGGCTTTTGTCTCTTGCCTACTATCTGCGTGGTCTCACAGTGCGGTTTCCATGAAATGGGGCATGAAAGGCAATAATCAACAATACCACTCCTATCTATTCTCTGGTTCCTAAAGCTGATCTTATGTTCATATAATCTTTTCGCTAATATGTTATATGTTTCACTAATGTATACTTCTTTTACAAGTTGACAAATGAATGAAGTAGATAAAACCTTGTCGCATTTCTTTAGATCCTCTAACTACTACTTTATTGAGTCTCTTGTTAACTGTATCTGTGCTACATACTACATCTTTGAGCTTTATCACTTGTGTTAAAATGACGAGGGACATTCAGTACTTTTTTATCGGATATAGAAGTAGAGTTTGCTATTGTTGTTTCTGTGTAAGTTCTCTTCTCTGTAATTTCTCTTCCCTGCTAGACCTCTTCTCCGAAAGAACTCAACCTACCTTAATTATTTACACCTGTCAAAACAAATATGTGCAAACAAGCCCTCACCTCCATGTTTGCCAAGCTTGATGAGTACAAAGGTCTGGCATCAGCCTGCACTGACCAAGCCAACAAACCTTTCTTCTGTAGATCCAAAGCTGATACTTTTCCATCTATGGTGCTCACTATTAAATAAAATCTGCAAAAATATTGGCAAGAATTCAATGCCCACAAATCACTATTCAAAACAATACAGTTAATACTGTTGAATGTAAGAAACTTTCAGTATGTCTGTCACTTTAACAATGACTTGCCTAACACCTTCACGTATTACAATGTACATAACAGATCATCAATATGATCATTGCAAGACGATCAAATATTTATTTATTTATTTTCTTTCTGAACTCTTTTTCAGGCCTTGATATGTATTGGGTATATGGTGCTGACTCCATACTGATATAGACCAATCAACACTGGAACAATGATTTGGTTAATATAACATCATCTGCCATGCCAGTAAATATGGGCGGTTATGTTTCACCATCTCACATAATCACCAGTCGTAGATCAGCTCTGTATTCTTGTCTTGACCATATCACGTGGCCAAGCCATCCAGGTATTTACTTCTCTGCCTTGACCTTGTTCTTTTCCCCTCAATCTTGTCAGTTATCACCAAGTTCTCCAATTTATTTCTTCTCATAACGTCCAAAAAATGTTGACTGTCTACATCTAATTTCTCTAATCTGTTCATGGTTTTCATATGTTTCTTGTAGGACTTGGTCATTGGTTTTTCTGTCTGTCCATTGTATTCTTTGCATTTTCCTCAGAAACCACATTTCTACAGCCATTAGATGTTTTTCAGCTTGTCTACGCATTGTCCACACTTCAATCCATACAACAGTACAGGTTCTATGTAACACTTCAACCTTCTTTTTCACTTTGCATTGGTTAATACAGGGATAGAAAAATCCAGGGCGCCTGTCTTCATGGCACATGAAAATCTTTATTTGGCACCTGAATTTTCAATAATTTTCTTAGCTGGTATTTTCAATAAAAATATGCTGACTCCTGAATTATGTTGTTTTTCCTATCACTTGATTAATATCACGCCAACCACTTTTACTTCCAAAGAAATATCCTGGTACCCATTTTAGGCTGGTTTGACCTCGGAGTCCAGTTCGATTCTTAAAAGCTGTTTATTTACCTATAATATATTCATATAGTGGTACTGTATTTTTAAACTGCAAAATGAGTTTTCTTAGATGCATTTTTCCCCTACATTAATAAAGTGTATAAACATTTTTATAAGATGACTAGCTGACCTGGCCCGGCTTCGCCCAGACCCTGGTGGGGAGCATCTCATTTAATTCATATAAGTAGTCATATAAGTTCTCGTTCCCGTTACCGACTATCTGTCTGTCTGTCTGTCTGTCTGTCTGTCTGTCTGTCTGTCTGACCCAGCCCATCTTCGCCCAGACCCTGATGGGGAGCATGTCATTTAATTCATATAAGTAGTCATATAAGTTCCCGTTCCCGACTGCCTGTCTGTCTGTCTGACCCAGTCCAGCCCATGGTGGAGAGCATCTCATTTAAATCATATAAGTAGTCATATAAGATCCCGTTCCCGACTATCTGTCTGACTGTCCGTCTGTCTTGGGTAAATGGAGGAGGGAGGAGGAAGAGGGAGGTGGAGGAGGGAGGAGGAGGGCGGAGACAGGAGGAGTAGGGAGAAATAGGAGGGAGGAGGAGGGATTAGGAGGAGGAGGGAGGAGGAGGAGGGAGGAGAAGGAGGGAGCAGGAGGGAGCAGGAGGGAGCAGGAGGAGGAGAGGGAGGAGGAGAAAGAGGGAGGAGGAGGAATGTGAAGGGAGGAGGAGGTAGAGGGAGGAGGAGGGAGGAGGAGGAGGGAGGAGGAGGGGGAGGAGGAGGAGGGAAGAGGAGGTAGAGGGAGGAGGAGGGAGGAGGGAGGAGGAGAGAAGAAGAGGAGGGAGGAGGAGGAGGGAGGAGGAGGGAGGAGGAGAGGGAGAAGGAGGGAGAGAGGAGAAGGGAGGAGGAGGGAGGAGGAGGGAGGAGGAGGAGGGAGGAGGAGGAGGGGGAGGAGGGAGGAGGAGGAGGGAGGAAGAGGGAGCAGGAAGAGGGAGGAGGGAGAGGGAGGAGGAAGAGGAGGAGGGTGGAGGGAGGAGGTAGAGGGAGGAGGAAGAGGAGGGAGAGGGAGGAAGAGGGAGGAGGAGGAAGCGGGAGGAGGAGGATGGAGGAGGGAGAGGGAGGAGGAGGAAGGAGGAGGGGAGAGGAGGAGGGAGGAGGCAGAGGGAGAAGGAGGAAGGAGGAGGAGGAAGGAGGGAGAGGAAGGAGGGAGGAGGGAGGAGGCAGAGGGAGGAGGAGGAGGGAGGAGGAAAGAGGTAGGGGGAGGAGGAGGTAGAGGGAGGAGGAGGAGGAAGGAAGAGGGAGAAGGAGGGAGAGAGAAGAAGGGAGGAGGAGGGAGGAGGTAGAGGGAGGAGGAAGAGGAGGGAGAGGGAGGAAGAGGGAGGAGGAGGAAGCGGGAGGAGGAGGATGGAGGAGAGAGAGGGAGGAGGAGGAGGGAGAGGGAGGAGGAGGAGGGAGGAGGAGAGGGAGAAGGAGGGAGAGAGAAGAAGGGAGGAGGAGGGAGGAGGTAGAGGGAGGAGGAAGAGGAGGGAGAGGGAAGAGGAGGGAGAGGGAGGAAGAGGGAGGAGGAGGAAGCGGGAGGAGGAGGATGGAGGAGGGAGAGGGAGGAGGAGGAGGGAGGAGGAGGGGAGAGGAGGAGGGAGGAGGCAGAGGGAGAAGAAGGAAGGAGGAGGAGGAAGGAGGGAGAGGAAGGAGGGAGAATGAGGAGGGGAGGAAGGAAAGGGAGGTGGAAGAGGAGGAGGAGGGAGGAGGAAAGAGGTAGGGGGAGGAGGAGGTAGAGGGAAGAGGAGGAGGAAGGAAAGGGAGGAGGAAGAGGAGGAGAAGGGAGGAGGGAGGAGGAGGAGGTAGAGGGAGGAGGAGGGAGGAGGTAGAGGGAGGAGGAGGGAGGAGGTAGAAGGAGGAGGAAGAGGGAGGAGGAAAGAGGTAGGGGGAGGAGGAGGTAGAGGGAGGAGGAGGAGGAAGGAAGAGGGAGGAGGGAGAGGGAGGAGGAAGAGGAGGAGGGTGGAGGGAGGAGGTAGAGGGAGGAGGAGGGAGGAGGTAGAGGGAGGAGGAAGAGGAGGGAGAGGGAGGAAGAGGGAGGAGGAGGATGGAGGAGGGAGAGGGAGGAGGAGGAGGGAGAGGGAGGAGGAGAGGGAGAAGGAGGGAGAGAGGAGAAGGGAGGAGGAGGGAGGAGGTAGAGGGAGGAGGAAGAGGAGGGAGGAGGAGGAAGCGGGAGGAGGGAGAGGGAGGAGGAGGAGGGAGGAGGAGGGGAGAGGAGGAGGGAGGAGGCAGAGGGAGAAGAAGGAAGGAGGAGGAGGAAGAGGAAGGAGGGAGAATGAGGAGGGGAGGAAGGAAAGGGAGGTGGAAGAGGAGGAGGAGGGAGGAGGAAAGAGGTAGGGGGAGGAGGAGGTAGAGGGAAGAGGAGGAGGAAGGAAAGGGAGGAGGAAGAGGAGGAGAAGGGAGGAGGGAGGAGGAGGAGGTAGAGGGAGGAGGAGGAGGTAGAGGGAGGAGGAGGGAGGAGGTAGAAGGAGGAGGAAGAGGGAGGAGCAAAGAGGTAGGGGGAGGAGGAGGTAGAGGGAGGAGGAGGAAGGAGGAGGAGGAGGAAGAGGAGGAGGGTGGAGGGAGGAGGTAGAGGGAGGAGGAGGGAGGAGGTAGAGGGAGGAGGAAGAGGAGGGAGAGGGAGGAAGAGGGAGGAGGAGGATGGAGGAGGAGGGAAGATGAGGGAGGAGGAGGGGAGAGGAGGAGGGAGGAGGAAGAGGAGGAGGGTGGGGGGAGAGGGAGGAGGGAGAGGAGGAGGGTGGAGGGAGTAGGAGGGAGAGGGAGGAAGAGGGAGAAGGAGGAAGTGGGAGGAAAAGGATGGAGGAGGGAGAGGGAGGAGGAGGGAGGAGGAGAGAGGAGGAGGGAGGAGGCAGAGGGAGAAGAAGGAAGGAGGAGGAGGAAGGAGGGAGAGGAAAGAGGGAGAATGAGGAGGGATGATGATTGCCGTGTGACGATTCTGTGTAGTCACGTCATTTTCTTCCCTTTCCCTAGCGTTTTGGTTCGGGGATTCTTATTTTGGGAGGGGGAGGAGGGAGGAGGAGGAAGAAGAAAAAAAAATACGACAGTTGGCTGCTCTGGAATGAAAGGAAGACGTGTAGAAAATTTCATCTCAATCGGATGGGCCGTTCGCGAGCGCATAAAGGACATACATACATACATACATACATACATACATAAAGACGGAGATTGCCTTTTATATATAAGATAATAAATGCCAGGCCAATTATGATAGGCAAAAACTGACTGAATGCAATCTGAACTGAAAAGCTTAACATATCTAGGAGGTAATAACTGGACTAGGGAAAAATGTAGGGATCTTACTGAAGAGGGATAGGGGTGTTATTGGAGATGTACAGGTATTGATGATACTTGAGAGAAAGAGAGAGGTATGTTCCTGGAGAGAAAGAGATAAGGTTGTGTTGGCAGAGAAAGAGATAGAGATAAGACTGAAGTTAAAAATATAGGGATGTTACTGGAGAGAAAGATAGGGATGTTTCTGGAGAGAAAGATAGGGATGTTACTGGAGAGAAAGATAGGGATGTTACTGCAGAGAAAGAGATAGGGATGTTACTTGAGAGAAAGAGATAGAGGTGTTACTGGGGAGAAAGAGATAGAGGTGTTACTGGAGAGAAAGAGAAAAGGATGTGACAAGAGAGAAAGAGATAAGGATGTGATTGAAGCTAAAAATATAGGGATGTTGCTGGAGAGAAAGAGATGGGGATGTTACTGGAGAGAAAGAGGGAGGGATGTTACTGGAGAGAAAGAGGGAGGGATGTTACTGGAGAGAAAGAGGGAGGGATGTTACTGGAGAGAAAGTGATAGGAAGTTACTGGATAGTAAGAGATAGGGAAGTTATTTGAGAGAAAGAAATAGGGATGTTACTAGAGAGAAAAAAATAGGGATGTTACTGGAGAGAGAGACAAGAATGTTACTGGAGCGAGAGAGGAATGTTATATTACTAGAGAAAAAGAGATAGTGATGTGGCTGGAGAGAAAGTGATAGGGACGTGATTGGAGAGGAACAGGATAGGATGTTACTGGAGAGGAGCAGATTGGGGATGTTACAGGAAAGGACAGAGTGAGATGTGACTGAAAAGAAAAAGATAGGGGTGTTCCTGGAGGGAGCTGTCGTAGCGAAGACACTAGACACTCGCCTGCCAGCCCAGTGGTCATGGGTTTGATCCACACTGGAACTGCTTCAGATTTGTAAAACTGACCTGGGCTGCCAGGTCGGCCCAGCCTAAACTGGGTACAAGAAATGTCTTCAGAAGTAAACGCGGCCGGCGTGATACTGACCACATCAGCCACCGAGTGCCGATCTGTCTATATAAATATGGGTCTAGCACCATATGCCCAAAGCACCTTAAAGCAAATAAAAGGGTCTTTTACTTCTTTTTTTTTTGGTTACAGGAGAGTAGCAGATAGGGATGTTACTGGAGAGACAGAGATGGGAATGTTAATGGAGAGTAGCAGATAGGGATGTTACTGGAGAGTAGCAGGTAGGGATGTTACTGGAGAGACAGAGATGGGAATGTTAATGGAGAGTAGCAGAAAGGGATGTTACTGGAGAGACGAAGATGGGAATGTTAATGGAGAGTAACAGATAGGGATGTTACTGGAGAGACAGAGATGGGGATGTTAATCAAGAGTAGCAGATGGGGATGTTACTGGAGAGACAGAGATCGGAATGTTACTGGAGAGTAGCAGATAGGGATGTTACTGGAGAGACAGATATGGGAATGTTACTGGAGAGTAGCAGATAGGAATGTTAATGGAGAGACAGAGATGGGAATGTTACTGTGGAGACAGAGATGGGAATGTTAATGGAGAGTAGCAGATAGGGATATTACTGGAGAGGCAGAGATGGGAATGTTAATGGAGAGTAGCAGATAGTGATGTTACTGGGGAGACAGAGATGGGAATGTTAATGGAGAGTAGCAGATAGGGATGTTATTGGGGAGACAGAGATGGAAATGTTAATGGAGAGTAGCAGAAAGGGATGATACTGGAGAGACAGAGATGGGAATGTTAATGGAAAGTAGCAGATAGGAATGTTACTGGAGAGACGGAGATGAGAACGTTAATGGAGAGTAGCAGATAGGGATGTTACTGGAGAGACAGAGATGGGAATGTTAATGGAGAGTCGCAGATAGGGATGCTACTGGGGAGACATAGATGGGAATGTTAATGGAGAAAAGCAGATAGGGATGTTACCGGAGAGACAGAGATGGGAATGTTAATGAAGAGTAGCAGATAGGGATGTTACTGGAGAGACAGAGATGGGAATGTTAATGGAGAGTAGCAGATAGGGATGTTACTGGAGAGACAGAGATGGGAATGTTAATGGAGAGTAGCAGAAAGGGATGATACTGGAGAGACAGAGATAGGAATGTTAATGGAGAGGAGCAGATAGGGATGTTACTGGGGAGACAGAGATGGGAATGTTAATGGAGAATAGCAGATAGGGATGTTACTGGAGAGACAGAGATGGGAATGTTAATGGAGAGTAGCAGATAGGGATGTTACTGGAGAGACAGAGATGGGAATGTTAATGG
This sequence comes from Cepaea hortensis, assembly GCA_963921405.1. NCBI lineage: Eukaryota > Metazoa > Mollusca > Gastropoda > Stylommatophora > Helicidae > Cepaea > Cepaea hortensis. The sequence goes on along the minus strand of OY992878.1, from coordinate 66,920,672 downwards.
AGAGTAGCAGATAGGGATGTTACTGGAGAGTAGCAGGTAGGGATGTTACTGGAGAGACAGAGATGGGAATGTTAATGGAGAGTAGCAGAAAGGGATGTTACTGGAGAGACGAAGATGGGAATGTTAATGGAGAGTAACAGATAGGGATGTTACTGGAGAGACAGAGATGGGGATGTTAATCAAGAGTAGCAGATGGGGATGTTACTGGAGAGACAGAGATCGGAATGTTACTGGAGAGTAGCAGATAGGGATGTTACTGGAGAGACAGATATGGGAATGTTACTGGAGAGTAGCAGATAGGAATGTTAATGGAGAGACAGAGATGGGAATGTTACTGTGGAGACAGAGATGGGAATGTTAATGGAGAGTAGCAGATAGGGATATTACTGGAGAGGCAGAGATGGGAATGTTAATGGAGAGTAGCAGATAGTGATGTTACTGGGGAGACAGAGATGGGAATGTTAATGGAGAGTAGCAGATAGGGATGTTATTGGGGAGACAGAGATGGAAATGTTAATGGAGAGTAGCAGAAAGGGATGATACTGGAGAGACAGAGATGGGAATGTTAATGGAAAGTAGCAGATAGGAATGTTACTGGAGAGACGGAGATGAGAACGTTAATGGAGAGTAGCAGATAGGGATGTTACTGGAGAGACAGAGATGGGAATGTTAATGGAGAGTCGCAGATAGGGATGCTACTGGGGAGACATAGATGGGAATGTTAATGGAGAAAAGCAGATAGGGATGTTACCGGAGAGACAGAGATGGGAATGTTAATGAAGAGTAGCAGATAGGGATGTTACTGGAGAGACAGAGATGGGAATGTTAATGGAGAGTAGCAGATAGGGATGTTACTGGAGAGACAGAGATGGGAATGTTAATGGAGAGTAGCAGAAAGGGATGATACTGGAGAGACAGAGATAGGAATGTTAATGGAGAGGAGCAGATAGGGATGTTACTGGGGAGACAGAGATGGGAATGTTAATGGAGAATAGCAGATAGGGATGTTACTGGAGAGACAGAGATGGGAATGTTAATGGAGAGTAGCAGATAGGGATGTTACTGGGGAGACAGAGATGGGAATGTTAATGGAGAGTAGCAGAAAGGGATGTTACTGGAGAGACGAAGATGGGAATGTTAATGGAGAGTAGCAGATAGGGATGTTACTGGAGTACTGGAGAGACAGAGATGGGATTGTTAATGGAGAGTAGCAGATAGGGATGTTAACTGGGGAGACAGAGATTGGAATGTTAGTGGAGAGTAGCAGATAGGGATATTACTGGGGAGACAGAGATGGAAATGTTAATGGAGAGTAGCAGATAGGGATGTTATTGGGGAGATAAGAGATGGGAATGTTAATGGAGAGCAGCAGAAAGGGATGATACTGGAGAGACAGAGATGGGAATGTTAATGGAGAGTAGCAGATAGGGATGTTACTGGAGTACTGGAGAGACAGAGATGGGAATGTTAATGGAGAGTAGCAGATAGGGATGTTAACTGGGGAGACAGAGATTGGAATGTTAATGGAGAGGTGCAGATAGGGATGTTACTGGAGAGACAGAGATGGGAATGTTAATGGAGAGTAGCAGATAGGGATGTTACTGGGGAGACAGAGATTGGAATGTTACTGGAGAGTAGCAGATAGGGATGTTACTGGAGAGACATATGGGAATGTTACTGGAGAGTAGCAGATAGGATTGTTAATGGAGAGACAGAAATGGGAATGTTAATGGAGAGCAGCAGATGGGGATGTTACTGGAGAGGCAGAGATGGGAATGTTAATGGAGAGTAGCAGATATGGATGTTACTGGGGAGAAAGAGATAGAGATGTTACTGGGGAGAAAGAGATACAGATGTCAACTTTAAAGATGCAGCTAGATATGCAACAGAGGAGCATACATGGATGGGACCTGCCATCTCCATCATGGAAGCAACAAGTGTACTTTGACACACAGCCCACTTAGATATCCTGGAAGATGCTATCACTTGTATCTTGACAGTTAATCCAGTCAATACAGAGAAACATTTGATCTATATATATGTTGTGAAACAAATGACGTTCAAATCAAATGTCTTTTGAAGTTCATACCACACAAGTTAAATTAATTATAATATTAATAATAGAGGTCTAGAAGGTGTGGAATGCGCATGGCCCTGCAGCCAGCAGGGTTAGGATCGGCTAGCCTCTCCCAGGAGGGGTGAAGAGCGAAAATTAGTAGCCTGCCGATGACTCGCAGACTACACAAGTCAACCCCACCTCCACGTGGTGTAGACTGAGAAACCATGACCGCGAGGTCATGGGCTAACGGGGCTATGGCTCGCCATAGGGGATGGACTCCCTATGGTCAGATTTTTGTCCTAAACCTGTGACTGGCCTAGCAAGCTGGCAGGGGATCTTCATACTGCTCGTAGAAAAACTAAGAAGTATAAATGGACTGACCCAAATGGATATAGACCCGGCAATGTTAATGGACTACAAGACAAATCAATTATTCAAAACATAGGCACAATGAACGTCTGCGGTTTTAATAGTAAAGAAGAAGAACTTATAGAAACAATGGAAAAGAGGAAATTCGACTGATGGGAATAGCGGACACAAGAATAAAAGGAGAAAGATGCAAGGAGATCCACCACAGTTCCCCGTTTGTCTACTCTGGGGTGGAACAGCAAGAAAGGGCAAGACACGGTGTGGGAATAGTCATTGAACCACGGCTAGCAAGAGGAATACAAGAAATAAAATATATATCAGAAAGAATCATAAGAGTGAGAATAAAAGAACAAACAATTACAAGTTCAGTTCAGTCGCAGTTCCACCATCACAGCAACGGGTCGTCTCCATTATGCTCCGTTCCTGTGCCAGTAAAATCTATATCTATAAAACAGAGTGTATGTGGCTTTGTTTGTGGTCAGCTATGTATTGGATGCGTTCGATAACGGTACATCTGATTGAGATGAAATTTTCTACACGTCTTCCTTTCATTCCTGTGCAACCGACTATAATAGTTTCTTAGTGTAAAATCTTCTACTTATTTAATAACATTTACTTTTTCATTTTTCATTATATAATTTCTATATAGCAGGGGGACTTCACTCTAGAAAAGTTATTTCAAGGGGCATAACTTTTAATAACATTTCTATATACTTTATAGTCATATTGTTGGACTTACTTGCACTATTGTTAAACTCTTTGTCTATAGTTATTTTCAGGCATATAAGTTATAATAAATAATGATATAATCTTTAAGGCATTTTCAAAGTTTTCATAAAAATAATGCATAATGCATAACATTGTAACCCATCTTTTTCTGCTTAAAGAACTTATCAACTGTCATGTCGGTGATTAAAAACAGTTTTCATTAAAAATGTGTGGAAGGACATTCTTTTAAGTTATTGTGCGCCAGGAGCTGGGCGAAACCACGCCGGGTCAGATAGATAGACAGTCAGACAGATAGTCGGGAACGGAAGCTTATTTGACTACTTATATGAATTAAATGACATGCTCCCCACCAGGGACTGGGTGAAGCCGGGCCGGGTCAGACAGACAGACAGACAGTCGGGAATGGTAGAGCTTATATGACTACGTATATGAATTAAATGAGATGCTCCCCACCAGGGACTGGGTGAAGCCGGGCCGGGACAGACAGACAGACAGACAAACAGATAGTCGGAAACGGGAGAGCTTATATGACTACGTATATGAATTAAATGAGATGCTCCCCACCAGGGACTGGGTGAAGCCGGGCCAGGTCAGACAGACAGATAGTCGGGAACGGGAGAGCTTATATGACTACTTATATGAATTAAATGAGATGCTCCCCACCAGGGACTGGGTGAAGCCGGGCCGGGTCAGCCAGACAGACAGACAGACAAACAAGCAGACAGACAGACTGATAGATAGATAGATCCCCTCCAGGGCCTGGGCGAAGCCGGGCCGGGTCAGCTAGTATCATATAAAATGTTCCTCACTGCCCCATGTGAAAAGTGCAAAAGACAGGAGTCTCGACAAATAACAGCCCGCTCAGGCACACTGTGCAACATTCATCCTTGATGGAAGTGGCAGTCACTTTCCCAATCAGATGTTCACCTACAAAGTCTTGATGTTTCTAGATGTTGGTGTTCCAGTTTATTATATTATGCGAGGAATTCTACGAAGACATCCATGACATGTTAGATAAAATAGATAAGCAGGACAACATCATAGTTAGGGGAGACTTCAATGCAAAACTAGGACACAACAGAGCGGGCATAGAAAACCATTTTGGATCATTTGAAGACCAACATAATGAAAGAAATGATAACGGAAGTAGACTGATAGAACTATGCAGCCAACACGACCTCTATATAATAAACACATTCTATAAACAAAAAGACTCACAAATATACACCTGGTATAAATGGAACGATCTAGATACTAAAAGCCAAACTGATTTTATATTAAAAGAAAAAGCAGCAGCTGCAGCAGGATATAACAATGTGAATTGGAAACGTTTTTTATATTAACAAGAAATAACACAGAGAGAAATATATTAGATGCAAGGGCAGTGCCCAACTCAAGTATAAACACAAATCACAAAGAAGTCGTTGCCACAATAAGAACCAGCAGTAGAAGAAAGCAAAGACCAGGAAAGTAAATACAAGCCACGCGAATCAGTAAACTTAAAAAACCTCAAAGACGAGGCAGTCAGGGAAAGTTATGAGAAAGAAATAACTGAAATCTTTGTAAAATTACTTATAGAAATAGACAGTGGAAGAAGAATGGGAGATGTTCAAATCAAGCATTTTAAATACTGCAAAAATAACATGTGGAACCACGAAAAAACGCAAAGCACAGATAAAAAAAATAAGTTGGTGGAACGCAGAAGTAAAGAAAGCTGTAAAAGACAAAAAGGAAACATATAAAGAGTGGTCGAAGAGCAAACAGGAATAGAATATAGAATAGCGAAAAGACATGTGAATAGAATAGTAAAGATAGAAAAACAAAAAGACTGGGAGGAGTATGGAGAAACCCTGAATAAAAACTACAAGGAGGCAACTAGTAACTTCTACAAAAAGATAAGTGCAATGAGAACCAGAGGAGAACCCTTTGACCCAACTGAAATAATTAACAGCGAAAATGGAGAACCAATAACTGAACAAAAAACAAATCCTAATAAGATGGAAACAGTACTTTGAACAACTTCTCAACATCCCATCAGATGTCACAGGAATTCAAGAAACCAACACAGATGCCACTGAAAAACTAGAACCAGACATACTAAAAGAAGACATTATAGAAGCCGTCAGATTAGCCCCATTGAACAAATCACCAGGACAAGATGAAATACCAAATGAACTAATTAAAGCAGCATGAGAAGTAGGAACAGCATGGCTACATAGACTATTCAACCATGTTTGGGTAGAACAACAGACACCACAAGACTGGGGAAACACCATAATTATCCCAATTTGGAAAAACAAAGGCAACAAAAGAGACTGCACACAATACAGAGGCATTTTACTGTTGAGTCATACTGGGAAAATATTTTGCAAAATTCTTGAGAAATGATTACGAACTACTATAGAACCCCAGCTAAGCCAAACACAACTTGGAATTAGGAAAAACAAAGGGTGCACAGATGCCATTTTTGCTCTTAGACAACTTATAGAAAAATCAATCGAATTCAATAAAACACTCTACTTAGCCTTTGTTGACCAAGAAAAGGTATTTGATAGAGTAGATAGAAACAAGCTGTGGGAAATCCTTAAACAATATGGAGTGAGTACACATCTAACAAACCTATGTAGAAGCTTATACAACAACAGTGAATGCATAGTGAGAGCAGCTGGAAGACACTCAGAACCCTTCACCATAAGATCCTGAGTACGACAAGGTTGTGTCCTGTCCCCTCTCTTGTTCATAACATATATAGGCAACATATGTAAAGAAACCAGCCAAGCAGAGACTGCAAGAATACCACATGACAAGAACATGGAAGAAGAACCATCTGTAAATCTAACCATTAGAGAACTCCTGTTTGCGGACGACCAAGCACTAATAGCAAAATCAGAAGCTGAATTACAAGACCACATGAATAGTCTAAATGAAATGTGTAGGAAACATAACATGAAAATTAGCACAAGTAAAACAGAGGTAATGACTGTAATTAGAGAAGAAACAGCAACAATGATTCACCTAAACGAACATCCCTTGAAACAAGTAAAGAATTTCAAGTACCTAGGAAGTATAATATCATCAAATGATATGGAACAAGAAGAGATGAGATCAGAAATGAAGAAATCAGGACTTAAGTTGGGGTTATAGCTGCACTAGATTTTAATAGAAGGCAGCAAGTCAAATAATTTGGCCATGCAAGTAGGTTGCCAACTAACAGTATACCACAACAAGCAATGATGTACAGACCAGAAGGAAGCAGAGGAAGAGGCCGACCACATAAACGATGGATGCAGGGAATAACAAGAGTCCATGGGAATATCGATACATGAGGCCCATAAGCGGGTACTCTCTCACTGTTTATACTTCACCTCGACACTGCAAGGTACAAGAAGAACATGAGATGAGATGATGAGATATGGAACAAAAGAAAAAGCAGTGGCTGCAGCAGGATATTATGGCGTGTATGATGGAGTTCTCTGTAAGGTATGTACATTGTGTCTGTGTTTAGTATGTCTCTTCTTTTCGCAGGAGCTAAATATACCAAATTGTTTGCAATCCATATCATCAAATGGCAAATCAGAAGACAAGATCGAAAATAGATGCAATAAGGCAAACCAACTCATTGGACAAATGGCACCAATACTAAAGAACAAACATGTATCAATAACTACTAAGAAAGCACTTTACAGCACAATCTTCCTACCAACTCTATGTTACCAATGCCAAACCCGGACAATGATAGAAAAAGAGAAAAGAAAAATCACAACAACAGAAATGCGATTCTTGGGAAGAATAATAAATGTATCAAGAAGAGATAAGATCAGAAGTGAAGAAATCAGGACTAAATTGGGGGTTGTATCTGCATTAGATTTTATTAGAAGGCAGCAAATCAAATGATTTGTCCATGCAGGTTGGTTACCAACTAACAACACAACAGGATACCACAACAAGCAATGGTGTACAGACCAGAGGGAAGCAGAGGAAGAGGCCAACCACGTAAAGTAAACGATGGACGCAGGGAATAATATTAATAATGAGTCCATGGGAATATCGATAAATGAAACCCATAGGCAGCCATAAGCGGGCACTCTCCCGCTGTTTATTATATACTTCACCTCGACACCGCAAGGTACAGGAGGAACATGATGAGATGAGATTAATAATAGAAAAATAGTAAATATTAGTATTATAATACTAACACATCACAACTTGAATCCACAGCCTTCTGTAACGGAAAAGTTTCCGTATTCCATGAAACCTCTACATCGTCTGCTAGATCGTGAAAACTTCCTCCTACTCCATCGTTATCAAAGAGTTCATCATGTTGATTAGAAGGCGGGGGTATGCCGTTGCTTCCACCAACATTTTGGGCTAAGCAACCAGTCCATGCCAGCAAGGCCGTGACGGAGGCTAGAACTTTAAAAACTCTTGGGAAACACAAAATTTTCCTCCGTCGGCTCATCATTTAACAGACGGAAGACAATACCACACAACATTGATGTCCAGGTAGCGACACGTTCCAGAACCTACTCACTGCCAAGTCGCGCTCTCACTCCGTGTTTACTTCGACACCGGAAGCATTATTTCCCCTCAAGTAATTGGTCAACTCACCGGAACCAGATTTCATGGAACACGTAGTGCTATTAGTCTATTAATAGCATCAACGTGTACGATTGAGTCACAATGGCACATTGAGGTTAACTGGCTTTTTTTTTTCTTTACTTCAATTTCATTTTATAGAAGATTTAGAAGTCTGTTGTGGCAGGTCTTCGCATATGTTGTTGTTGTTTGTCCATCAAGAATGATGATGACCATTCGTTTCATCCAGTGGGGTTGAAGGTGTGGAGCCGTGGGTTCTAAGATGGCTGATAAGGCCTATTTTGGCTCGAAATGTTCTTTGACAATGTGGGCAAAGAATGCTTGACGTCTCTGGAGGAGGATTTCCTGCAGTGGTTTTTCTGTCCTGCCTTTTCTTCACAGCTCTTGCAGTCCTGGTTGCCTCACATATGACTGCACCTTTGCGCAATGATGCACGCCACGAATTTCGGTCTCTGGCTGCAGCCTCCCAGGTGTCATGATGAATTCCAAAAGCATTCAGTGAAATTTTCAGTGTCTTTAAAACGTTTCCTCTGGCCACCTTGGGAGCGTTTACCACAACGCAGTTCGCTGTAGAAAATTCGTTTAGGGAGCCTGTGATCTGGCATGCGGGTCAGGTGACCAGCCCAGCGAATCTGACTCTTCATCAGTATAGTGTGGATACTGGGCATGGATGCTCTTTCTAGGACTTCAGTGTCTGGAATCTTGTCTTGCCATTTAATCTTCAGTAGCTTCCTTAGGCAGACTGTGTGGAAGTGGTTTAATTTCCTAGCGTGTCGCTGATAAACAGTCCAGGTTTCACAAGCATATAGCAGTGTGGATAATACAACTGCTTTGTAGACTTTTAGCTTTGTTTGCAGGCTTATTCCAGTTCTGTCCCATACATTCTTGTACAGTCTGCCAAAGGCTGCACTGGCCTTGGAGATTCTTGCATTCACTTCGTCATCGATTGTGGCAGCTTGTGACACAGTGCTGCCAAGATAGGTGAATTTGTCCACAACACTTAGTCTATGATCATTCACTTTGATATTCGTTATGTGACGTTGGATGAAGAATGACTTGCGCGATGACTTGGATTAAAGTGAGGAAGAGTTGCGCAATTCGTCGACCTCACTCTCTCGCCTGAGTCCATCTGAGTCCAGTGGCAAGACAAGTCGAGACGATTGGAGACGAATACAGGTGCAGTGGATGACCAGGGCGCTCTACGTGCCTTGCCGTGCTCATTACGTTCCACAACGCTTTGCAGGTAAACGCCGTCTTGCCCGTTGAATCAGGAATGATTTCTTCCGCGCAGTCTGCCGAATCCTGTCTTCACATGCTGAGTAGGCATACCCTAGTTTACCTCTTGGTTTGACACCAAATCGGATACCCATGCCTGGTTTAGCCAGCCTCTCACAGCTGTTGCCCGGGGGGTGGCCGCTGTCGCATGCTGACAGCTACTAGGAGCCACAGGCACGAGCTGGGTGTCAGACTTGGACCAGTGGGGGATGGGTCCTGAAAGGACATGAGAGCCATCCTTACCAAAGGTGCTACCAATGCCTGACACCCCGTACCCCCCCCCCCCCCCCCTTCGCATATAATAGGTGACAGAGGAATCTTAATAATATTATTTACTAGCTGACCCTGCCCGGCTTCGCCCAGACCCTGGTGGGGAGCATCTCATTTAATTCATATAAGTAGTCATATAAGTTCTCGTTCCCGTTACCGACTGACTGTCTGTCTGTCTGTCTGTCTGTCTGTCTGTCTGTCTGTCTGTCTGTCTGACCCGGCCCGGCATTGCCCAGCTCCTGGTGTGAAGCATCTCATTTAATTTATATAAGTAGTCATATAAGTTCCTGTTCCCGACTGTCTATCTGTCTGTCTGTCTGTCTATCTGTCTGCCTGACCCTGTCCGGCTTCATTAAATTCATACAACAAAAAAAGTAACTTAAAAGAACGTTCTTCCACACACCATCCATTATTTTTAATGAAAACGCTTTCTAATCACCTGCATGACTAAAGTAACTTCTTAAGCAAAAAAAGATGAGTTACAATGTTATGCATTGTGCATCATTTTTATTAAAACTTTGAAAATGCCTTACAGATTGTATCATTATTTATTATAACTCATATGCCGGTACATAACTATGGACAAAGAGTTTATAAATCTTTGAAAACGATGCCACAATATGATTATAAGTTATACAGAAAGGTTATGTCCCTTGAAATAACTTTTATAGAGTTAGGTCCCCTGAGATATATGAAATTATGATGAAAAATGAAAAATGAAATATTACTGGGTACGCAGCCGATTTCACACTAAAAAATATCACAGTGGGCTGCTCTGGAATGAAAGAAAGGCGTGTAGAAAATTTCATCTCAATCGGATGGGCCGTTCGCGAGCGCATAAAGGACATACGGACATACAGACAGACAGACAGACAGACGGAGATCGCAATTTATATATAAGACTAGCTGACCCTGCCCGGCTTCGCCCAGTCCCTGGTGGGAAGCATCTCATTTAATTCATATAAGTAGTCATATAAGTTCCCGTTCCCGTTACCGACTATCTGTCTGTCTGTCTGTCTGTCTGTCTGTCTGTCTGACCCGGCCCGACATCGCCCAGCTCCTGGTGTGAAGCATCTCATTTAATTTATATAATTAGTCATATAAGTTCCTGTTCCCGACTGTCTATCTGTCTGTCTGTCTGTCTATCTGTCTGCCTGACCCTGTCCGGCTTCATTAAATTCATACAACAAAAAAAAATGTAACTTAAAAGAACGTTCTACCACACACCATCCATTATTTTTAATGAAAACTCTTTCTAATCACCTGCATGACTACAGTAACTTCTTAAGCAAAAAAAGATGAGTTACAATGTTATGCATTGTGCATCATTTTTATGAAAACTTTGAAAATGCCTTACAGATTGTATCATTATTTATTATAACTCATATGCCGGTACATAACTATGGACAAAGAGTTTATAAATCTTTGAAAACGATGCCACAATATGACTATAATTTATACAGAAAAGTTATGCCCCTTGAAATAACTTTTACAGAGTTAGGTCCCCTGAGATATATGAAATTATGATGAAAAATGAAAAATGAAATAATACTGAGTAAGCAGGCGATTTCACACTAACAAAATATCACAGTTGACAGCTCTGGAATGAAAGGAAGGCGTGTAGAAAATTTCATCTCAATCGGATGGGCCGTTCGCGAACAAATAAAGGACATACATACATACATACAGAGATACATAAATACGCACATCCTAATTTATATATAAGATTATGTACTAGCTGACCCGGCCCGGCTTCGCCCAGTACCTGGTGGGGGGCATCTCATTTAATTCATATAAGTAGTCATATAAGTTCTCGTTCCCGTTACCGACTATCTGTCTGTCTGTCTGTCTGACCCGGCCCGGCATCGCCCAGCTCCTGGTGTGGAGCATCTCATTTAATTCATATAAGTAGTCATATAAGTTCCCGTTCACGACTGTCTATCTGTCTGTCTGTCTATCTGTCTGTCTATCTGTCTGCCTGACCCTGCCCGGCTTCGCCCAGTCCCTGATGGGGAGCATCTCATTTAATTCATATAAGTAGTCATATAAGTTCCCGTTCCCGTCTGTCTGTCTGTCTGTCTCTCCCTCCCTCTCTGTCTGTCTGTCTGTCTGTCTGCCTGTCTGTCTAATCATTTATTGGTTGCAGTTAGAACAACCTAAATAAACGAAGATCAAATTACAAAAAGCATTAGAAAGAGTACTTGAAAGGTCTTTACATCTTCCCCAACAATTAACTTGGGTAAATGGAGCGGCGGCAGCAGCAGCAACAGAAGAAGAAAAAGGAGGAGTAGGAGCTGGGAGGAGGAAGAGGGAGGAGGAGGGAGGAAGAGATAGGCGGAGAGAGGAGGAGGGAAGAGGAGGGAGGAGTAGGAGTAAGGAGGAATAGGAGGGAGGAGGAGGGATTAAGAGGAGGAGAGAGGAGGAGGAGGAGGAGGAGAGAAGAAGAAGAGGAGGCAGGAGAGGGAGGAGGAGGGGGAGAAGGGAGGAAGAGGGAGGAGGAGGTGGGAAGGAGGGAGGAGGAGGAAGAAGAGAGGAGTAGAAGGGAGGAGGAGTAGGGAGGAGGAGGAAGAGGGATGAAGAGGGAGGAGGAGTAGGGAAGAGGGATGACGAGGGGGGAGGAGGAAGGAGAAGGAGGAGGGAGCATGAGGGAGGAGAACAACGCAGGATGAGGAGGAGGGAGAAGGAGGGAGATAGAGGAGGAGGGAGGAGGAGGGAGGAGAGAGAGGGAGGAGGCGGAGGTAGGAGGAGGAGGAAGAGGGAGGAGGTGGAGGGATGTGGAGGGAGGAGGAGGAGGGAGGAGGTAGAGGGAGGAGGAGGAGAGAGGATGAGGAGGGAGGAGGAGAAGGGAGGAGGAGGAGGAAGTAGGTGGAGGAGAGAGACAAAGGGAGGAGAGGGAGGAGGAGGGATGAGGGGGAGGACGTAGGAGGAGGAGGAGAAGGGAGGAGGAAGGAAGCGGAGTGATTAGGAGGAGGTAGGAGGAGGAAGAGGGAGGAGGAGGAGAAGGAGGAGAAGAACGCAGGAGGGGGAGGAGGAGGAGGAAGAGGGAGGAGGTGGAGGGAGGAGGAGGGAGGAGGGAGGAGGAGGAGGGATGAGGGGGAGGGCGTAGAATTAGAAGGAGGGAGGAGGAGAGAGGAGGAGAAGGGAGGAGGAAGGAAGAGGAGTGATTAGGAGGAGGGCGAGGAGGTAGGAGGAAGAGGGAGGAGGAGGAAGGAGGAGGAGGAGAAAGAGGGAGGAGGGAGAGGGGGAGGGGAAGAGGAAGATGGTAGAAGGAGGAGGAGGATTTTAACGCATATGCCTGTACATAACTGCAGCGAAAAGGTGGGTCTGTCTATCTATCTGACCCGGCGTGGCTTCGCCCAGCTCCAGGCGGATAGCGTCTCATTAAATTCATACAACAAAAAAAGTAACTTAAAAGAATGTCCTTCCACACACCATCCATTATTTTTAATGAAAATTCTTTCTAATCACCTGCATGACTACAGTAACTTCTTAAGCATAAAAAGATGAGTTACAATGTTATGCATTGTGCATTATTTTTATGAAAACTTTGAAAATGCCTTAAAGATTGTATCATTATTTATTATAACTCATATGCCGGTACATAACTATGGACAAAGAGTTTATAAATCTTTGAAAACGATGCAACAATATGACTATAAGTTATACAGAAAAGTTATTAAAAGCTATGCCCCTTGAAATAACTTTTACAGAGTTAGCTCCCCTCGCTGTATATAAATTATAATGGAAAATTAAATAATATTCAGTAAGCAGCCTATTTCAAGACGCATCTTTGGACCCATTAGGGATACACAAAGTGGAGAGTGGAAAAGAAGAAGTAACAAAGACATTTATGATCTGTTTAAGTCCCCGCTAATCACTGGTATCATGAAGGCTAATAGACTACAATGGCTGGGGCATATAGAAAGAATGGAAGATAATAGGGAAACAAAACTCGCTTACACTCAGGAAATAAATGACCGTAGACCCCGAGGTAGACCAAGAAGGCGGTGGAGAGATAATACATGTACAGACCTACAAGCACTTGGAATCAACGACTGGCAAGAGAAGGTCCACCAGAGAGACGAATGGAGACGGATTGTATTTGCAGCAAAGAACCTCAATGGCTCGGAACGCTGAAGAAGAAGAAGAAGCAGCCTATTTCACACTAAAAAAATATGACAGTTGGCTGCGCTGGAATGAAAGGAAGACGTGTAGAAAATTTCATCTCAATCGGATGGGCCGTTCGCTAGCGCATAAAGGACATACGGACATACAGACGGAGATTCTATTTTATATATAAGATATAGTATTACTATTATTTTAGAACACTATGCTATATACAACAATAAGATAGAGAAAAACAGCTTTCTTTGGTCATGTGATGAGAAGAGAGGCATTGGAGAACATCGTGACAACTGGAAAGATCGAGGGGAAGATAGGCAGACCAAGAGAAATGATGCTGAACGGATTGAGACGGTGACATGGAGGAATATCATCAGCAGAGTTGATCCAGAACACCAAAGACCGAGATCTGTGGAGAGCCATGAACGCCTACGCCAGCTTGCACGGCACTTGATGATGATGCTTTTTTTCTGCGTGTCCTTTGCAAGATGTTGTGGCTAAGGGCTTACGGAGGTGATTCGTAAGCCCGCTTACCTGCTTTCGAAACACAGCTGCGACCGATTTGACCGCTGACCAAGTTGCGCTGGGTTTTAACGTTTTGGGATGGGAGCCTGTCGTTCAGAAAGCAATAGCAAACTACTGAACGTAAACTTGCCAAGACATCAACAACAGCAATAAAATGCTGGTGTTGACGGCGATGTCCTGTAAATAGGATTTGCATAAAAAGATTGTCATTGCCGGCTCCGTGGCAAAGTAGTTACGAACGCTGTTCGTAATCCCGCATTCGAAACACAGCTACGCGCGATTTGGCAGCAGGCCGCGTTGCATTGGTTTTTTTTTTTACGAAATGGCATGGGTGCCGGTCGTTCAGAAAGCAGTGGCAAACTACTGAACGTAAACTTGCCGAGACATCACAACAGCAAAAGATGCCATTGTTTTCCAACCGGTGTAGGTAATGAACCCATCATCCCGCTGTCAGCGCACATGATGTTTAAGAGCTAGGGTTGTTAACCTTTCGGTCATGCTGATCCATTTTATTTCGTTTGAAATATGTCTATAACTGCAATGTTGTCTCTTTTATGAATTTAACTGTCATTGTTTAGTTCACTCAGCGGTCTATAGAGTTTATCTTCCACTGTTGTCTCTCTGGGCCAGATGGTTTGCCTAGATATGTTGTATTTTGGGCAGTCTGTGCTCAGTATGTGCTCTACTGTGTACGACATGTGCACATGGCTGATTCCCCAACCTTGAATTTTGTATACATGTGGCTGTGTAATCTATTGTGTCCTGTTCTGTGGCGCAGAATAATGTCTTGTTCTGGTATGTCCATAACGTGATAGTCGTCTTGAGCAGGTTTTGGTGACTTTTTGACTGATTTGATCATTCTTTTCTTTTGGTGGTATGTAACGGGCACATCAGGCTGTTCGTTTGCTCCTTCCTTAGCCAATCGATCAGCTCTGTCGTTTCCGGGTACTCCACAGTTGGACGGCATCCACTGCAGGGGCGTCACTAGGGGGGTGCGGAGGGTGCGGGCCGCACCGGGTGACACCATCAAGGGGTGACACCAAAATAAAAAAAATTGTAAATTTGACAAAGCAGACATAGCTCTGTCTAGTCGGGTTTCATAACCGTTCATTGTTAATTTTAGAAATTTTAATGTTAAATAAGAAAAATTTAACTTTGTCCGAGTTTGTCGAAGTTCTTTATTTATGTTTTACCTGAAGTATTGAAGTTATATTGTTCAATTTGTTTTCTTTCTTAAGTCCTTATAAACTTTTTGACTTATTTTACAAACATTACTATATGCGATTATATATGGTACAGGAACACTCGGAAGAAGACCATGGTGAAAGTCTAGAGGGGTGACACCAAGAGTTTTACCGCACTGGGTGACACCAACCCCAGTGACGCCACTGATCCACTGTATGGTGACCTTATGCTGACTGCTAAGTTCAGAAAGTAGTGTCCTTAGTACTGGCAATTTACCAGACAGGAGCGCCTCGAGTACTGATTTTACATCTGTCAATAACACCACAGGTGGTGTAAATGGCTGGTATTTTGGCGTTTCTCTGTTGCTATCTTGGTTGCCTCAATTTTAGCAACATAGAAGGACGCAGAGGTGTTTCCAAGGCACCAGGGCAGGGTTCTATACTGGCCAAGACCTACTGACGCGTCCTCGCCGAGCGTCCTGGGCAACAGGTCCCTTCGGGGTCCTGGCTGAAGTCAGTAGGATCGTTGATTCCCCCGAAGTCGGAGAGTGTCTGCCTGCACGGCGAGGAACCACCGGTCTGCACACCAATAAGTCAGACATGAGACAACGGATACTCACGCAAACCTCAGGTCCTGTATGACATCACACTGATGTTGGACAACAGGATGTCTTCATCCGACATACAGGACTTCACGCTGGAGATCACAGCCAGCGAACACAAGCAAGCAAGCATCATAGTTATGGCAGTACTTTCCTGTTGGTACTCTGACTGTGTCCCTAGTATTATTTGGGTATTCTATGTACACTTCCGCTCCTCCATTTCGAACAGAATTTTGTGCTGACCCATCTGTGTAGACTCGGATCCAGAGGTCCTGTGGATATTCTTCATCAAGGAAGCTGAGAGTGGCTGTTCTGCGCTGTGCACTGTTCTGTTCTTCCTTGTTAAATAATCCTCTCTTTTGTCTGGATTTGTAGTGATAGTCTATGTTCATCTTTCATGGAGTTCGCTCTTGAATAGTTGTCAGGGGGAACGAACGAACGAACATTTTTATTTTCAAAGGGTTACGAATTGGGCACGCAAGCCCATCTGATTTTCTGCCCTTCTTCTCTATTTTCTCTCATACATTTTTTTCATGAAACATCACTTTTGAGGCAAATTTTTGACAAGAAAAAAACAATAAGCATTAAAAAGCATGAAAAATAATCAATAACAAATGACTCGCTGAGGCAATGTTTAACATGGGCATTATAAATACCAACTGTGGATTCTGGATACCAACTGTGGGCAGATCGGTGGTTTCTCTGCAGAGTCGTTTGGCCTGATGGATAAAACTACTTCTTTTCAACCGCTCCATAGCTAAGTTTTCAAATCTGTCCTTCATAGGGTGGCCTGGCAAGCTGAGGAACTTTTCTGTTTGTATTAGCGTTTTCATATCTCTGCGCTCTCTCGGTGCTTGTGTCCTCCCCATCTTCTCCATTTCCACTATAGGGGTTGATCTCATCCCTCCTTTGGTGACTCTAAGTACTTGATTTTGCACCTTGTCCAGCTCTTGTAGTGTGGTTTTTTATGCTGAACACCTTGCAGATGACCCGTATTCCAGGTGTGGTCGTATGCTCTGTTGATAAACTTTGCTGAGTATTTTCCAACTGGCTCCCCATGTGGTTCCACTTAGCTTTCTCAGGATGGCTATTTTCCTTCTGGCGTTTGCTACTGGTTTGTTGATGTGCTTTCCCCATGTCAGCCTGTCATCAAATGTTACTCCAAGGTATGTTGGTTCTTTATCTTCTCTTAGGGGTGTTCCATTTATCTGAATAATCTGCCTTTTGCTTTGGAGAGAGGATAAATAGAGTGGTGCTGCATCTATTTGCCCATGCAACAAATGTATCTACAGATCTTTGTAGCAATCTGGTGGCCATTGATGCATGTTCATTTGTGCTCCATAGAACTAGGTCATCAGAGTACATTGCCGCTTTCATTCCATGCGGTAGATTAGCAACAAGATAATTGATGAAGATTAGAAAAAGTGTGGGGGGGGGGGGGCAAGACTCCGTCCTGGGGAACACAGTGACGCAGTAGTACTTTCTTTCTCTTGAGTCCGTTTATCTGTACTCGGGCTCTTCTGTTGTGCAAGTATGCTTTCATCCATTTGTACATTCTTCCATTCTGTCCTGTATGTTGCCATTTCTCTCGAATCTCTTGTTGTTTCTCTGTTATCTTCAATAGTTATCTTGTGCGAATGAGTCCACAAAATGGTTAGCTGCTTGCTTTCCTGTTAAGATGTTTCCGTCTTTATGTAGTGCAATTTTTGAGTTTCTCCCTGTGCCCTCATCGTTGTTTTTATTACCTTCCACGATTTCCTTGTGTCTCTTTTAAAGTTCAGTGACTCTGTTTTCTCCTGCCAGCTTTTCCGTTTAGCCTGCAGCTTGGCCCTTTGAAATTTGGCTTTTGCGTGCTAGTATTTATTGTGGTGCTCTTGGCTGGTTTGGCCTCAGCTTGCTTTCTACACACTTCCACATCATTATGCATATGTTCCGGTTCACTACTCCAGTAGGGTTTATAATGTTTACGGGCTCCTCTTGGTACTGTTTCTCGTGCTGCCTGTAGTATACATTTCCCAAACTCTTCAACTATTTTATTTATGTCTTTCTCTGTGTTCAGGTTTCTAACCAATATGCTGGTGCGATGCTTGTACATTGCCCAGTCTGCTTTCTTGTAATTCCACTTCGAGGGGGTGCAGCTTTCACTTACAAGCTCATTTTCTACAGTTAGAAAGACTGGCCGATGGTCACTGAAACCAAGTTGTTTCCCAACAATTCCTGAAATGTTCCACTCCAGGTCTGGTGAATGAAAAGCTAGGTCAGGTGTAATTGTAGTGTGAGTGTGCCACGATCTTGAATAGAAGGTATTTGGTCTTACGGCTTGTTAATCAAGATGAATCTATTCTCATCCTGCCAGTCTTCCAGTCTCTCTCCTCTCTGGTCCATGTGATCATAGCTCCAGCTCTGCAAGTGGCTGTTGAAATCGCCACACACAATCATTTTTTTTTCTTTTATGGCAGTGTGTCCAGAGCATGTGGGCGGTCATTTGGACAGTAGTAATTGATAAGATGTAGGTCTGTATTGCCTGTCTTAAGTCTAAGTGTCTGATACTCATCCCCTTCTGTGTAAACTTCAATTTGGGAAGCAGTGATGCTATTTTTTACAAGGGTCAGTGTCCCACCCTCTCGCCTGTCCTTTCGGTCAGATCGGTAACACTGGTAGCCTCTGATTTTATTGGCTATATTTTCGTTGAGGTGAGTTTCTTGCAAGCAACATACCCTTACTTTTTCTTGGTCCAAGATGTTTTCTGGTTCTATTATTTGTTGCTGACTCCATCCGCATTCCAGTGCATTATTTTTAGTCTTTGTTTGGTATGGCCAGAGGCTCTATTCTCAGGTCCCCTGACTCCACAGGACATCTGAGAAGGACCTCCAGATGTTGTGGTTAGATCCTTTCGAGGCATAGGGACCGGCACTGCACATGACTGGGGGTCCAAAGCAGGGCTAGAACCATAACATTTAGCAGTAGTCGACATATTTCATGGCGTAATTGCATGGGATCCTGATTTTTGTGGTGCGCCTCCTGGCTGGTTGCCTCCGTCTTCAGCACTTTTCCTTTGACTGTGGTCTTACTCGAGTTTAGATGTGCAAGCGCGCCCACACGTGTCTGTGCATGCATGTACGTGCATTCACATCTAAAGCGTAATGGTTATTTTTCAGCGCCAGAGACTCGCCGCCGCCCCTTCTCCTGTTAGTTAAAACACGTGAATTCCAGGAGTTGGAGTTTTGCTGCATAGGTGATGCAGAGGCATGAGCCATTTGGGTATTTATGCAAGGTTGGGCGCTCATCCCAACTCTGCGCCCCGGCTACATAACAGCAACATTTGGAACATCTGAGTTACCAAATCCACCAAACCCTACTCAAGACGACTATCACGTTATGGACAGAGCAGAACATTATTCTGCGCCTCAGAACAGGACACAATAGATTACGCAACCACATGTATACAAAATTCAAGACTGGTAAGACTGGTGGCTCAGCCATGTGCATATGTGGTTTGGCGTCGCAGACAGCAGAGCACATACTCCAGGACTGCCCAAACTACAACATATCCAGGCGAACCTTCTGGCCTAGAGAGACAACAGTGGAAGATAAACTCTATGGACCGCTGAGTGAACTAACAAAGACTGTTAGATTCATGCAAGAGACAACATTGCAGTTATAGACATATTTCAAGTGAACGAAAGAAGAAGAATCTGAGTTACTTGTAATTGACGTTCCCAAGTCAAGGATGAGCAGTCAATATTTTAGTTCAACTGACCTGTGTAGGGGTTGAACACACTGCCTCGGTATTGGCACACGGGAAGTTTAAGTGTGAGTGCTCTTATCCATTCGGCCATGCTAACTTCAGTGGGAAGGGAGGCATTATTTATTTATGCATTTATTATTTTAATAACGAAGACACAAACAATAGATTGCACGATTTATTGCCTGGCATATTTCGCTGCATCTCGTCAGGTACATACTGCAGAAATCACACAACGTAAAGTGAAATAACTAGATAAATCCTTCAATCTGAAATATACACATATTCGCACACTAATGTCGATTGTCTACCACGGTAATTTTAAACTGACTAACATGTCTTTCTGCTTGCACGAGGCCGACTTACGCAGGTTGATCACTATGGCTTCAGCAAACCTTAACAACAGATTACTCTGTGTGTTAAACAACTCACACAAGGCACTGTCTCTTTCAACCACATGACCACTCTCGAGCACGTGTCTCGCGACCGATGAAGTAGGACTGTTCCGGTGTGTCGGCCTGCCTAGGCTACCATCTTCTGTGTGTAGTATCTTGTCCACCCAGTTCGGAATGTGTTCCAACACCCTGTTATGTAACTGTCACTCTGTTCTACCTATGTAGATGGCCTCGCACCTACATGTAAATTGGTAAATACAATTCGATTTGGTGTACAAAGCTACAGGTTCTTTAACTGCTGGGATGGGGATCGGTGTGGTTTTGTACCTGATAACCGGAGTTGCAGCACAGAATGTTCGCCCGACTGCTGTGATGAGCCGGTCCTACAAACATTGCATTACGTCATCTCCTCGGAAGGTTAACTGGATGAAAACATTGAGTTTAGGGACTCTAGTTTCTTCTGGTTTAGGTTTGGTCTGTTGGCAGTAGCGCTTTATAAATCCTGTGCAGTACCCATTCAGGTTTAAGGCATTCTTCAGAGTTTCAAATTCTTCTGTCAGTGTGTCCTGGGTGCATATTTTCCTAGCACGGTCAAACAGAGTCCGTACTAAGCCCCGTTTGTACTGGACAGGTGCGAAGCTCTGAAAATTTAAATATTAGCCAGTCCATGTTTCTTTACGGTACACTGATCTTTGAATTGTGCCGTCTGCTCTACGTCTCATTAGGATATCTAGAAACGGCAACGCTTCGTTGTGTTCGTGTTCCATAGATAGAGAGATGTTTTTATGTGTCGCGTTCATTGTGGCCTGGAACGACGTTGCTTGTAGCTCGTCTGTGGTGATAATTAGTATATCGTCCACGTAACGACGGTAGAAGGCCAAGTTATTGATGTCTGAAGATCTATTTTCTTCTAAATGTGCCATGAAGATGTCTGCTAGAATAGGTCCAAGGGGACTCCCCATGGCCACTCCGTCAATTTGGCATTATGACTTTTTCAGAAAGTTGAATTGAATGTTGGCGGTATATAATTTTAATAGCCTCTCTAGGATAGCTGATGGTATGCCTAGTTTTAGTTGTTTGTCTCTAATGCGTTCACTTATTATATTCACGGTCTCATCTAATGGAACGTTGGTGAATAAGGAGGCAATATCCGTAGATGCCATGTGTTTATTATGTATGTCCATAGTGTCCAATAATTCCACCAGTTCGAATGTATCTCTGAGTGTTCTTGGATCGAAGGACTGTCGTACTGGTTTTTAAAATTCAGCTAGCCATCTCGCCATTCGGTGTTTTGCAGAGTTAACCATGGACAGGATCGGTCTTAGCGGAATGCCGGGCTTGTGAAGCTTGGGTAGACCATACATCTGAGGAGTTAGGGAGCCACGCGGTGTGAGCGTTTTTGCAGTAGCCTCACTGATGAGTCCCGCATTCACAAGTGACTGGACGCCTCAACCTACGTAAGCCGGTCTTGTGCAAGCAGAAAGACATGTTAGTCAGTTTAAAATTACCGTGGTAGACAATCGATATTAGTGTGCGAATATGTGTATATTTCAGATTGAAGGATTTATCTAGTTATTTCACTTTACGTTGTGTGATTTCTGCAGTATGTACCTGACGAGATGCAGCGAAATATGCCAGGAAATAAATCGTGCAATCTATTGTTTGTGTCTTCATTATTCAAATTCACTACGGGAAAACATTGTTTTGCATTTATTATTATTATTATTATTATTATTATTATTATTATTATTATGTTTTGCTCTGTCACCTCGCATACTAAAATCAAAACAAGCAAAAATAGAGTAGAACCTAATACTATAATAGGATTCTGACAATCTGTAAGGAGTTTAAATGCCACTGATCGTGTCACTCAATCAACTCATCTTCAAAAGTCAAAAAAATAGTGATACATTTTGTTAAATTGTTTAACATTATAATATTTTCAGCAATTATTTTTATGCACTTTTCCTCTTCTTCTTTCGTTCGCTTGAAATATGTCTATAACTGCAGTGCTGTCTCTTGTATGAATTGAACTGTCTTTTTCAGTTCACACAGCGGTCCATAGAGTTTATCTTCCACTGTCGTCTCTCTAGGCCAGAAGGTTTGCCTAGATATGTTATATTTTGGGCAGTCTTGGAGTATGTGCTCTGCTGTCTGCGACGCCAATCCACATGTACACATGGCTGTTTCACCAATCTTGAATTTTGTATACATGTGGTTGCGTAATCTATTGTGCCCTGTTCTGAGGCGCAGAATAATGACTTGTTCTGGTCTATCCATAACGTGGTAGTCATCTTGAGCAGGTTTTGGTGGCTTTCTGACTGATTTGATCATTCTTTTCTTTTGGTGGTATGTTACAGGCACATCAGGCTGTTCTTCTTTGGCTCCTTCCTTAGCCAATTGATCAGCTCTGTCGTTCCCGGGTACTCCACAGTGGGATGGTATCCACTGTATGGTGACCTTATGCTGACTGCTAAGTTCAGAAAGTAGTGTCCTTAGTACTGGCAATTTCCCAGACAGGAGCGCCTCGAGTACTGATTTTGCATCTGTCAATAGCACCACAGGTTGTGTACCATTGCTGGTATTTAGTAATTTCTCTGTTGCTATCTTGATTGCCTCAATTTCAGCATCGTAGTTATGGCAGTACTTTCCTGTCGGTACTCTAGCTGTGTCCCTGGTATTATTTGGGTATTCTATGTACACTCCCGCTCCTCCATTTCGAACAGCATTTTGTGCTGGCCCATCTGTGTAGACTCGGATCCAGAGGTCCTGTGAGTATTCTTCATCAAGGAAGCTGAGAGTGGCTGTTCTGCGCTGCACACTGTTCTGATCTTCCTTGTCAAATATTCCTCTCACTTTTGTCTGGATTTGTAATGATAGTCTATGCTCATCTTTCCTTGGAGTTCGCTCTGGAATAGTTGTTAGGGGGATACCAACTGTGGGCAGATCGGTGGTTTCTCTGCAGAGTCGTTTGGCCTGGTGGATAAAACTACTTCTTTTCAACCGCCCCATAGCTAGGTTTTCAAATCTGTTCTTCATAGGGTGGCCTGGCAAGCTGAGGAACTTTTCTGCTTGTATTAGCGTTTTCGTATCTCTGCGCTCACTCAGTGCTTGTGTCCTCCCCATCTTCTCCATTTCCACTATAGGGGTTGATCTCATCCCTCCTGTGGTGACTCTAAGTGCTTGATTTTGCACTTTGTCCAGCTCTTGTAGTGTGGTTTTTGCTGCCGAATACCATGCAGTTGACCCGTATTCCAGGTGTTGTTGTATGCTCTGTTGATAAACTTTGCTAAGTATTTTCCCACTGGCTCCCCATGTGGTTCCACTTAGCTTTCTCAGGATGGCTATTTTCCTTCTGGCTTTTGCTGCTGCTTTGTTGATGTGCTTTCTCCATGTCAGCCTGCCATCAAATGTTACTCCAAGGTATGTTGGTTCTTTATCTTCTCGTAGGGGTGTTCATTTATCTGGATGGTCCCTGCCTTTTGTTTTGGAGAGAGGGTAAATAGGGTGGTGCTGCACTTGTCAGTGTTTATGCTGACACACCATCTATTTGCCCATGCAACAAATGTATCTACAGCTCTTTGTAGTAATCTGGTGGCCACTGATGCATGTTCATTTGTGCTCCATAGAAACAGGTCATCGGCATACATTGCGGCTTTAATTCCATGCGGTAGATTAGCAACGAGATCATTGATGACGATTAGAAAGAGTGTGGGGGACAATACTCCGCCCTGGGGAACTCCGTGACGCAGTAGTACTTTCTTGCTCTTTAGTCCGTCTATCTGTACTCGGGCTCTTCTGTTGTGCAAGTATGCTTTCACCCATTTGTACATTCTTCCATTGACTTTGCAGTTTCTCAGTTTATTCATCAGACCTTCTTTCCAGACTTTGTCAAAGGCTTTCTTCAAATCTATCCATGCCGCAAGCACCAGCTTCTTCTCTTGGAATGCATCCTCAATTTCTTGAGAGAGGTAGCTTGTCTGATCTTCCGTAGAGTAGCACTGCCTAAAGCCAGCCTGCTGTGGCACAAGGATGTTTTTACTTTCAATGTACCACTGCAGTCTGTGATTGATGATGCGCTCCAGTGTTTTGCAGAGACAGCTGGTGAGGCTAATTGGTCTGTAGCTAGAGTCAATGGAGCTATCTTTCCCTGATTTTAGGAGGGGTATCATGATTGCTTCTCTCCAGGCTTGTGGAACACTGCCTAAGGTCCAACTGTTATTGAAGATCTGCAACAGCTTTGCTTTGGCCTCTGTTCCTAGGTTCCTGATCATTTCATTGGAGATACCATCAGCTCCTGGTGACTTTCTCATTTTCAGTTTTGATATGGCTAACTCCAGTTCGCTGATTGTGATGGGTGCCTCCAGAACCTCATGTACTATTTCCTTCTGTCCTGTATGTTGCCGTTTCTCTTGAATCTCTTGTTGTTTCTCTGGACTGATTTTGATATTGCTATCTTGTGCGAATGAGTCCGCAAAATGGTCAGCTGCTTGCTTTCTTGTTAAGATGTTTCCATCTTTATGTAGTGCAATTTTTGAGTTTCTCCCTGTGCCCTCATCGTTAAGTTGTTTTATTAGCTTCCACAATTTCCTTGTGTCTCTTTCAAAGTTCAGAGACTCTGTTTTTTCCTGCCAGCTTTTCCGTCTAGCCTGCAGCTTGGCCCTTTGAAATTTGGCTTTTGCATGCTGGAATTTATTGTGGTGCTCTTGGCTGGGTGTGGCCTCTGCTTGCTTTCTACATACTTCCACATCATTATGCAACTGTTCCAGTTCATTACTCCAGTAGGGTTTATATTGTTTACGGGCTCCTCTTGGTACTGTTTCTCGCGCTGCCTGTAGTATGCATTTCCCAAACTCTTCAACTACTTTATTTATGTCTTTCTCAGTGTTCAGGTTTCTAACCAGTATGCTGGTGCGATGCTTGTACACTGCCCAGTCTGCTTTCTTGTAGTTCCACCTCGAGAGGGTGCTGCTTTCACTTACAAGCTCATTTTCTACAGTTAGAAAGACTGGTCGATGGTCACTGCCACCTAGTTGTTTCCCAACAATTCGTGTAATGTTCCACTCCAGGTCTGGTGAATGAAAAGCCAGGTCAGGTGTAGTTGTAGAGTGCCATGATCTCGAGTAGAAAGTATGTGGGTCGGACATGCAAGAATGTGTATACACATCTAGAGCACACTGGTTATTTTCCGGCGCCAGATACTCGCCGTCGCCCCTTCTCCTGTTAGTTAAAACAGTTCCGCCACGTGAAGGCCAGGAGTTGGACTTTTGCTGCAGAGGTTATGTATTCACGAGCCATTGGAGTATTTAAGCAATGTTGGGCGCTCACCCCAACACTGCGCCCCGCCCCACTTTTTATGCACTAATAGTCTACAACGTTCTTTAAACAATGCAACTCATTATGTGTTGACCATTGACTAACGAAGATCGTAAACTGATTAGAGACATTAGACGCAGACAGTCAACATTTTTTGGGCATGTTATGAGAAGAAATGAATCGGAGAACTTGGTGACAACTGGTAAGATCGAAGGGAACAGACCAAGAGGAAGACCTAGAAGCAAATACCTGGATGGCTTGACCTCGTGGCATGGTCGAGACAGAAACACATAGCTGATCCACGACTCGGGTGATCGAGTGAGATGGCAAAACATGACCGCCCACGCTTACCGGCATGGCACATGATGGATGGATGGATTGACTATGACCAAATACTTTAATGTTTAATCATTAATACATTTTCCCCCAAACAGTTTCCCGTTATGGGTTTGTGATATGATAGCACTATCACATTGTGTAGGCCTGAACGCATGGAAGAATAGGTGGCCAATCTTTCCCTCAATTTTGCAGATGACAAGTCCAGGTGCCAAACTCATGCCCGACAGTTCTCATGACACTATCAGCGCAGTTCACTATAGTATAAGCTTCGCTAAAGTGCCCACCATTGTATGTTTAACTAACTATATTACTATATTATAAGTAACTTAGTATGTATTGGCTTACATTATTCCATACAACAGTTAATTGTGAGATTAACCACATTATAAGTAACTTATTATGTATTGGCTTACATTATTCCATACAACAGTTAATTGTGAGATTAACCATATTATAAGTAACTTATTATGTATTGGCCTACATTACTCAATACAACAGTTAATTGTGAGATTAACCATATTAAAAGTAAGTTATTATGTATTGGCCTACATTACTCCATACAACAGTTAATTGTGAGATTAACCATATTATAAGTAACTTATTATGTATTGGCTTACATTATTCCATACAACAGTTAATTGTGAGATTAACCATATTATAAGTATAAGTAACTTATTATTATTATGTATTGGCCTACATTACTCCATACAACAGTTAATTGTGAGATTAACCATATTATAAGTAACTTATTATTATTATGTATTGGACTACATTACTCCATACAACAGTTAATTGCGAGATTAACCATATTATAAGTAACTTATTATTATTATGTATTGGACTACATTACTCCATACAACAGTTAATTGTGAGATTAACCATATTATAAGTAACTTATTATTATTATGTATTGGCCTACATTACTCCATACAACAGTTAATTGTGAGATTAACCATATTAAAAGTAACTTATTATTATTATGTATTGGCCTACATTACTCCATACAACAGTTAATTGTGAGATTAACCATATTATAAGTAACTTATTATGTATTGGCTTACATTATTCCATACAACAGTTAATTGTGAGATTAACCATATTATAAGTATAAGTAACTTATTATTATTATGTCTTGGACTACATTACTCCATACAACAGTTAATTGTGAGATTAACCATATTATAAGTAACTTATTATTATTATGTATTGGACTACATTACTCCATACAACAGTTAATTGTGAGATTAACCATATTATAAGTAACTTATTATTATTATGTATTGGACTACATTACTCCATACAACAGTTAATTGTGAGATTAACCATATTATAAGTAACTTATTATTATTATGTATTGGCCTACATTACTCCATACAACAGTTAATTGTGAGATTAACCATATTATAAGTAACTTATTATTATTATGTATTGGCCTACATTACTCCATACAACAGTTAATTGTGAGATTAACCATATTATAAGTAACTTATTATGTATTGGCCTACATTACTCCATACAACAGTTAATTGTGAGATTAACCATATTATAAGTAACTTATTATTATTATGTATTGGCCTACATTACTCCATACAATAGTTAATTGAGAGATTAACCATATTATAAGTAACTTATTATGTATTGGCCTACATTACTCAATACAACAGTTAATTGTGAGATTAACCATATTAAAAGTAAGTTATTATGTATTGGCCTACATTACTCCATACAACAGTTAATTGTGAGATTAACCATATTATAAGTAACTCATTATGTATTGGCCTACATTACTCCATACAACAGTTAATTGTGAGATTAACCATATTAAAAGTAAGTTATTATGTATTGGCCCACATTACTCCATACAACAGTTAATTGTGAGATTAACCATATTATAAGTAACTCATTATATATTGGCCTACATTACTCCATACAACAGTTAATTGTGAGATTACTTTTAAAATGTTAGTCATGTACATGTTGTATGGTGATTGACAGATTTTCTCGGTATAGAAGGAATTATAACCATTTAAACAATTAGTGTGTTGGAGTGTATGTATGAACAAAGTAAACTATCCTTTTACACACCTTGAGGCATATCGAGTGCATGGTGCTGGCCCCATATATGTATACACCAATAGACACTCAATTAGTGATGTGGTCAACATTACATCAGCCGCCCTGACTTTCCAACACATTTCATATTACCCATTTTATGACCCTTAAATCTTTTCCTTCTGTGTGTATGTCTTCCAGCTAAATTGATTATCTCAGAATGATGTACTGTTGCAAATGCTTTGGAATAATCTATAAAGCAAATATATCTGGTGTATTTTTAATGACTGTGCAGTGTTCAAAAATATTGCCGGCCCAAGTTTTGTATTCACCCTCTGTAAAGTTCATGCAACATAATAATAGGTAAATACAAAACTTAGACCGGCAATATTTTCAACCACTGCAGTCAGTAAAACAAAAAAACCTTGTATAAATCTGCCTGCACTTCAATGGTCTTTTCAGTTAATGTTCTTAGAATATATAGTATATACATCATTTAAAAAAACATGTCCACAAGCAGGAACCTGCTTTGGGTCTGTGATATGGTAAGGCGATCACATTTTGTAGATCAGAATGCAAAGAGAAATAGCCACCCATTCCATACCCCACTTATCTAGACAGTAAACGCAGACATCAAACCCTCATTTGACTCTAGCCATAAATCAGTGTACCTCCCTATAAACTACACAAACTACATGCATCACTATTTGTGCCTTTTCCCGAAACAAATGTGCATTGTTGCTGTCTTATGTAGGTCTTCTTTTGTTAGGTATTCTTGTTGTGAGAGTCCTTAATAATACATGACTCATGAAATTAATGTGTGTTATGTTCTTCACAACCTGTCAATCGAGATTTATTTAGTTTCTTTTCCACTGGTATGGTGATCTGCAAGAATGTTTATCATTTTGGCATGTCTTACTCTGTTAAATGTCTCTGCAATTTTTCCTTAGGCTATGCTTCTTTTTCCTCTTTACGCAATTTTCTAATTTCTCTCTGAATCTATTCACATTTTTCATGGTTATTTTTGCTGCTTCTCCTTTTCTCTATTATTTTTAAAATGTCTTCAGTCATCAATTTCCTACAGCCTATCATCCTCAATTTAGGAATAACTATTCCTGCAACCTGTCTGAGTTCTTCAATATTTCCCATTGATCATTTATCAATAAAAACACGTTTATCTCAAATCTATCCTGTTCCAGTCATCTCATTTCTTGAACTGTAAATTGTATCTTCCGCATTTTTACTAAACTCTGACTCTTATATAATTTCTGCATGCTCTTGTTGTGTTTAATATTTTAATTCCATTTATTGCCATTATGATAATAAGAAATAATACAGATACAAGATATTACAAATAAAATAGGTTACAATTATATATCAACAAAATATGAAGAAAGTAAACAGGAAAAAGTTACAACCTTAGATGTTTATTGATGAAATTTCACAATAGCTGATGTTATCTTTCAGTATTTATATTTGTTTTAACATAGATGTTTTAGTACACCTGTATCCTACATTTTTGAATACACATTTGAAAGAACTTACATAATACATAAGATCTAACAACAAAATATGTATATGTACACAATCAATGTTAGTAACAGTGTTTAACTCTTACTGCCTTCAGTAGCTATTGCTTTAACTCATTCTGTTCCAACTAAGTGTAACATTCAAGTAATAAATATTTTGATCGTATGTGGTTCAAATAAAAAACAATATGGCACAGTAAGATTTTGAATAACAATTTGCGTACAGTAGCTTACAATAAGTCAATTAGTTTAAAATGTTCTAGAAACAATTTGCATTCTTTCCTCCATTTGTGAAGAAAATGGTAAATGCCAAAGATGATTTGAACATACTGATAATTTGTTATCCTTCATAATTGGTGGAAATCAGTCTGCCAAAAATCAGCCTGTCACAGACTGATTTTTGTGTTTAGATGAATGAGGTGGAAAATTTGAGGATTTTTTTTTGTTCTGATGGGAAAATTATGACGCCCCACATTTTCAAATTAAGTACAACATTTGTGGTAATTTATTGTAGTTTTTTTTAATAGAGCCATATTAGTGTATTTATATTTGTGTTTGGTGATGAATTCTTTCTAGTCACATCAATTCTGTCACTTCTGATTGTGTTCTTGTAAAGCTGACCCTTTCCATTGTCTTTTTAATCTGATTTTAATCTGAATCGGAGGAGCACTTATGGGTTACACCCATGTGCCGTGATGTTGATCCATCGACTAAACAAAACTAAACTAAACTTTTTAATCTGATTTACTCATTGTATTTTTAGTTTTACCACAGTTCCATAGATTTCATTTTTCATCCCTGTCATCCGACATTTTAATGAACTTGGCATTAATTATAATATATTATCTCTTGTCTAGTTGTGTAAGCATTCCATAGACATCTTTCTCTCTTTTCCTGCCTTTCTT
This sequence comes from Cepaea hortensis, assembly GCA_963921405.1. Taxonomy (NCBI): domain Eukaryota; kingdom Metazoa; phylum Mollusca; class Gastropoda; order Stylommatophora; family Helicidae; genus Cepaea; species Cepaea hortensis. Next base: position 66,890,660 of record OY992878.1, on the reverse strand, counting down.
TCCTACTATTTTCATACATAAGGGTTACTCTCTGAGTCAAAACTGGAAAACTCAACTTCCTTTCTAATTACAAGTAAGTACAGGACACTTGTTCATGCCATGAGGCATGCTGGGAATATTGTGCTCGTCTCATATGTTTATATCAGTTGGCACTAAGTGGGAAATGTGACCAATGTCACACCAGCCACCCTTTATTTCCCAGAAATTGTTCTGGTACACTTTAGGCTGGATCAACCTGGGAAAACAGATCAATGGAAACAATCCCTGCCTTGAGGGGTTTTGAACACATAACAGCTGGTTTGGAAGACTCTCCTTCTGTGTGTGTGCATATGTGAGAGAGAGATAGATGGGTGTACATACACACATATGCATTGCTTTCTCTAATATATATTTCTTCTTACATATTTTACATTTCTGAGTTTTGTTTCCATGGTTCATTTTATAGCACTCTTGAAAATTTATTTCCTTGCCCAGTTTCAGTTGAACTTAATAATTCCTATATAACATGTTTTCTAATACGCAAATGTGGAATATGTATTTGTAAGAAATACAAGATTGTTCCATAATTTAACAAATATGCTACAAATGTAAAATATGTTATGTGACAAAGAAACAGTAGATCATGTGTACAGCACATTACATAACCGTAACCTGTTTGCTATTTTAATATATTTTATGATGCCTGTTTCTAAATATACAATATAAGCTATAAGTGCAATGAAATTAAAACAGTGTCACAATAAGACAATATATATTTACTATGAAGATGTAATTTATTATAATTATAGTTTTATGTACATACTTTTTCATCGTTAACTACATTTTTACTTTCTAATTTACTAGTTTCATTTGCAACAGGCTCATGGGTTATCTGATGTGCAAATATGCTGTCAGTATCCTCCACAGTTGCAATCCAAATTTGCATCTGTAAAACACCTGGTAGTGTACATTTGTAATCATGTTTTTTTTATGACAGTCCGCCCCCTAAGTCGCAATCAACATCACGCAGAACTTGTTTGCAGTTCAAAGATGTAACACGGGGGACATCAAAAGGAGTTAAACGGGCATGCATAGATCGTAGGCGGTCTCTCATAAACCGTTCAGATTCAATGGCCTCATGATAGTAGCCATAATATTCTCCTCGTGGAGCACGAGCTGGTTCCATCCACCCATCAGCTTTTGGCCAACGATACAAGAAAATGTCACGAGGTGGCATGCCATGGATATGACGTGTATAGCCATCTAGCCGCAAAGCAGGCACACCACAGGGCTGAATACCAATGTTGTTGCTGTAATAGCCTGTGGGTTAGATAAATATTACATTGTTAATGTTGAAAGAACAATTGTTATACAATTTTAAGCTTAATGTATTTTTTTATACATAGAAATGCTAGAACTAAAAATAGTTTAATAGTTTTCAAGTAACCATATTTGCATGTAGTAGTGAAACTTGTAGGAGATGTGGTAGCACATTGGCTAACATGCTTGCCTGTCAGCCCCGTAGTCATGTGTTCAAACCCTCTTCTCGATGGGGACTTTTTTAAAACTGATCTGGGCTACCACCAAAATATGTACCAGCAATTTGACGAGAAGTAAAGGCAACCAGTATGATATTGACCACATTACCATCAAGTGTTGAATAGTTTTAAAAATGTAGGCTAGAACTGTATACTTCTTCTTCTTCTTCATTCATCCGGAGTTTTTTTTTCGGACGTGATTGCGTTGTGCCTGTTTACAGCAGAGCTGCGTTCTTGCACCGTTAGGCCGACACATCCGACTTCTGCGGAGAACTGTATACTAAATATGCCTCATGTCATGACATAGGTTCCATTACTTTTGTTTTACTTCTTTAGAAATGAGGTTTCACCAAGGAAGATATGGTTATTGTTTGATTGATTGATTTATTCTCAAATATCTTTATTGTTCCTCGATGCATTTTGAAACCTAATTGTTGTGACCTGCATTCAATTTTTTTATCCTCATTTTGATTTCATGTGCAAGACAGAAGGGCAATACCATCCGTAAAGTCAAATCATTTAGCTGCTTTGTCAGAGGAGTAGAGAATTCTATTTCAGGTAGTGCTTGTTGGTGTCTTTATAAGAATAACAGAGGTGACAAAAGACACCCGTGTCTCACTCCTGTTCTTACATCAAATGCCTCCGTTAGATTTCCATCAGGAAGCACATTGCACCTCATGTCTCCATTTGTTGCCTTTATTAAGTTAGTGATAAATGGGGGATCAAGATTGAAATAAGAAGAATGACACTTTGTGCCATTCGTGATACTGTTATAAAAACATTTTTCTTCCTTAGTTCTGTCTAATTCAATGTATAGGCTATATAAATTATAATTAGCATTGTAATACTTATTATTACCTTCTGTGTTAAAATAAAGTTAGTTGCATATCCTTTACAGGACGTAGCAGCCAACCCCAGCATGTTTTGGCTGTTCATGATTTCTGGGAAAGTTTACGTTCAGTAGTTTGCCATTATTTTCCAAACGACTGGCACCCTTACCATTTCATAAAAAACCAACGTAAGACTGTCTGCTGCCAAATTGCCCACAATTGTGTATGCGGGGTTACGAGCTGCGTCCGTATCTCCCTTCGCCACGGAGCTTCAGTGTACATCAACAATAAATAATTGTATTTAGTGTGTAATTAAATTTTACTATTTTCATTAGAAGAGCAATATAATTGACAGCTCACTACATAATTCTTAAGAAATCTAGTTTTACGATAGTTAAAAGTAGCCCTGCCCATGTTATACCTGGGTCCACGGGGAAAGCGAAGAATAGTAACACGAAGGTCAGCATGGTCAAATAGGTAAAAACGTGTGTTCTTAAACATCCGTTGTGCTGATGCCGAGGTAAGCAGTTCAACCCCTACACCGGACTAAAATGTTGACCTGTCATCCTTGACTTGGGGACATTAATTACAAGTACCTCTGAAGTCGGAGTGGATTCGCCTGATGGCGAGGGACACTGTTAATAAGGAAAGCTAATCCACACGCAAAATTCAGTCCATCACTACTATAAAGTGTTATGGACTACGCTTGAGTTCAAAGCGAGCGAGCGTCAAAAAATAAAAGTAACACAATAAACTACCACACATGTCATAAGAGTTGCCGCAGGAGGTTTGGTATAAGACTGGCTACTTCACCCCTTACAAATCTTTAGTGGCTACTTCACCCCTTACAAATCTTTAGCTGAAAAATTCAACCAATCATGAACAAGTCTACAAAGGGTTTGGCATGAGTTGATTTAGGACCTATGCTCCAATGGGAGATAAAAGACAGAAGAAGAAGAAGATAAGACAAAGATTAAAAGGCAGAAAACTCACCACTAGGTGTGTGTCTCTGACGATGATAATCTGTCCAGTTTTCTTCTACTTCATATTCATCATTGTTTCTGCGTGTAAGACGGGGATTATACCTAACAGCCCTGAGTTCTTGCCAGTTTGGGTAGGTTGGTACATAATGTGGAGCACTAGTCCATATGATTGATTTATCTTGTCCATTTAGGAAAACATCTTTTCTGGGCAAGTTAAGTGGAGCCTCATGTTTGGTAGCAAACTGATCAGTTGTCATAATGAAATCTGTATGAAAAAGTAACTGATCTTTTAATTTATTAAACTGCAAATAAAATATTAATTATTTAAGATCATATCCTAGCAGTAAGAATTTATCCATTCAATGTGATTGTAAAATGTAAAATACATTACATAAATTCAATACAAATTCATAACCTAAAATAATTAGTGAAGCGGTATATCTTACATAATAAAAAAAATCATACTTACTTAACAAAATTATGCAATGCATGGAGATAGCAATGAATTAACAGAATAGATTCTACAGAATACTTTAATACTCTTTTTATCACTGCAGTTGACAGCTTTTCATTAGTTAGTATGTTTTACCCCGGGAAGGTTAACCCTGTCAACAAATGCCCGCAGAAGTCGGATGTGTCAGCCTAAAGGTGCAAGATCACAGCTCTGCTGTAAACAGGCACAACACAATCACATCCGAAAAAAAACTCTGGATGAACGCAGAAGAAGAAGAAGTATGTTTTATAAAAAGATACTTTTGCCAGGGATTTACTTATTGTAATCTCTACAAGGAATCTTCTGTCAGATGTTATGTAGTCCAAGATAGTTGTGCCAATTCACCTTCTTCAGAATTTTCCCATTTCCTTGGGTGCTACATTGTGGTATTTCTGTCTTCTTGGAGATGACTATACTTTCATTTTTCTTACAATTTAATTCTAACCATAGGTGTTCACTGTCTGCAGTAACATCACATAGCAGCAGGTACTTTGTTGAAGAGTTTCTCGATTTCTTGTCAGTTCTCTTGCTTCATGTCCCCTCACGACCTAGGTGTCTGCTTTGTCCTGGATCCATCCTTCATGTCCTAAATGTCTGCTTTGTCCTGTATTCATCTTCACGCTCCTTAATTGCCTCTTACGACATGTGTGGTAGGTTACAGTGTAACTATTCTTTGTTTCCCTTTTAGACTGGTAAGCCACAGTTGCAAAAATAGATTGATGTACACAGAGAGAATCTATGTACCGAGTAAACTGCCAGATATTTGGGAATGACTCTAGATCAACAACTTAATAGGAAAATAATATGTATATAACTTGGTAGAAACATTACCTGCACCAATAAATATGCTGAGATATCTCAAGAGAAATTGATAGGGTGCTAATTTTTATGTTCTGCCAGTCATCTAAAGTTAGTTGCATATCCTTTATAGGATGTCACAGTCAACCCCAGCATTTTTGTTTGTTTGTGATTTCTCAGCAAGTTTACTTTTAGTAGCTTACCATTGCCTTCTGAATGACTGGCACTCATATCTTTGTATGAAAACCAATGCAAGGCTTACTGATGCCAAATTGCCCGCAGTTGTGTTTCAAACCAGGTATATGGGATTACAAATTGCATCTTTAACCCCTTCACCACAGAGCCAGTACAAGTCATCTATTAGAGGAAAAATGAATATGGAAGCATCATCTATGATTCAACAGCCGAAAGCAACTAATTTAAATTAGAAAAAATACAACACCAAACGCTATGTATAATAGCAGGTACACCAAGTGTAACATCATAAGAAGCACTAGCAGCCGTGGAAGTCATACTGCTAAATCTAAGAAGAAAATATTTCATTACACTATCAAAGTAATTGCAGACAAACTCACTCAGCTTACTAATTTCTTCCAGGAACAAAATTATGTGAAGAAATAAAGATGAAAGAATAAAAATAACAACATATAATAGCACATTAGATATAAGGTGTAAAGTATTTAGAAATCAAAAATAAACTAATAACCAAAAGTAAAATAAGGTTACAGTCAAGAGGATCAACTTCATTGCAGCAGAATGAATCTCATCTGGTTCTGTGACCGTCTGCAGAATGGCACCTCTGAGAGCATCCCACTAAACATGAACTCTCTAGCTCCAGTGATGACCCCAAAGTGTCTCCACAGACACAGAAAATTAAAATGTACACTTTGTACCCCGCTGTAGCTATTTATAAATCCACAAATTAACTGCCAACTAGCAGTAACACTAAATAGGAAGAACATTCCTGAAATAATGAAAAATTAAGCCAATAAAAAGGCAGTATCACTATTTTCATAGATGGTTCCAAAGGTCAATATGTAACTTAGGTACGAATAGAAATATACATTCCACAATGTATTTTAATATAATTTTCAGTTCTAAAAATACTATATATTTTTTTAATGTATAAATGGTTTCTGTTCTAAAAATGCTAAAAATATTTTAACTTTCTCCATAAGCTGACAGTTTTATTCATTGGCATTGGTTCTGGCTCTAAATAATGTTAAGGTGTGAGGTAGGCTAGATATAGGAGAGATCCTCCAAGCTACTACATATCTAAACGTCAGAGAGCGTTCAGTGCTGACTGTATGGATACCATGATGCTTAGGAATTAATGGGAATGAAATGGCGAACAAGAAAGTATAACGTAGGGTAAATGATAACAAAATACAAGTAGCTATGAGTAAATATGACATAAGAGCAGCAATTACAAATGGATAACAAAACAATGGACACTGACATGGAATCAAAGCTTGAAAGTAAGACATGGATACAAAAGATTGAATACTTCAACAAAAAATATGCCAAGTAAAAATTTAGCTTTAATTTCTTTGGAATAGAAAACTACTAAGTCTACCACTAAGAATTGCTTAATTTGCTTTTAAGCAAAGCAAGTTTACTTAATGTCAGAAGCATAATATATAACAATAATTTTACTAGACTGAAACATGTGCACTTGAAGGATGCCACTAACTGAATGTATGACCCACTAAAATAAGTCTATGACAATGCAAAACATTGTCATCATCAAGTTCCCTGCCAGCTGGTGTAGGTGTTCATGTCTCTCCACAGATCTTGGTCTTTGGTGTTCTGGATCAACTCTGCAGATTTTATTATTTGCTGCCGGCCCGCTTTGAACTCAAGCTTAATCCATACACACTACTTCAGTAGCACTGGACTGAATTTTGCAGGTGGATTAGCTTTCCCTATTACCAATGTCCCTCGCCATTGGGTAACCCCACTCCGACTTCAGAGGTACTAGTAATTTATGCCCTTAAGTCAAGGATGAGAAGTCAACATTTATTCCAACTGACCGGTGTAGGGGTTGAACCCCCTACCTTAGCATCAGCACACCGGATGTTTAAGAAAGACCGCTCTTATCTATTCGGCCATGCTGACCTAACTCTGCTGATGATATTCCTCCATGCCACCGTCTCAGTCCATCCAGCATCACTTCTCTTGGTCAGTCTCTCTTCCCCATAATCTTTCCATTTGCCACAATGTTCTCTAATTCCTCTCTTCTCATCACATTACCAAAGGAAACTGTTTCTCTCTTCTTATTGTTGTTTATGATGACAAAGTTTCATTAGCCTCTTTCAGATAATCATTGTTAGTTACTCTGGCTGTCCAAGGAATTTGCAACATTTGTCTCAGGAACCACATCTCTCTTGCTTTCAAGTTCTTCCTAATTTGTTCATTTACATTCCAAGATTCACTGCCATACAGCTAAACAGGTTCCATATAGTATTTTAGCACTCTCTTTTTTACATTCAATGCTAGTGGCTTACTGCATAAGATACTTTTCATTTTCTGAAATGCAGCTAATGCAAAACATGTTAAAGATAAACAATCCCTGAAAAATGTAATAAAAGATTAAGCAGTATACCACAAAGGGAGGGGGGGGGGGGTTTGATTATATAGGAGATCAGCAATGCAAAGTAAAATACTAAAAGGTTAAATTATTTATTGACAAACTGTAGACATACTGACACAATGACAATGATTTAAAAGATGTGATTTTATTATAATCTACAGAATGTGAAATAGCAAAAGTGTATGTTTATCCAACAGAAACATCCATTATCAAAAATAACAACATACACCATACATCCCGTTTAAAACACACATGGAAATGATTGAACAATTATTACTGGTTAAATACAATATGGATACGATACGTTGCTGTGGTTGGCCTTTTCAAAATAATGTTATATAGTCCATCCTATTGCATTTTACATTAATAGATGTCATTTTAAATATGTTTAATTATTTATTTCAAATGATCTTTAAGATATTATTTTATTAGATGTATTCCTAAACTTCCTAACTATAATGGTTCCTGTTACGTCATCATGAACGTAAATTCCTATGGTAGGAAATTTATTTAGCGATACAAACATTATGATTAATTTTATCATTTGTGTTATCAGGTGTGCAATTTAGATATAGTATATAAAGTGGATTTGTAGTACCGTTTCCTACAGGCTCTTGGCTCATACTTACACCATTTAATAGTTTGCTTGAATATAAGTACAAGATGAAATAAAGAATATAAAATAGTAATTAGTATATACACTATTTTCTTAAAGCAAATATAAGTGTTTCTAAACTTAGCAGTCAGCATAAGGTCACCATACAGTGGATACCATCCCACTGTGGAAAACCCGGAAACGACAGAGCTGATCAAGTGGCTAAGGAAGGAGCAAAAGAAGAACAGCCTGATGTGCCCATTACATACCACTAAAAGAAAAGAATGATCAAATCAGTCAGAAGGCCACCACAACCTGCTCAAGACGACTACCACGTTATGGACGGACCAGAACAAGTCATTATTCTGCGCCTTAGAACATGGCACAAAAGATTAGATTACGCAACCACCTGTATACAAAATTCAAGATTGGTGACACAGCCATCTGCACATGTGGTTTGGCGCTGCAGACAGCAGAGCACATACTCCAAGACTGCCCAAACTACAACATACCCAGGCATACCTTCTGGCCTAGAGTGACAACAAACAGTGGAAGTAAACTCTACTCTACTCTATTAAGTCTCTATGGACGCTACGTGAACTGAAAAAGACTGTTAGATTCATACAAGATACAACATTGAAGTTGTAGATGTATTTCAAGCGAACAAAAGAAGAAGAAGAAGAAGTGTATCTAAAGCAGTGGTTCTCAATCGGTGGGGAATTTCCCCCCCCCCAGGGGGGAATTTTAGGGTTTCCAGGGGGGGGGGGGGGAAATGAAGACCATTTGAAGATCACGTTAATACAAGAACCGATTACTTGATATTGTTTTTTCCCTTCATACTTTAAAGTTATGTATGTCTCATCCTTCTAAAATTCATTGTATAAAGTAAGTAGACCCACAAATCACGTTTTATGTGGATGTCTAGACTTGTTTTAGTATATGCTATTAAATTTACCTCCCATTTTTACGTAAACTGTGTAGGGGTGGGGGAATTTTAGGTAGGAAATATAAAGGGGGGGGGGGGATGACGTTCTGAAAATATGGTGAAGGGGGGCGCGGGCCAAAAAAGGTTGAGAACCACTGATCTAAAGTATCTTTAACTTACCAACCATCTTATTTTGCCATTTCCGTCCGACTTCACTCACTTAACTAAGCATGGCCAAATGGTTTTCAGACCAAATGACTTTTATATAAATATATTAATTATTATATATAAACTAAAACTCTATTCATCTATTCTTTTCCATACTCTAGTCTATGTTTATCGCATTTATCTTAAACAAATTATAACCAAAAAACAACTCACCTTTCGGGTGTGGAGTGCTCTTTTCGTGGTTTATAAATGTTATATGCTTTTAATCAGTTCTTTTCGTGTACGTAAATATGGATGAATCAAAACATATTGTTTACTAAGGGGACGGTACTCGTTACTAGGCAACGAGACCTCATCTGGGAGGTGCCCATAATATTTTCATCCTAAATAAATGTCACTTGACTTAGATGGTTTCAGCATTATCCGCTCGCTCTGTAATTGAAATTGTTAGTTGCAGTAATATAATGGGCATAGAGTTTGAAGTTCATAATATTCTTTGGTGGCAGATTGATTGATTGATTGATTTAGGAACAGAAATCAAAAAGAGAATAGGAATTGCCAAAAATGCTTTTAACAGCATGAAATCAGTATTCACACACACACACACATATAATATATATATATATATATATATATATATATATATATATATATATATATATATATATATATATCATCATCATCCTCCACTTCTGCAGTTAAGCGCCGTGGGGAGGAATAATTTGCGTTCCAGCGCCCGGTGGACGGCACTGGATAGTGTCATTCCGTGTGGTTGTACAATGTCTCTGATGTCGTCAATCCATTTTCTTCTTGGACGTCCTCGTGGTCTCGTCGCAGATGATCTTTGATGTAAGGCCGGTGATGGTAGTTGCTGATGATGCATTCTAACGACATGGCCAAACCACTTGATCTTCTGTCTTTCAATAAATGTGGCACAAGGTGTTGATTCCACAGTCTGTCTGATAGTAGCATTTCTTACTCGGTCTCGGATTGTTAAGTTGGCAGCTCTCCTCAGGCATCTCATTTCGCAGGTGTTGATTTTGCGAAGGTGTAATTTGGATAAAGTCCAGGTTTGAGATTGGTAGCATAGGGTTGGTGTGAATATGCTGTTTATTATCTGTCGTTTTGCGGACATGGGTATGTTTGGATGTTTCAGTAAGGGTGATAGTTGATATGTAAGTGCACTAGCTTTTTGACATCTGATTTCAATTTCTCTGTCCAATCTGCCATCTTCTGTGATCATACTTCCAAGGTATTTGAATTCTTTAACTTGTTTCAGAGGTGTGTTATTTATCTGTATACTTAGTGGGCCTGGCGATCTGCTAACTTGCATTACTTCGGTCTTGGCTGTGTTTATACTCATATTGTATCTGCTGCAGGTTGAACTCAGATTAGTAATATGATTTTGTAGTCTGCCCTCATCGCTGTAAAACAGGCACTGATCGTCTGCAAATAGAAGTTCATTTATTCCCTGTGGGTCAGTTGTTTCATCTGGAGTAAAGAGTTCTAAATTTTCTGAATCTGTTCTGTCGAGACTTGCTTCTTTGGAAATTCTGTCCATGTAGATATTGAATAGCAGGGGAGAGAGCACACATCCCTGCCTCACTCCTGTATTGACTGTGAACATATCTGATATACCTTCTTGTGTTCTTACTGCACTTTGGCTCGAGTGGTACATGGCTATGATGTTTTCTAGCAGAAAACGACTGTGACATCCTATAAAGGACTGTGACATCCTATAAAGCAGATCCATATATATATATATATATATATATATATATATATATATATATATATATATATATATATATATATATATGTCAGAGTCTACGGTACGGCAGGGATGCCGTGACATCGTTACGCCGCCAGGTGACTCAGTCCCTAGGAGGAATGAAGGAACTTCGTTACGCCGCCAGGCGAACAGTGGTCACCTGCCTGCGAAGTTGCCGGCTGGCGAGACGACCAGCGGTCACACCAAGGACGCACGCATGTCTCGTGAAGCCACCTCCGGTGAGGAGGCGAGTTCCAAACCATAGGCAGACAGCTCTGGGACGTGGACGGAACAGGACGCATGTTGCGAGAAAGGTTTCTGTGCCCGAATGTCGAATGCCTGGACATCTTGAGAGTGAGACTGTGTGCTGTATGGTAGATGTAAGTGTTTAGAAGTATCCAATATTTATTTGCTGTGATCATCGTATTGTATATGATCTGTAATTAAATCCGTTGAACGTTGTGTCGTTGAGTCTTGAGTCAAATCACGTTGTACTTGTACTGTCCCACATGTGTTAGGTAGCGAGCCCAGTGTAAGACCCTGACATATGTGGACGTGGGGGCAATCGTCCAGCTTTAAAATATGAACGTGTTTATGTGATAAATGGTTAGAACTAGAGGGTGTGAACTTAGAATTTTTGTTAAAATTGATTGTACATGTAAAAGTGATCATGGAAGGCTCATTTTGAATTATTGCTACATTGTTTAAACATGGAGACTAGTTGTAAACGTACAGTGCATTCGTATTGTTTGATCGTGTAAACGTGTAAAACATTCGTGATTGTCAAACTTTTGTCACCGTTTTGACCTTGTCGACATTGTGATCTTGTCGCCATTGTGACCTTGTCGCCATCTTGTAAACTTGATGTCTATGTCCTTACTGAATGTCATCTTGATGTAAGTGATGTGTCATCAGTGTTATAGCGTGTTGAGATACAGTTAGATTGTCTTTGCGAGTTGAGTTTGTGGAAAGCAGAAAGTTTTTGAAAGAAAGTGACTTGTGTTGAAAAAAAAATTGTTGACGGACAAACTTACGACATACAATTACACTCAACGCCATACAAACCTACTCAATACTTAGTGACAAGCAGGCACACACCAACAAATAGACGCTAATTTATTTCCTCCAAAACAAAGCAGGTTTTTTCCGTACCATCCGAAACCGTGCGTGTAGAGGTCATTTGTGATTCGAAGTGACGACCCTACAGTTTCCTAGCCCGTTTTTCCAACCATTCTTCACCGCATCCAGGGCACTTGAGTATATTTTTCTTTTCATTTACTTTAAGGATGCAATTTTAGGCACATATTGCATATAGAAAAATTGTAACTTGTTTATTGTACTAACCACTTATAACTATCTGTGTGGCTGGTATTACTTCGACATTTTTCATCATGTCTTCATTATTTGATTTCATTGATATGGGGTTAAAGTTGAAGTTAACAGGTGATGAGTTAACAAAGTGGAGTGATAACAAATATGCTGAATACCTCCTAGTACAGGAGAAAACGGCTGAACGCGATGAACGAGCAGCTGAAAGAGCCGCCAAGCAATTGGAGGCAGAAACGGCCTTAAAGCAAGCCGAATTAGAAATGGCTGCAAAGACAAAGCAATCCGAATTAGAAATGGCTGCAAAGACTAAGCAAGCTGAGATAGAGAGTGAACTCAAGAAGGCAGAAATAGCAGCTCAGAGTAAGAGAGAAGAACTGGAGTTACAGTTAAAGATAAAACAACTGGATACGGAGACTGCTATCAATAAAGAGTATAAGAAATCTGAGAGACTGGAGAAAGAAAACCAGTACAAGAAATACCAGGGTATTGTACGTAATTATACCTCGGGTGACTGCATTGCAGCCTTTACCCAAAATTTTGAAACTTTAATGGAACATTACCAAGTTCCCCTATCTGAATGGAATATTGTGTATATGAGGAGTTTATCAGGGGAACCTCTTAAAGTCATTGAGACTATTCCCAAAGACCTCAGGAAAGACTACCATTATCTTAAATCAAAGATAATGGCACATTTCATGTTAGATGAAGCAGGTTACAGAGAACAGTTCAGCAAGTTGAGCCCAAAACCGACTCAAACGTTCTCTGACTACCTCTGCTTAGTCCGAGATATTTTCACCAAATGGACTTCAGCAGCCAAAATTGACAGAAATTATGATAAATTAGAAGATCTAATCATCAGAGACAAAATCATTTCATCCATTCCACCAAAATTTTCCAAATTTTTGCAGGTGAATGAATGCACTAGTATAGATGAGATTGATAGACGAGGTACGGCGTATTACACCGCCAACAAACATTGTTTTGTGACTGAATCTGCGGACATTGATTTTGTAGCTGCGGCTAATTTTGAAAAACCTTATAGTAGGCAGAAACCTCATAGAACTATCAGAGAAACATCCTGTGAACTCAGCACAGACTTTTGACATGATTAACAATTTATGTACTGTTTGTAACACCTTCTTTGAAGATGGTATTTTAACTTGTGGTCACGCCATCCCTATTGCCAATGAAGAAGCTAATTTGGTAGTAGATTCAAAAGGCAAGATAATAGTCCATCACGGATATGTGAACGGCAAGTCTGCTACAGTTCTTCGCGATACAGGAAGTTCACTTATTGGTCTTAAAAGAACGTTCATAGTGCCTACAGACTATACAGGCAGGCACGTAACATGCAGAACATTCTCAGGCAATATTGAGAGATACCCATTAGCTTGGGCATATATTCAAACACCTTTCCTCACTGGGAAAGTAAAAGTCGCTGCGTTAACAAACCCAGTGTGTGATGTAATAATTGGAAATTTGCCAGAGGTGAATGATAAACCTCATGACATAACATCTCTATGTATTGATGATAATGTAACATCACCATCCAATGTCATCATTGAAAATGTCACACCACCTATTGAATGTATGGTAGCTAATGTAGCACTAAGTTCTCATCATATCATTGACAACATTGTTCCATCACCATCTAACATCATTGATTGTGTGAACGCAGTAACCAGATCTACTGCTAGAGTGCAAGATGAAAGTAATCAAACTGAGGCTATTCAGTCACTTAGCCCAGTATCACTACCTACTAACACCATGAAGGAAACTTTTGTAACAGCTCAAAAGGCTGACCCTTCATTGGTAAAATATTTTAATCTGATCGGTCAAAAGCCAAAGGTAACTAAGAATGCAAAATGGCATTTTGCTGTGAAAAATGATATCCTCACCAGGTATTATACCAGAGGTGACAACACCACAGAGCAAACTGTTTTGCCAACTAGTTATCGCAAGCAAGCCTTACATCTTTCCCACGATATACCTCTTGCAGGGCATATGGCATACGTGAAGACCAGATCTAGATTATTAACACAGTTTCATTGGCCCAAATTTTGCAATGATATTAAAGAATATTGCAGAAGTTGTGACACCTGCCAGAAACTCATAAAAAAAGGTAAACACCCACAGGCAAAGTTGCAAGTCACTGACTTAGCCAGTCGACCTTTTGAAAAACTATCTGTTGACATAGTGGGCCCTCTCAATCATACAACAACTAAAGGGAATAAGTACATTCTAACTGTCGTTGATAAATGTAGTCGCTGGCCGGAAGCTATTCCGCTAAAGAACATAACTGCCAATGATATAATGGAAGTATTCTTCCATATTTTTTTCCCGGATAGGATTTCCAGACACTATCCAATCTGATAGGGGTACTCAGTTTATTGCCGCATCTACCCAAGCTTTCACCAAAATGTTGGGAGTGAAGCAATGTTTCAATTCACCATACCATCCTCATTCAAGTGGAATCGTGGAAAAGTTTAACGGCGATCTGAAGCACATGCTTGCAAAAGTCACGCAAGAACACCCTAATAACTGGGATGTATATCTACCAGCTATTCTTTTTGCTTATCGCGAGGTACCACATTCTAGTACCGGTTTCTCTCCTTTTGAACTTATTTATGGTGCCAAACCACGTGGCCCATTAACTATTTACCACCAAATGTTAACTGAATCTACTCCAGTACTTAAACCCATATCATCATACGTATATGTTACATCATTGCGTGAAAGAATCATCAAATCATGTACGATTGCTAAGAATGCACTAAAATTATCTGGTGCTACTTATAGACAGTATGCTGACAAAGGAAACAGAACAATAACTTTGACACCTGGACAGGACGTTCTTCTTCTGTTACCTAGTGACCGACACTTATTGACTGATTCTTGGCAGGGACCGTTTAAAGTGACAAGACAGATTTCACCTGTAGACTATGAGATCCTAATAAAAGACAAACACAAAATATTTCACATAAATATGCTAAGACCATACCATAACAGAGACAACGAACAAGAAGATACGACAGCTTGTACAGTGATAATAGATCACGAAGATGACGATGTTAGTGACGAAATTCCAACACCTACATTAGACACGACAGACTGCTTGAAGGATATCAAGATCAATCCAAAGCTAACTCAAGCAGAGACAGACAGTTTAAAACACCTAATACAACAGTACAACACCATCTTCTCCAACAACCCAGGACAAACAGAATTAGTACAGCATCACATCACACTCACATCAAACACACCCATACGATGCAGACCATACACCATCCCATTACATTACAAAGAACAGCTACATCAGGAGATCATCAACCTAGAAAAGAATAACATCATAAGACGATCCCAATCAGACTTCTCATCTCCCATGGTCATTGTACGCAAAAAGGACAATACCATAAGACTGTGCATTGACTATCGAAAGCTAAATAAAATAACTGTTCTAGATTTGGAGCCAATGGCAAACGCTGACGATCTTTTGACAGAACTGACAGACGCTAGGTTCTTCACGAAGATAGATATGACGAAAGGATATTATCAGATAGAAGTAGACGAACAGAGCAGACATCTGACAGCTTTTGCCACACCTTGGGGACTGTACGAATGGTGCAAACTTCCATTTGGGCTAGTCAATGCCCCTGCCACCTTCGTTCGTATGACACGACTTCTTCTTGTAGACATTCCTAACATAATCTGCTATATAGACGACATCTGTGTTCACACAGAGACAATGACAGAACACATAAAGACATTAGAACTGACATTTGAACGTATCAGACAGCACGGACTTACTGTAAAGCCTGCTAAAGTAGACATGGCCTACCCTGAAATATCCTTTTTGGGATACAAAATATCCAATGGCTTTGTCACGACAGACGATAACATTGTGTCCAAGATTCTAAAACTCTCACTTCCGACTAAAAAGAAACAAGTCAGAAGTTTATTAGGACTAATAAATTATTATCGGCAGTTTATTCCGGATTTTTCCGAACTAACCGAGGCTTTTACTAACTTACTAACTAAAGATAAGCCTGACAAAATTGTAAGCAATGAATGCCTAAAATTAGCATTCTCTAAAGTGTTAGCTTGTTTTTCTGATGATAGCTCACATAATCCCATCCTCAAATTGCCAAACATCCGTTTACCTTTCAGATTAAGAACAGATGCGAGCTCCGTCGCGATTGGAGCAGTCTTGATGCAAGAACACAACAACATCCTGCATCCCGTGTGTTTTGTATCCAGAAAACTGAAGCCCAGAGAACGATCCTGGTCAATGCCTCAGTTGGAAGCCCTAGCTTTAGTGGTGGGTATTACAAAATTGTCTAGATTTCTTCTAGGACGCCATTTTATCGTGGAATCTGACAGTAGTCCTTTGCGTTTCATAAATTCTGGGGTACCATCAAACCATATGATAGCCCGTTGGTCTTTGAAACTCCAAGACTACAGCTTCGAGGTTCGCCATATTCCAGGCCGAACCAATACGTTCGCTGACTTGTTGTCCCGTTGTCCGACCGACCCATTGAGCAATAAAGTCTGAGTGCAGTGTAAAATACTCAGATCAACACAGCCATCTATCAGTGAATAAGTCGTTCATTCACAAAAGCTGTGTAATGTCTACATTGTGATAGGGGTTACCCCCATTATAAATAATGTTTCTTATTTTACTAATGCATGTAGTGATTGTCATGTATAATTGTGTAGTGTGTGGTAGAAAGCGAACTTTAATTGTACATATTCTGTAACAACAACAGTGTCACATTCGCGCAAGAACTTACCTTAAGCGAACTATCCAATTTGACAGTGACAGCTGCGTGTGGATTATTCCAGGGATATTTTAAGGACGTGTGCGAATGTGTAAACTAAACAGTGACAGCTACTCCATTGCAGTTAACCGAAATCCATAATGTTCGGTTGTGAAACACATGAACAGTCGATCGTAATCCAGAAGGTTTTGTGAAACATCCGACACATGAACTATGAGACAAGTACTTTCCGTAACTACATCAAACCGGAACAAGTGGTCTACAAGCTTTTTCATCAGCTGATTTAATGTTCGTGTGTACTTCCGGATTAATTAGAAATTTAGAGTAAAATTAGCAGACGACAAATAAAAGTTCAAATATCTATGACGATTCTAAAATCTTTAAGAATCTATAAAATGAAATACACGAATTGTGTGTTTATTTATTTAGCTAGTGTAATCTTAGAATCATATCTTGATTAATGTATTCATATTACCGACTTTTTCTCGTTAATATGAAGCAACGTCAAGCAATGACACTAAGAAATAAAATAATTATTGTAAATTATTATATGTCATAAATGTTTGAAATTATTCCCCTTTCTTTTAGTTGCTATTACATCCTTACACAAAGGGCCATAATGTGAAATGTATAATGTAATGTGTTATATAAAAATAGCCATGTGTTTGCCAGATTTTGAACTCATCAGGTAGGCATTTACTGTGCATGGCAAAGGGTTGCAGACATTGCAGACCAACACAAGAGTCCTTGGCAAATGAGGTCAAGGGTTTGAGTGTTTTATGTGACTTAGGGAAAAGCCACATTTCGGTCTAGCGAGATGGTTTTTGTTTCAAGAACCATATTATTATTTTTTTTCAAAATGCTGCGAGGTAGATGCGTGAAGCTGGATACTACTGATCTGACTGGGTCGTTAATGCAATTTATGTAACCAGCCATCGAGAAGATGAAACCTGACAGGTGTTAAAAGTTAAACACCACATGTCGTTCAATATAACTTCTATTGATTATATGTTTCTATGGCAGATGTGTATTTTCTATGTATTATGATATCGATGGATATAAGCAACATAAGGGTTGACTCTGACAAGGGTTAAAGTATTAACCCAGTATGTACCTATATTAGACATGAAAGATGACATCTTTCATGGATTTGACGGGGGAGCGTGTCAGAGTCTACGGTACGGCAGGGATGCCGTGACATCGTTACGCCGCCAGGTGACTCAGTCCCTAGGAGGAATTAGGGAACTTCGTTACGCCGCCAGGCGAACAGTGGTCACCTGCCTGCGAAGTTGCCGGCTGGCGAGACGACCAGCGGTCACACCAAGGACGCACGCATGTCTCGTGAAGCCACCTCCGGTGAGGAGGCGAGTTCCAAGCGATAGGCAGACAGCTCTGGGACGTAGACGGAACAGGACGCATGTTGCGAGAAAGGTTTCTGTGCCCGAATGTCGAATGCCTTGACAGCTTGAGAGTGAGAATGTGTGCTGTATGGTAGATGTAAGTGTTTAGAAGTATCCAATATATATTTGCTGTGATCATCGTATTGTATATGATCTGTAATTAAATCCGTTGAACGTTGTGTCGTTGAGTCTTGAGTCAAATCACGTTGTACTTGTACTGTCCCACATGTGTTAGGTAGCGAGCCCAGTGTAAGACCCTGACAATATATATATATATATATATATATATATATATATATATATATATATATATATATATATATATATATATAGAGAGAGAGAGAGAGAGAGAGAGAGAGAGAGAGAGAGAGAGAGAGAGAGAGAGCGAGAGGGAGATTAACAACGCATTATAAGTGAGAATTGTAAAATGTTACATACATTCAACACCATTGTATGGCTCTGAAGCCTGGGCATTGAACAAGCAACTAGAAAGTCGAATAGAGGCCTTCGAGATGTGGATATACAGACGAATATGTCGTATCTCATGGAGACAAAAACAATCAAACACAGAGGTTCTAGAAAAACTGGGAATGAAATTGCCATAAGCAAGATCAAAAGAAGAAAACTAACTTCCTCCCGCAGGAGACAAGAAAGATGGTTGCAGCCACCATGGTGAAATATAGAGGTCGAGAAGGCATGGCTGGGAAAAGAGGCAGGCTGTCAAAGACTGGCAAAAGGCCAGAAAGGCAAACATACCACAGGTTGAGTTGGCGAACCTGAAGACTGAGGTCCATAGGACGATGTGTCAGGGTCTTAAACCTGGCTCGTTGTACCTAACATATGTGAGACAAGTACAAGTACAAAATGATTGGACTTGACACACAATGACACGAAGTTCAATGGATTTATTCACAATTCACATGCAAGACAATCTAGGTTGGCATGTGATGATCATTACAATACATATACAATACATCAGTACACTTACAGACAAAACCCACAGCATCACAGTCTATCTCACAAGATATACAAGCACTCGACTTTCGGGCACAGAAACGATACGAAGCCTTTCTCAACCCACACGTCTTGTCTTGTCCGAGTCCCCAAGCAGTCTGCCGATTTCCTTACACAGTGCTTGCCCTGTGGACTGGCTTCACGAGGACTGCGTGCGTCCTGCTTTGTCCTTGCCTGACCGCTGACGATCGCGTCAGCCCGCAACCTGTGGGCAGGTAACTGGTACTCGCCTGGCGGCCGTAACGATGTTACTGCATCCCGGCTGGCGACTATTCGCCTGGCGGGCGTAACGATGTTCCTGCATCTCGGTTGGAGACATAGATATTCTGACACGCTCCCCCGGGGCTTATTCATGAAAGATGTTATATTTCATGCATAATCTACTTAGACATAGGGTTTATATTTTAACCATGTCAGAATCGACCTTTCTGTTGTCGTGTACATTGGCATAGAAATACATAAGAAATGCAAGTTGTATGTTAAGTCGTGCGGTGTTCAATCTTCACCACTTTCCAAGTTTCATCCTCTTGATGGATGATCACCTGAGTTGCAATATTGACCCAGTCAGATCGGTAGCATCAGCAACAATGCAACTACCTCGCAACCTCTAAAAAAAACTGAATAATATGCTTTTTGCAACAAAAAACATCGGGTAAGACCGTAATACGACTTTTTATAAGCCGTATTCAACGCTCGAGTTCCGACCTCATTTGGCCGGGAGTTCTTCCGTTGGTCTACAACTCCGGTAACCCTATACCATACCTAGCTGATGACCGTTTGGAGTGTTGACAATCTGGCAACACAATGGCTATTTTTATACAACACATCTCTGAATACATTTCCATTTACTGCCCTTAGTGTAATAAAGTAATAACAACAAAAATGAAAGGGACATAATTTCAAAAGATTTCAAATCTAAATTATTACAACTATTATTCTATTTCTCAGCGTCATAGCTTGATGCTTTTCCATACTAGCGAAAAAATGTCGGTAGTGTGAATAAGTTCATCAAGATATGATTCTAAGATTACATTAGTCGAAAAATGTTAATACACAATTCGTGTATTTGAAATTGGTGTTTCATAATTATTTTAGAAGCGTCATACATTTTTAAGATTTTTGTTTATCGTCTGCTACTTTTAGCTAAATTTACAAATCATCCGGAAGTACACACGAACAGCTGGTGTTGTTAAAACTCTATCACACACTTGTTCCGCTCTGGTGTAGCAATGCGAAATGTTCTGATAGTTCATGTGTTCGTTGTTTCGCTGGAAAACTTCTGGATTCTGATTAACTGCAGTGGTGTAAATGTTAAAGTTCAGTTCACACTTTCGTTCACGGATTAAAATGTCACTGGATATGATCCACTCGCAGATACCAATGATAACTTGATTAGTTCGCTTCAGGTAAGTTGAAAGCGCATGTGGCACTGTTCTTGTTTTATAATATATACAATTAATATTGTTCGCTTTCTACCACACACTACACAATTATTCCAGACGATTACTACACTAATAATAAAATAAGAAACAATATTTACAGTGGGAATGAACCCTATCACATCACATCATCGATGTACACAGCTTTTCTGAAAAAAAAAAAAAACAAATTCATTGATGGCTGTGTTGGTCTGAGTGTTTTCTAACACACTGCACTCAGACATTAGTGCTTATTGGGTCGTTTGGACAACGGGACAAAATATCAGCAATCGTGTTGGTTGTGCCAGCGATATGTCGAGCTTCAAAGCTGTAATCTTGGAGCAAAAGAGACCAGCGCGCTATCATCTGGTTGGTTGGGACCCCTGAAGTAATGAATTTTAATGGACTATTGTCGGACTCTACGATGAAATGTCGTCCTAGGAGGAATCTGGACAATTTAGTTATACCCACCACTAGAGCAAGAGCTTCTAACTGAGGTGTGGACCAAGCGCGTTCTCTTGGTTTCAATTTTCTAGAGACGTAGTATACAGGATATAGAATGTTGTCATATTCCTGTAATAGAACAGCCCCAATCGCCACGGAGCTCGCATCTGTGCGTAATCTGAAAGGAATATGTAAATTGGGCAATTTGAGAATGGGATTCTTTAAACTATTCTCAGAAAAATAAGATAACACTTTCTGGAATGCAAATTTTAGGCATTCGTTGTTTACAATCTTTTCAGGTTGGTTTTTCGTTAGTAGGTTAGTAAATTTTTCTGTCAGTTCAGCAAAATCTGGTATGAACTGCCTATAATAATTTAATAGTCCTAATACACTTCTGACTTGTTTCTTGGTAGTCGGAAGTGAGAGTTTTAGTATTTTGGACACGATGTTATCGTCTGTCGTGACAAAGCCATTAGATATTCTATAACCCAAGAAGGAGATTTCCTGATAGGCTATGTCTACTTTTGTCGGCTTCACAGTCAGTCCGTGTTGTCTAATCCGTTCAAATGTCTGCTGTAATGTCTTTATGTGGTCTGTCATCGTCTTTGTGTGAGCACAAATGTCGTCCATGTAACAGATAATGTTTGTTATGTCCACAAGTAATAGTCGTGTCATACGTACGAATGTCGCTGGGGCATTGACTAGCCCAAATGGTAATTTGCACCATTCGTACAGTCCCCAAGGTGTGGCAAAAGCTGTCAGATGTCTGCTCTGTTCGTCTACCGTTATCTGCAAGTACCCTTTTGTCATATCTAACTTCGTGAAGTACCTAGAGTCTGTCAGTTCTGTCAGTAGGTCCTCGCAGTTGGTCATTGGTTCCAGATCTAGAAGAGTTATTTTATTTAATTTTCTATAGTCGACACAGAGTCTTATCTTGTTGTTCTTTTTGCGTACCATGACCATTGGAGATGAAAAATGTGATTGGGATCGTCTAATGATGTTGTTTTTCTCTAAGCTAATGATCTCTTGATGTAAGTTTTCTTTGTAATGTAATGGAATGGTGTAAGGTCTGCATTTTATTGGTGTGTTTGAAGTGAGCGTGATGTGATGTTGTACTAATTCTGTTTGTCCTGGGTTGTTGGAGAAGATGGTGTTGTATTGTTGTATGAGATGTTTGCAACTGTCTGTTTCTGCTTGAGTTAAGTTTGGGTTTATTTTGATTTCTTTCAAGCAGTTTGTCGTGTCTAATGCAGGTGTTGGAATTTCGTCACTATCTTCGTCA
Source organism: Cepaea hortensis (assembly GCA_963921405.1). Classification (NCBI taxonomy): domain Eukaryota; kingdom Metazoa; phylum Mollusca; class Gastropoda; order Stylommatophora; family Helicidae; genus Cepaea; species Cepaea hortensis. The sequence continues at coordinate 66,868,322 of OY992878.1, read as the reverse complement.
TCTTCATGGTCTATTATCACTGTACAAGCTGTTGTATCGTCTTGTTCGTTGTCTCTGTTGTAGTATGGTCTTAGCATATTGATGTGGAATATTTTATGTTTGTCTTTTATTTGAATCTCATAGTCCACATTCGAAATCTCTCTTATAACTTTAAATGGTCCCTGCCAAGAGTCAGTCAATAAGTGTCGGTCACTAGGTAAGAGAAGAAGTACGTCCTGTCCAGGTGTCAACGTTATTGTCCTGTTACCTTTGTCTGCATATTGTCTATATGTAGCACCAGATAGTTTTAGTGCTTCTTTTGCAATAGTACAAGATTTGATGATTCTTTCGCGCAATGATGTAACATACACGTATGATGATATGGGTTTAAGTACAGGGGTGGCTTCAGTTAACATTGAATGGTAGATACTCAATGGGCCACGTGGTTTGGCACCATAGATAAGTTCAAAAGGAGAGAATCCAGTACTAGAATGTGGGACCTCGCGATAAGCAAAAAGTATAGCGGGCAAATATATGTCCCAGTTTTTGGGATGTTCTTGCGTGACTTTAGCAAGCATATGCTTCAAATCACCGTTAAACTTTTCGATGATTCCCGTTGAGTGAGGATGGTATGGAGAATTGAAACATTGTTTCACCCCTAACATTTTGGTGAAAGCTTGAGTAGATGCAGCAATAAATTGACTTCCCCTATCTGATAGGATAGTGTTTGGAAATCCTATTCGTGAAAATATATGGAAGAAAACTTCCATAATATCATTGGCAGTTATGTTCTTTAACGGAATCGCTTCCGGCCAGCGGCTACATAAATCAATGATGGTAATGATGAACCTATTCCCTCTGGATGTTACTTGATTCAGAGGGCCCACTATGTCGACAGATATTTTCTCAAAAGGTCGACTGGTTAAGTCTGTAATTTGTAATTTGGCCTGTGGGTTTTTACCTTTTTTCACTAGTTTCTGGCATATGTCACAACTTCTACAATATTTCTTAATGCCATTGCAGAATCTTGGCCAATAAAACTGTGTTAATAATCTTGATCTGGTCTTAGAGTATGCCATATGCCCTGCAAGAGGTATATCATGGGCAAGATGTAAGGCTTGCGTACAGTATTCAATTGGCAACACAGTTTGCTCTGTGGTGCTGTCACCTCTGATATAGTATCTGGTGAGGATGCCATTCTTTAGAGCAAAATGCCATCTTGAATTTTTGGTTACCTTTGGCTTTTGGCCGATCAGATTAAAATATTTAGATAATGAAGGATCAGCCTTTTGGGCTGCTACAAAATTCTCCTTCATGGTTTTAGGAGGTAGTATGACTGGGCTAAGCATTTCTATAGCCTCAGTTTGATTAATTTCATCTTGCACTCTCGCAGTAGATCTGGTTACTGCGTTCACACATTCAATGATATCAGATGGTGATGAAACATTTTTGTCAATGGATTCATGAAGTGTTAGTGCTCCAGTAGCTACCATACATTCATCTGGTGATACTATACTTTCAATGATGACATGTGATGGTGATGATGTTGTGTTATCATCAATACAAACAGATGTAATATCATGAGGCATATCATTCACCTCGGGTAAATTACCAATTATAATATCACACACAGGGTTAGTTAATGCAGCGCATTTTACTTTCCCAGTGAGGAAAGGTGTTTGAATATATGCCCATGCTAATGGGTACTTTTCAATATTTCCAGAGAATGTTCTGCATGTTACGTGCCTGCCTGTATAGTCTGTAGGCATTATGAACTGTCTCTTTAGCCCTATAAGAGAGCTTCCGGTGTCACGAAGTACTGTAGCAGGCTTGCCATTCACATATCCCTGATGGATGTTTATTCTGCCTTTGGAATCTATTACCAAATTAGCTTCTTCATTGGCAATAGGAATGGAATGGCCGCATGTTAAAATGCCATCTTCATAAAAGGTATTACAAACAGTACATTTATGTGAATTAAACATGTCAAAAGCCTGTGCTGAGTTCACAGGGAGTTTTTCTGAATGTTCTTCATCTGATGATGAACTGTCAAATAAGGCGGCATTTGCTTTCTTGGTCATTTGCCTTCCTTTACAATCCTTACGCCAGTGGCCGTACGCTTTACAGAGGAAGCATTTTCGTACCTTTTTAAAGGATTTACGTTCCTTATCCTGACTATTTATGTAGTTCTGTAAGTATGTAAAATATGCTGGGTTCTTATCGCACATTTCACCTTGGTGGTGTGACGTGTTACAAAATCTACAATGATTGTATTTCTCAGAAGTAGGCTTATAAGTTCTTTGCCTATTGTAGGTTTCTGATCGAGGTTTGTCATAGTTTGCAGATGCTACGAAGTTTGTATCAATAGCTTCAATAGCAAAACAATGTTTATTGGCTGAATAGTAAGTCGACCCACGTCTCTCAATCTCTTCTACACTCGTACATTCATTCTCTAGCAAAAATTTTGAAAATGCTGGTGGAAGGGATGTGATGATTTTATCCCTGATAATGAGATCTTCTAACTTATCATAGTTTTTATTTAATTTGGCTGCTGAACTCCATTTTGCAAATACGTCTCGGACTACAGAGACATAGTCAGAGAACGTCTGAGTAGCTTTTGGACTCAGTTTGCTAAACTGTTCTCTGTATCTTGCCTCATCTAGCATAAAATGAGCCATAATTTTCAATTTTAGATAGTGGTAATCTTTTCTGAGGTCTTTGGGGATAGTCTCTATGACTTTCAGAGGTTCCCCTGACAAACTCCTCATATAAATAATGTTCCATTCAGAAACTGGAATCTGATAATGGTCCATTAAGGTCTCAAAATTTTGGGTGAACGCTGCAATGCAGTCACCTGAGGTATAAATTCTCACAATACCTTGATACTTTTTGTACTGGTTCTCTTTTTCCAGTCTTTCAGATTTCTTAGACTCTTTGTTTATGGCAGTCTCAGTGTCAAGCTGTTTAATTTTGAGTTGTAATTCAAGCTCTTCGCGTTTGCTTTGAGCTGCTATTTCTGCCTTCTTCAATTCAGAATCTAACTCTGCTTGTTTCGTTTTCGCTGTTCTTTCAGCCGCTCTTTCATCGCGTTCGCTAGCTTTTTCTTGTACTAGGAGGTGTTCAGCATATTTTGTTTCACTCCATTTTGTTAACTCGTCACCAGTTAACTTTAGCTTTAAACCCATATCGATGAAGTCATTTAATGAAGACATGATGGAATGTTTAAATGAAAATAAGTTATCAGACACACAATTTGTTACTATATTATGATGTTAATTTTGTACCACTATTGCTAAGCGTCATTCGTCGGGCTATCCACCATACGTGAAGGCAAGTTTGGTAACACTCGCGTATTGGGATTGCCAGGCGTTGATTCTCAGCATTACAACTTATACCTTTCACAGCTGTACTTACGCTTATATGTACATATCACATTCTAACAATACACAGTACTATACTACTAAAATTAGACATTGGATGTCATGCACTTAATAAATTTACAATAAAATGTTTTATTCAAATCCTGCGCCAAACAGGCCAAGGCCGAGAAATGGGACGAGTTCTGCAGGAAGGTGTGCAGTGAGCGATCTGTTACGACATTCTGGCGCCTCCATAAGAGCATGAACGGTGCTGGACAACGTAGGGGTATTCCAGACTTTCAAGGCACAGACCTCACATGGAAAAAGTCGGATGTGGATAAAGGTAAGGCCCTTCTTGCACGCTACATAGAACAGACTGACCAGAAAGACGAGCCCGCCAGACAGAGGACCACAACGACACTCTCTCAGTTGTGCGAGGGGTCGGGACAGACGAAGAATGGATAATCACAGCTGAGATAATGCGTGCGATGCTCAAGAAATCACCTAACACCGCCCCAGGCCCAGACGGCATCCGATAATCCGATATGGTGACCTCAAGATGTTTACGAAGGATTTCATTTCAGAGAAGAGACATGTGCGGCCGCCATAGACTTAGAGGACGCATATAATAGAGTATCTTTCGAGCACTTGATGTAAACCCTCCTCAGACTGAAAGTGCACCCTCACCTTGTACGATGGATAGCTGCAGTTCTGCTCCAAAGGAAGGTGGTGCTAAGATGCGGGAGTTGGTCTTCTGAGCCGATAACGATATGTCCAGAACTGCCGCAGGGTACACCACTGTCACCAGTACTATTCATCGCGTATACGGTGCCGATCACTGAACAACAGTTGGACGGGAGGGGTAGGTGTCAGAATCTCTATGTCTCCAACCGAGATGCAGGAACATCGTTACGCCCGCCAGGCGAATAGTCGCCAGCCGGGATGCAGTAACATCGTTACGGCCGCCAGGCGAGTACCAGTTACCTGCCCACAGGTTGCGGGCTGACGCGATCGTCAGCGGTCAGGCAAGGACAAAGCAGGACGCACGCAGTCCTCGTGAAGCCAGTCCACAGGGCAAGCACTGTGTAAGGAAACCGGCAGACTGCTTGGGGACTCGGACAAGACAAGACGTGTGGGTTGAGAAAGGCTTCGTATCGTTTCTGTGCCCGAAAGTCGAGTGCTTGTATATCTTGTGAGATAGACTGTGATGCTGTGGGTTTTGTCTGTAAGTGTACTGATGTATTGTATATGTATTGTAATGATCATCACATGCCAACCTAGATTGTCTTGCATGTGAATTGTGAATAAATCCATTGAACTTAGTGTCATTGTGTGTCAAGTCCAATCATTTTGTACTTGTACTTGTCTCACATATGTTAGGTACAACGAGCCAGGTTTAAGACCCTGACATGTGTGAACGTGGAAGGCTCGTCCTCATTGAACATACTAACGTAAATTACATGCATTTGATTGTTTAAACGTGTAAAACATCTGTGATTGTAAAACTTGTCGCCATTTTGAACTTGTTGTAGTTTGACCTTGTCGCCATCTTGTGAACATGATGTCTATGTCCTTACTAAATGTCATCTTGATGTAAGTGATGTGTCATCATTGTTATAGATTGTTCGAAGATATCTAGATTGTATTTGTGAAGTTAGTTGTGGAAAGCAGAAAGTTTAGGAAAGAAAGTGACTTGTGATTTGAAAAAAATTGTTGACCGACGACATTACGACCTACAATTACACTCAACGCCATACAAACCTAATCAAAACTTAGTGACAAGCATACACCTCACACAAAGGGAGATTCTAATTTATTCCCTCCCAAAAAGAAAGCAGGTTTTCTGTGCCATCTGAAACCCTTGCCCGTAGAGGTCAATTTGTCCTTGAAGTAGCGACCCTACAGTTCATAGCCCTGGTTTGAACCATTCTTCGCCGCATCCAGTACACTTGAGTATATTTTTTTTCTATATACTTTCGGATGCAAATTTGGGCATAAATTGTAAGTCAACAATATTGTAAAATTGTCCACGTTACTAACACCTTGTAACAAATTGTGTGTCTGATAACTTATTTTCATTTAAACATTCCATCATGTATTCATTAAATGACTTCATCGATATGGGTTTAAAGCTGAAGTTAACTGGTGACGAGTTAACAAAATGGAGTGAAACAAAATATGCTGAACACCTTCGAGAAAAAGCTAGCGAACGCGATGAAAGAGCGGCTGAAAGAGCTGCAAAAACTAAACAGGCTGAGCTAGATTTAGCTGCGAAAACGAAACAGGCTGAGGCAGAAACAGCATTAAAACAGGCTGAGCTAGAATTAGCTGCAAAAACGAAACAGGCTGAGCTAGATTTAGCTGCCAAACCAAAACAAGCAGAGTTAGATTCTGAATTGAAGAAGGCAGAAATAGCAGCTCAAAGCAAACGCAAAGAGCTTGAATTACAACTCAAAATTAAACAGCTTGACACTGAGACTGCCATAAACAAAGAGTCTAAGAAATCTGAAAGACTGGAAAAAGAGAACCAGTACAAAAAGTATCAAGGTATTGTGAGAAATTATACCTCAGGTGACTGCATTGCAGCGTTCACCCAAAATTTTGAGACCTTAATGGACCATTATCAGATTCCAGTTTCTGAATGGAACATTATTTATATGAGGAGTTTGTCAGGGGAACCTCTGAAAGTCATACAGACTATCCCCAAAGACCTCAGAAAAGATTACCACTATCTAAAATTGAAAATTATGGCTCATTTTATGCTAGATGAGGCAGGATACAGAGAACAGTTTAGCAAACTGAGTCCAAAAGCTACTCAGACGTTCTCCGACTATGTCTCTGTAGTCCGAGACGTATTTGCAAAATGGAGTTCAGCAGCCAAAGTAAATAAAAACTATGATAAGTTAGAAGATCTCATTATCAGGGATAAAATCATCACAACCCTTCCACCAGCATTTTCAAAATTGTTGCTAGAGAATGAATGTACGAGTGTAGAAGAGATTGAGAGACGTGGGTCGGCTTACTATTCAGCCAATAAACATTGTTTTGCTATTGAAGCTATTGATACAAACTTCGTAGCATCTGCAAACTATGACAAACCTCGATCAGAAACCTACAATAGGCAAAGAACTTATAAGCCTACTTCTGAGAAATACAATCATTGTAGATTTTGTAACACGTCACACCACCAAGGTGAAATGTGCGATAAGAACCCAGCATATTTTACATACTTACAGAACTACATAAATAATCAGGATAAGGAACGTAAATCCTTTAAAAATGTACGAAAATGCTTCCTCTGTAAAGCGTACGGCCACTGGCGTAAGGATTTAAAGGAAGGCAAATGACCAAGAAAGCAAATGCCGCCTTATTTGACAGTTCATCATCAGATGAAGAACATTCAGAAAAACTCCCTGTGAACTCAGCACAGGCTTTTGACATGTTTAATTCACATAAATGTACTGTTTGTAATACCTTTTATGAAGATGGCATTTTAACATGCGGCCATTCCATTCCTATTGCCAATGAAGAAGCTAATTTGGTAATAGATTCCAAAGGCAGAATAAACATCCATCAGGGATATGTGAATGGCAAGCCTGCTACAGTACTTCGTGACACCGGAAGCTCTCTTATAGGGCTAAAGAGACAGTTCATAATACCTACAGACTATACAGGCAGGCACGTAACATGCAGAACATTCTCTGGAAATATTGAAAAGTACCCATTAGCATGGGCATATATTCAAACACCTTTCCTCACTGGGAAAGTAAAATGCGCTGCATTAACTAACCCTGTGTGTGATATTATAATTGGTAATTTACCAGAGGTGAATGATATGCCTCATGATATTACATCTGTTTGTATTGATGATAACACAACATCATCACCATCACATGTCATCATTGAAAGTATAGTATCACCAGATGAATGTATGGTAGCTACTGGAGCACTAACACTTCGTGAATCCATTGACCAAAATGTTTCATCACCATCTGATATCATTGAATGTGTGAACGCAGTAACCAGATCTACTGCGAGAGTGCAAGATGAAATTAATCAAACTGAGGCTATAGAAATGCTTAGCCCAGTCATACTACCTCCTAAAACCATGAAGGAGAATTTTGTAGCAGCCCAAAAGGCTGATCCTTCATTATCTAAATATTTTAATCTGATCGGCCAAAAGCCAAAGGTAACCAAAAATTCAAGATGGCATTTTGCTCTAAAGAATGGCATCCTCACCAGATACTATATCAGAGGTGACAGCACCACAGAGCAAACTGTGTTGCCAATTGAATACTGTAAGCAAGCCTTACATCTTGCCCATGATATACCTCTTGCAGGGCACATGGCATACTCTAAGACCAGATCAAGATTATTAACACAGTTTTATTGGCCAAGATTCTGCAATGACATTAAGAAATATTGTAGAAGTTGTGACATATGCCAGAAACTAGTGAAAAAAGGTAAAAACCCACAGGCCAAATTACAAATTACCGACTTAGCCAGTCGACCTTTTGAGAAAATATCTGTCGACATAGTGGGCCCTCTGAATCAAGTAACATCCAGAGGGAATAGGTTCATCATTACCATCATTGATTTATGTAGCCGCTGGCCGGGAGCGATTCCGTTAAAGAACATAACTGCCAATGATATTATGGAAGTTTTCTTCCACATATTTTCACGAATAGGATTTCCAGACACTATCCTATCAGATAGGGGAAGTCAATTTATTGCTGCATCTACTCAAGCTTTCACCAAAATGTTAGGGGTGAAACAATGTTTCAATTCTCCATACCATCCTCACTCAACGGGAATCATCGAAAAGTTTAACGGTGATTTGAAGCATATGCTTGCTAAAGTCACGCAAGAACATCCCAAAAACTGGGACATATATTTGCCCGCTATACTTTTTGCTTATCGCGAGGTCCCACATTCTAGTACTGGATTCTCTCCTTTTGAACTTATCTATGGTGCCAAACCACGTGGCCCATTGAGTATCTACCATTCAATGTTAACTGAAGCCACCCCTGTACTTAAACCCATATCATCATACGTGTATGTTACATCATTGCGCGAAAGAATCATCAAATCTTGTACTATTGCAAAAGAAGCACTAAAACTATCTGGTGCTACATATAGACAATATGCAGACAAAGGTAACAGGACAATAACGTTGACACCTGGACAGGACGTACTTCTTCTCTTACCTAGTGACCGACACTTATTGACTGACTCTTGGCAGGGACCATTTAAAGTTATAAGAGAGATTTCGAATGTGGACTATGAGATTCAAATAAAAGACAAACATAAAATATTCCACATCAATATGCTAAGACCATACTACAACAGAGACAACGAACAAGACGATACAACAGCTTGTACAGTGATAATAGACCATGAAGATGACGAAGATAGTGACGAAATTCCAACACCTGCATTAGACACGACAAACTGCTTGAAAGAAATCAAAATAAACCCAAACTTAACTCAAGCAGAAACAGACAGTTGCAAACATCTCATACAACAATACAACACCATCTTCTCCAACAACCCAGGACAAACAGAATTAGTACAACATCACATCACGCTCACTTCAAACACACCAATAAAATGCAGACCTTACACCATTCCATTACATTACAAAGAAAACTTACATCAAGAGATCATTAGCTTAGAGAAAAACAACATCATTAGACGATCCCAATCACATTTTTCATCTCCAATGGTCATGGTACGCAAAAAGAACAACAAGATAAGACTCTGTGTCGACTATAGAAAATTAAATAAAATAACTCTTCTAGATCTGGAACCAATGACCAACTGCGAGGACCTACTGACAGAACTGACAGACTCTAGGTACTTCACGAAGTTAGATATGACAAAAGGGTACTTGCAGATAACGGTAGACGAACAGAGCAGACATCTGACAGCTTTTGCCACACCTTGGGGACTGTACGAATGGTGCAAATTACCATTTGGGCTAGTCAATGCCCCAGCGACATTCGTACGTATGACACGACTATTACTTGTGGACATAACAAACATTATCTGTTACATGGACGACATTTGTGCTCACACAAAGACGATGACAGACCACATAAAGACATTACAGCAGACATTTGAACGGATTAGACAACACGGACTGACTGTGAAGCCGACAAAAGTAGACATAGCCTATCAGGAAATCTCCTTCTTGGGTTATAGAATATCTAATGGCTTTGTCACGACAGACGATAACATCGTGTCCAAAATACTAAAACTCTTACTTCCGACTACCAAGAAACAAGTCAGAAGTGTATTAGGACTATTAAATTATTATAGGCAGTTCATACCAGATTTTGCTGAACTGACAGAAAAATTTACTAACCTACTAACGAAAAACCAACCTGAAAAGATTGTAAACAACGAATGCCTAAAATTTGCATTCCAGAAAGTGTTATCTTATTTTTCTGAGAATAGTTTAAAGAATCCCATTCTCAAATTGCCCAATTTACATATTCCTTTCAGATTACGCACAGATGCGAGCTCCGTGGCGATTGTGCTGTTCTATTACAGGAATATGACAACATTCTATATCCTGTATACTACGTCTCTAGAAAATTGAAACCAAGAGAACGCGCTTGGTCCACACCTCAGTTAGAAGCTCTTGCTCTAGTGGTGGGTATAACTAAATTGTCCAGATTCCTCCTAGGACGACATTTCATCGTAGAGTCCGACAATAGTCCATTAAAATTCATTACTTCAGGGGTCCCAACCAACCAGATGATAGCGCGCTGGTCTCTTTTGCTCCAAGATTACAGCTTTGAAGCTCGACATATCGCTGGCACAACCAACACGATTGCTGATATTTTGTCCCGTTGTCCAAACGACCCAGTAAGCACTAATGTCTGAGTGCAGTGTGTTAGAAAACACTCAGACCAACACAGCCATCAATGAATTTGGTTTTTTCAGAAAAGCTGTGTACATCGATGATGTGATGTGATAGGGTTCATTCCCACTGTAAATATTGTTTCTTATTTTATTATTAGTGTAGTAATCGTCTGGAATAATTGTGTAGTGTGTGGTAGAAAGCGAACAATATTAATTGTATATATTATAAAACAAGAACAGTGCCACATGCGCTTTCAACTTACCTGAAGCGAACTAATCAAGTTATCATTGATATCTGCGAGTGGATCATATCCAGTGACATTTTAATCCGTGAATGAAAGTGTGTACTGAACTTTGACATTTACACCACTGCAGTTAATCAGAATCCAGAAGTTTTCCAGCGAAACAACGAACACATGAACTATCAGAACATTTCGCATTGCTACACCAGAGCGGAACAAGTGTGTGATAAAGTTTTAACAACACCAGCTGTTCGTGTGTACTTCCGGATGATTTGTAAATTTAGCTAAAAGTAGCAGACGATAAACAAAAATCTTAAAAATGTATGACGCTTCTAAAATAATTATGAAACACCAATTTCAAATACACGAATTGTGTATTAACATTTTTCGACTAATGTAATCTTAGAATCATATCTTGATGAACTTATTCACACTACCGACATTTTTTCGCTAGTATGGAAAAGCATCAAGCTATGACGCTGAGAAATAGAATAATAGTTGTAATAATTTAGATTTGAAATCTTTTGAAATTATGTCCCTTTCATTTTTGTTGTTATTACTTTATTACACTAAGGGCAGTAAATGGAAATGTATTCAGAGATGTGTTGTATAAAAATAGCCATTGTGTTGCCAGATTGTCAACACTCCAAACGGTCATCATCTAGGTATGGTATAGGGTTACCGGAGTTGTAGACCAACGGAAGAACTCCCGGCCAAATGAGGTCGGAACTCGAGCGTTGAATACGGCTTATAAAAAGTCGTATTATGGTCTTACCCGATGTTTTTTGTTGCAAAAAGCATATTATTCAGTTTTTTTTTAGAGGTTGCGAGGTAGTTGCATTGTTGCTGATGCTACCGATCTGACTGGGTCAATATTGCAACTCAGGTGATCATCCATCGAGAGGATGAAACTTGGAAAGTGGTGAAGATTGAACACCGCACGACTTAACATACAACTTGCATTTCTTATGTATTTCTATGCCAATGTACATGACAACAGAAAGGTCGATTCTGACATGGTTAAAATATAAACCCTATGTCTAAGTAGATTATGCATGAAATATAAAATCTTTCATGAATAAGCCCCGAAGGAGCGTGTCAGAATCTCTATGTCTCCAACCGAGATGCAGGAACATCGTTACGCCCGCCAGGCGAATAGTCGCCAGCCGGGATGCAGTAACATCGTTACGGCCGCCAGGCGAGTACCAGTTACCTGCCCACAGGTTGCGGGCTGACGCGATCGTCAGCGGTCAGGCAAGGACAAAGCAGGACGCACGCAGTCCTCGTGAAGCCAGTCCACAGGGCAAGCACTGTGTAAGGAAATCGGCAGACTGCTTGGGGACTCGGACAAGACAAGACGTGTGGGTTGAGAAAGGCTTCGTATCGTTTCTGTGCCCGAAAGTCGAGTGCTTGTATATCTTGTGAGATAGACTGTGATGCTGTGGGTTTTGTCTGTAAGTGTACTGATGTATTGTATATGTATTGTAATGATCATCACATGCCAACCTAGATTGTCTTGCATGTGAATTGTGAATAAATCCATTGAACTTAGTGTCATTGTGTGTCAAGTCCAATCATTTTGTACTTGTAATTGTCTCACATATGTTAGGTACAACGAGCCAGGTTTAAGATCCTGACAGTAGGACTCTGTCATTTGCTGACGACATTCTCGTGTATCGACAGGGTCGAGATAGACAGGCGGTTGCCAATGATATGCAGGGCGAACTAGATCGAATTTCCTCATGGTGTGCTGATGCCGGTGCCCTTGTCAACCCTGCAAAGGCATCGGTTACATGGTTCTCACTAAACAACCATATTGTGAACACAGACCTGCCGGCAGTAAGAATGGATGGGAGCATTTTGAGTAGAACCCAGTCAATGACATATCTTGGCGTGAGGCTTGATCGTAGCTTGTCCTTCAGAGATCATGTCGACTATGTTATAACGAAGGCTCGAAAAGGTTTGTCAGCAATGAGTGTCATGTCGACTCCCAATATGGAGCAAAGACTGCTAATACTTCTGTTCCAAGGACTTGTGCTTTCACGCATCGAGTATGCCCTGGCCATCCTCACTGTCAGCCCTACACAGATTGGAAGACTTGAAAAGGTACAAAACGAAGCCATGCGCATCATTTTGGGCTGCACGAGAGACACCAGCTGTGTAGCAATGAGATACCTCCTTGACTTCCCGACAATGGAACACAGGATCAAGATCTGGAGAGCTCGTGCATACTTAAAAATAAGTGCAGATGAGCAGCACCCTCTGCATGACGCTATATTCAGAGAAAAGGGTGACAGGCTAAAGAGGGGCAAATCATGGATGGGTCGGGCGGCAAGGAATGGGTGCCGGTGCCTCCAGCTTTTAAGTGACTTTCTCCTGCATTATCACAATCGACAGACGGTGCAGAGAGCAGAACCCTGCCGCTGTCAATGCAGAGGTTAACGAACTCATGTATGAACACTCAGATAGCCCCGAAGTGCTCATCTATACAGATGGATCTGTTGTAAAGCAGCAGAGAAGTGCGTGGGCATTTACAGCCCGTTCAGCGGGCCGAACCGTTCAAGAATCCAGTGGTGCTCACTGTCGTAGTAATCCTTTATTACTTTAGTGTCGTCCCTGGAGTGAGGGGAATCAACACCCACATTTTTATTAACCCAATATTATTATCCTAGAGAAACCACCAGAATCCGTCCACAAACTCCTTCAGTCTGTAGACACCTCTTTCTTACTCTCATTCACCCCTAGATCATTCCCCCTCTCACTCTTTCCCAACGCAACATACTCAACAACTCTAGCTTTAACAAATAAATACAAAATAATTTATTAAAACAAAGAGTATGTGTGTGAGAAGTGTGTGTGTGTGTGTGTAATGTGTAGAATGTGTGTCGAATATTCTAAGGTGTGTGTAGAATTAGACCAGTGATTCGAAGCCAAGTCAGATCCTCATCATAGCAAGGGTACGCCACAGCGTGATAGCTTAGCACATGAAGACCTCACCCATTGATGCGTCTCTTCTTCCAGACGTTGACTTTCTCCGGTATCTACTGGGTCGACTAGATGCATGATTTTACAAAAATAGTTATCGTTTAACATTAATCATGGATCTGTCACTCACTGTAAAGACTAAGGTCCCCATGACTCATATAAGTACGGATCTCTGTACCGTGAAAACTAGGTTTCAATGTCACAGGTCTCACATTTGTTCTAATCCCTTTTTCTAGATTGTCACACACCAACGGTTCTAAAGTACTTCTTCACTGGACTAAATTATTCCACGAGAACGCCATGTTCAATGTTCTTTTCTACTCACTAGTGTTCAGTGGTATGTGGTGAAGAAACGAGTATCACCTAACCTGGGTGAATCCCTCTTGCAAAAGAATCGTTTATAATGTTTTTCTCAACTGAGCCAGTTTCGTATGGACCCTCTGGATCCTAGGCCCATCATAAACAGTGCTGACTATACTTTCCCTTGGGTATTTATTCATCTTATAAAATAAAGTGAATGTTCATTTGATGTTCTTCTTAATGAGAGTAGACCTCCATCAAACCCAGGGTAAAGCTTCCTCGTCACTGTCGGGGAACATGTTACAAAAAGAGACCACATCTGGTGAAGGCCGCCTGATACTGATCCCTACTAGCTGAGTGTAGACCTACGGCCTCGCTCAGATATTTATCAGCGAACTAAACTCTGTCATGGATCAGAGTGGCTCATCACCTCAATCAGAATCAGGTTAAGACAAGGAAAGACCAATAGACAGAGTGCAGAACCCCAGTAGGCACCCCACTGGAAGATCCCACTATTGGACATTTCCCTCATCTCCCAACCCATCCTCAATCTCCCCAAATATCACCCCACTACACTATTCTCACTAGCCGAGCTAATTCTTACTTCACTACCCTATTCTCAACTAGCAGAGCTAATTATTTCCTCACCCTAGCTAGTTTTAACGAGGCTACTGCCTATATTAATTATGCCTAAATACACTATATTGAGTACCTTATGAAACACCGCATTACTCCTGGATGGCCTCTACAATTTGCCATAAAGACACATATTATTTAACTTTAAGTAAATCTAAACACGGTAGATGCTCTCCGAATTCATAACTGCGGTAACGAAACACGTCAACCCAAGTCAAATTTCTTGTCTACACTAACTGTAAACAAGTCATGTTTTTGTCAAACAGCCTTGGATTGTTTTAGTGACGTTCCTTTGATGTCAACACCGGTGTCCTCAAGGGCAACTAACTCTTTCAGAAATATTCTCTCCCCCTTGTTCAACCAATGCAAAAATTGTCTCCCTTGTTTTGACAACCAACACAAACTAGCCTGTTTCCTGCATTCTTCCGATCGGGCACAACAACATGCCTACAATTTTATGTCTTGTGGGGAACATTCAAAGACGGCTGTACCGCTTTAATCTCACCGCCTCCAGGAATAAACAACTTGTAGCTGCGAATCAGACTGTCTTTGTTATCTGTATCATCTGATTGTTAATTTACAGTGATTTCGCGACACCCACTCTGTGACAACGAGCAGCATGACGATGGAGGTGATGGCAGTTACACAGGCTTTCATATGGCTGGAATCACAGCATTATACCAACGTGTGTATACTAGGTGATTCAGTGAGCATGATTCAGAAGGTCGAAGCTGGATCTGTACGTAGACAGTGGACTGAGTCGCTGCGGAAGTCTGTTGTCCGTAAAGTCACCTTCATCTTCGTCCCGGGACATGCGGGAGTCGAGGGAAATGAACGAGCTGATAAACTGGATGGCTCTGCACTCCCTGTAGATGGCCAGCCCATGGATCGTGTCGGTGTTATTAACGTCCTCAAAGATATGGCGAGAACAGAGGACTTTGACGTCAGTGAATCCACATCGCTGTCCAGGATGAAAGACTTGGGAGTAAGAATCGGCACGGCCAGACGCGAGAGGTACATCGGGAAAACAATGCGCCTCGTCAACCAACACAGAACTGGCACTATTAGCCACCGGACGCTGATGCATATGCTGGGGGGGGGGAGGATCTGAGCACCTATGGACATGTCCGGAGTGCAATGAAGATACCCCAACTGATAACTGAACTGGGAATGAAAAGAGAGTCGATGAAAGAAATAAAAAAGAGGCAAGTGAAATATGTTGGCCAACTTAAAAGAAATAATACTCCTATAAAAACCATACTGGAGGACAAGGTTGAGGACAAGCGAGCTAGAGGTAGACAACAATACAAGTGGGAAGATAACACCAAGAGAAGGACGAACATCAATCTGACATAATTTACAGTCAGGGCGAGAGACAGTGTTGGAGATCCATTTGCAGCCAACCTTCATTGTGCAGACGACATCTGATTGATTGATTAATTGAATCTTCTTTCCCCATCTATTGGGGCATAGGTCCTTAATTCAGCCAACTATCGCTAAGTAGTTAGTACTTTAATTTAGTGTAGCCACATCAGCACATCCTTTGCAATAAAACCAGTCAACCTCAGCTCCGTCCATGTCCTCCCTATATTATTCACTACTTTTTTCCAATGCTATTCCCCATGTCTTTTAGATTTCTCTCCGTTTTATCCAGCACAGTGCGTCTTTTCCCTATCTATTGATTCACTTGAATATGTTTAGTTCTCTCCACGAGCCCTTCTTTACATTGGTGAATATGGCATATTGTGTTAGTCCCATTATTCTGCTCAGGCACCAATTGAGGCATGTTTGTAATTTATTAATTATTGTTTTAAGTTTTAGTCGTTCTTCGTGTTTCTGATCCTTATACTGGTAATGCTGATTTAGCATTGAAGTTAAATATTCTAAAGTTTGATGCTAAGTTTAATTTATTTTGATTACCGCGAATGCCTTAGCTCAGGGGTCACCAAACTTTTTTCACGGCGGGCCGGATAACTGACAAAATGATGAGCGCGGGCCGGATACTCATTCTGTACAATACTTGCGCCGGTCTCCGTGGCGAAGGCCTTACGGACGCGGTTCGTAATCCCGTATACCCACGTTCGAAATACAACTGCGAGCGATTTGGCAGCAGACAACGTTGCGCTGGTTTTTACGCTATGTTATGGGTGCCAGTCGTTCGAAAAGCAATGGTAAACTACTGAACATAAACTTGCCAAGACATCAACAACAGCAAGCAATGCTGGTGTTGACTGAAAACGTCCTGCAAAGGATATGCAACTAACTTTAACAATAATTTTAAGCTAGAACGAAAGCTCTGGGAAAAAAGACGAAAATCTAAGTTAATCATGGACAGATCGTGCAATGCACACAAACAAACAAACAAACAAAGACAACCAACATATTTATATTTATTTACTAAGCAAAGTTATCAAAGAAGGCGACGATAGAAAAAAGATAGTTACATCAGATATATTGTACACATATCTGAATCTCACAAACTAAGCAGCAAAAGAGGATAGTGAGTTTTGTGAAACTGACGTGTGGCTTTCAAAATACCATCAATGTTTGGTTTGGAATTGCTGCATCCAATCAAGAGAATTGCTTTCAAATGTTCATCAGTCAATCTCATTCGACGTGGTGTTTCACATACTTCCTTTTTGAAAATGTTAGCACACAGACATATGTTGTTCCAAACAATGATGTCATACCAGCGGCAAATTTCTTAAGTTTCGGAATCTCAACATCAGGTAAGCAGCGGTACTTCCTTCTCAGTGAGCTTCAATTGTAATTCAACTGGCACACCATTAAGGTTACAATCAAATGGATTCTGGAACAGAAGGATGTCACTCTCAAATCTGTCAAGATCTGAAAATCTCTCCAAACTCATTGAAACAGTGAAAATGAGAAAGGTTTTCTCCTTCCAGTTGTGCTTCCAATAATGAAAGATTTCTTCGAAATCCTTTGATGGTTCTGTAGAGATCACAGAAGAGGTAATCTTTTCCCTGAAGTTTCAAGTTCAGTTCATTCATATCGACCAAAATTGACAACTTTGACAGCCAGGTAGGATCTGATAGCTGTGAATCAGCTTTATCTTTTTCAGTGAGGAAAACATTTATTTCGTTTCGGAGCTTGTAAAAACGAAGCAGGACTTTACCGCAGCTGAGCCACCTGACTGATATGCGATAAGGCAAGTCACAGAATTCAGAATTAATTTCTTCAAGAAAATCCTAGTACTGACGGTGAATGAGTTCATGTTCCCGAATGAAGTTCACAGCAGAAACTACTGGTTTCAGTACACAAGAAATATCTAAATCTTTTCCAAAGAGTACTTGCTGATGTACGATGCAGTGTATGAACAGAGCGCCTGGAATTTGTAAATCTTCCAAATGAGTCCTGATCTGCCCCAGCAGACCCTTCCTCACTCCAGTCATGTTTTTTTTTCCTCATCAACTGTAACACCTCGAAGCTGATTCCACCGACGGTTATAGTATTGGAAAATTGTTTGCACTTCCACGAAAATGACTTTCCCAGTTGTTGTTCCATGCATGCTGCAAACGGACGCCAACTCTTCCGTTATCTGAAAATCCAAATTGACACCACAAATGAACACGAGAAGTTGTGACGTACTCGAGAGATCAATAGACTCGTCCAGCGCCAGAGAATACTTCAACAAGTTCCTATTTTTCTCGCGTATCTGTAGCACTATGTTCTCTCCAAGTTCTTCTGTTCTCCGCACAACTGAACTTGCCGAAAGGTTGATAGTTCCAAACAAATCGGCTTTCTCAGGACACAAGTCATTTGCTGCTTCGATCACACACATTCTTTAATGACGTTGCCATCAGTAAACGGTTTTCCTCGTTCTGCCATCTTACGCACTGTTTTGTAACTTGTACGAGTGACAGATTCATTTTCAGCAAATTTTACGTGAAGAGATTTCTTTACGTTTCAAAACCACGTTTAATGTTCTCATATTTCCCAGAGCGTAATTTTCCAGAAAACTTTTAATAGGTTGATGGATGTTTTGTTTCGTAGTGACGCCTAAGATTCTACTCTTTCAAAACGGCAACACTTTCGCTGCATATTACGCAGCTGGTTTTCTGGTCCTTTGTTTCCACAAAGAAGAACTTTACTCCTCGCTCGGCCTCCACTTTTCTTTTCCTACTAGCCATAATTAAGGGTGAAGTACACGGGATCTGAAAATGAAAAGACATTACATTAGAAACATAATTAAAATCCTATTGAAACACATGAAAAGCAGAGGACTAGGGGTCACTGGTGAAGCTACAGCTCATCAAAGGTACATATACAGTTTATAGGTACCTTTGTGTAACCGCACAGAGATGATAGAGATAATAGCACAACGCCGACTGTTCATGGGCCGTCGAAGAAGAGAGGAATAAGAAGACAAAGAGAATCTCATTCTGTCTCTACGGCTAACAAGTATAAACAACGATTTAGAGATATCAGAAGAAATTCAGGTCAGTGTACAGGGAATCAGAATAATGTAATTGTAAAGATAAAACAACATCTGATTAATAATGCCAATGCCCTAATAAATAAAATGCATGATTAGATGCAATGACAAAATAGGCATCCCCATGAATAAACATACACATGATCATCCTTCACAGTACAATTGATATTCCATCACAGCTTGGGTAGTCATCCAACACAGTACCAGTGATCTTCCATCACAGCATGGGTAGTCATCCAACACATTACCAGTGATCCTCATCACAGCATGGATAATCATCCAACACTGTAACTGTAGTCTGATACACAACACCAGCAATTATCAGACAACAAGATGGAACAAAGGTCATTCATTCAGTAGAATGTCCTTTGCAGAAGAACCTCGTTCCCATAACAACCTTCCGGAAAACCTCTCGATCATTAGCAAGATTTCCCGCTTCAGATACATCCATCTGGAGATCTTCCGCCACATCCTGCACCCATCTTCTATTTGGCCTTCCTCTTCCTCTCTTCCCAGGCATATATCCCTCCATTATTGTTCTCAGGCACAGACATAGCTATTATATTCCTATATTCCTATTTAAACTATGAAGGTTCGTTAAAAACTCACCCAATAGCAGATAATCGTCAATCCACAATCAAGATCCTCTTGGATCTTTTGGATCTTCACAGGGCCTGTCTACCCTCTCAACTGCGGTCTGGAAAAACAGTGGCTACGCTCGGCCGTGCCTGCGGCATGTTCGCCCATCTACTTGGTAGTGGCTCAGGGGTTTAAGTTCAAACCCTCTGCTGAAAATTAGACATCAGCATCTCTTCGGCCTAAGTTGTTCCCAATGCCAAAGAGGCGGGAACATGGCTTTACTGGGCTGTTATAGGCACGCCAACACAACATCCCAGCATGCTATACATTTTTTACCAGGGTATCAAGGGATATGCTACTCCATACTCTTGTAGAGTCGCGGCAGGCGGCTTCATTTGGTAATAGAATATATCTCATAATAAGGTTCTCAACCTAGTGCAGCCAGGAGGTCTCCGCACGTGTGAAGATCTCCTATTAATAATAATAATAATAATAATAATAATAATTACATTTAAATTGTATCACAACGTCTCGTGTTTCATAGTTATATAAAGCAAGTTCGAGTACCGGCGACGGGCCGGATGAAATGACGTCGCCGTCCGGATCCGGCCCGCGTGCCGTAGTTTGGTGACCCCTGCCTTAGCCTTATGAAAGCTCCTTTTACCTTATATTTTTTAAAGTCTCTCTCTCTCTCTCTCTGTGTGTGTGTGTGTGTGTGTGTGTGTGTGTGTGTGTGTGTGTGTGTGTGTGTGTGTGAGGGAGAGAAAGAGAGGTATCAACATCGAACAATTAGTATAATGAGCCACATTACGAAGATTCTGCTGAGAATTATCATGCAAAGAGTTAGGAAGAAAATACAACCCGAAATAGGAGGTGAACAATGTTGTTTTGTAGAAGGCAAGGATACAGTAAATGCTGTGTATATGCTGAGAACAGTAATTGAACGTTCTATAGAAGTAAACAAAGATCTATATCTTTGATTTATTGACTACACGAAGGCTTTCTATAAAGTGAGACATGTCGACATGATAAGGATGCTTGAAGATCTACAAATTGATGGAAAAGACCGTAGACTTGTAAAAAAACATATATTGGAAACAACAAGCTGAAATCAGAATTGATAATGATGTAGGTCAATATCAGCCTATTAAAAGAGGTGTGAGACAGGGATGTGTAATGTCTCCAGATCTGTTTTCTCTGTGCAGTGAAAATATTTTCAGAAATATAGAAGATATGGAAGGAATCAACATTGGGGGAAGATACATCAATAACTTTAGATATGCAGATGATAGAGTCTTGATTGCAGACCATGAACAGGACATGCGACATTTAGTAGATGCAGTTGTTGCACACAGTGACAAACTAAGGTTAGAATTGTATAGTAAGGAGACAGATTATGGTCGTCACTGGGAAGAAGGAAATACCACAATGTGATATACGAGTAAATGGGCACATTAAGCAAGTGAATCGGTACAGTTATCTCGGAACAGTAATAACATCTCATGGGAGATACCTTGAAGAGATTACAACAAGAATTGCCTTGCGAAGGTATCGTGTGTGTCTTGGAATGTAAATGAAAAATTAGGATGGATTTGGAAGCAACGGAGATATGGTTCCCGAGACGAATGTTGCGAATTCCTTGGACTGCCAGAGTAACTAATATCGATTGCCTGAAAGAGGCTAATGAACCTAGATCATTATATACAGCAATAAGAAAGAAGCAAGATGAAAAGCATACTGACCAATAAAAAGATGTCAATTTAAACGATAAAAAGAGTGTTGAAGTGCTACATAGAACCTGCACTTTTGTACGGATGTGAAGCGTGGACAATGAGCAGTCAAGCTGAAAAACATTTGATGGTTGTGGAAATGTGGTTTCTGAGGAAAATGCAAAGAATACCATGGACAGACAGAAAAACCAATGACCAAGTCCTTCAAGAGACAAATGAAGATAGTAAACTGATTAGAGTCGAACGAACGAACGAACGGACTTTATTTTCAAAGGGTAGCAATTTGCGCTTCGCAGGCCCGTCTTACATTCGGCCCTTCCATCTTTCGATCATCAATAGTGCATAATTCATTCACAAAGGAAAACAGCATTGTCAAAAGAATGTTGTAAACATAAACAATGCATATTACCATGTTATGAGACACATCCCCCACCCACCCACCCACCCACCCATCTCTCATCCACCCACACATCCCCCGCACACACAACCCCCACCCAACCACACACACACCCTCAGGCACACATAAATTCCCCCCCCCCACCCATCCCCCAAATCCTCCACACACACCGCACCTACACACATCTCCCATTCACCACACACACATCCCCCAGGTGCACATACATGCACCCACCCACTCATCACCCACCCACACATCCCCCACCTACATACATCTCACCCACACACACACATCCTCCACCCACCAACACTCACCCACCCACATATCCTCCACCACCCACCCATACACCCCCAACCACACAGCCAATTACACATCCCCCAACGACAAATCCCCTACCCACATATATCCCCGCCAATCCACACATCCTGCACCTACCCACACACAAACCCCGCACCCACCCACATTTCCCCCACTTACACACAACCTCACCCACACAATCTACCCCAACCCACCCACACATCCCGAACCCACACACATTCACACATCCCCACCCATCCCCCAACCTACACACACTCATCCACTACACATCCTCCACCCATCCACCCCCAGTCACTCATTCCCCAATGACACATCCCTTAACCACACATCCCCCACCCCCACACACACATTTCCCCACACACACACACATCCCCCACACACATCCCCACCAAACAACTCATCCCCCATCCACAAACACACATCTCCCACCCACACACACCCCACCACCCACAAATACCCCACACACACCCCACCACCCACATATACCCCACACACATCCCCAACCACACGCACACACTCATCCCCCACCCACACACACCCATCCCCCACCCATACATTCATCCCTCGCACACATTCAGCCACTCACATATTCATCCCTCAACCACTCACACCTTCACGTCCCCCACCCACCCATCAACAAATACATCTCCCATCTACCCACCCACACTCACACACCCCAACCACCCAGCCAAATACACACACCCAACCCTCACATACATCCCTTACCCTGCCGCACATCCCATGCCCAATCATACCTCCCCCACCCACACACACCCCTCGTCCACACACATCTCTCCTCCAAAACAACACCCCACCCATATACACATCCCCCACACAAACTTCCCCCACACACATCCCCACCCAAAAACACATCCCCCATCAACAAACACACATCTCCCACCCACACACACCCCACCACCCACAAATACCCCCACACACACCCCACCACCCACATATACCCCACACACATCCCCAACCACACGCACACACTCATCCCCCACCCACACACACTCATCCCCCACCCATACATTCATCCCTCGCACACATTCAGCCACTCACATATTCATCCCTCAACCACTCACACTTTCACGTCCCCCACCCACCCATCAACAAATACATCTCCCATCTACCCACCCACACTCACACACCCCAACCACCCAGCAAACACACACACCCAACCCTCACATACATCCCTTACCCTGCCGCACATCCCATGCCCAATCATACCTCCCCCACCCACACACACCCCTCGTCCACACACATCTCTCCTCCAAAACAACACCCTACCCATATACACATCCCCCACACACACTTCCCCCACACACATCCCCATTCACATCCCGACCCACACATCCCTCACCCACACACACACACACACACACATCTCCCCACCCATCTCCCACCAACCCACACATCTCCCACCTATAAACACCATCAACACCCTCTCATACATCCTCCACCCACCCACACACGCCTCCATCCACACAGACATATCCCCACGCACAGTCACATCCCCACACCCATCAAACACCCATCCCTCATCCCACACACAACCCCCACACCCCCATTCACCTACACATCCCTCACCCATCCAATCACCCACATACACATTCCCCACCAACACAACCCCTCACCCACCATCACCCACACACTTCCAACCATCCACCCAAATACCCCCCACCCACACATCCCTCACCAACACACACATTCTCCACCCACCACACATCCCTTCACCCACCACACATCCCTTCACCCACCCACATACATCCCCCACTCACAACATAAAATAACTAGCTGACCCGGCCCGGCTTCGCCCAGTCCCTGGCGCGGATCTATCTATCTATCTTCCAACCTACCTACCTACCTACCTACCTACCTATCTATCTGTCTGTCTGTCTGTCTGTCTGTCTGTCTGTCTGCCTGTCTGTCTGTCTGCCTGCACGTCTGTCCGTCCGTCTCTCCCTCCCTCCCTATCTGTCTGTCTGTCTGTCTGTCTTAATGCTAGGATTATTTATTTATTTTTTTGTAATGTTGTATAATTTTCATGTAAAAATGATGTGGTGGTATCGAGAACAACCTTAGATAAACGAAGACCGACTTACAAAAAGCATTAGAAAGAGCACTTGAAAGATCTTTACATCTTCCCCCAACAATTAATTTGGGTAAATGGAGCGGCGGCAGCAGCAGCAGAAGAAGAAAAAGAAGGAGGAGGAGTAGTAGTAGTAGGGGGAGGAGGAGGAGGAGGAATTTAACGCATATTCCTGTAGATAACTGTAGTGAAAAGGTCCACCTATATGAGAAATATGCAACAATTTTACATATATAGCAATGCTATTAAAAGTTATGTCCCTCGCTGTATATAAATTATAATGTAAACTAAAATATTAAATAATATTAAGTAAATAACTGTTTGTACACTAACAAACTATGACAGTTGGCAGCATCGGAATGAGAAGAAAACGTGTAGAAAATTTCATCTCAATCAGATGGACCGTTCGCGAACGCATAAATAACATACATATACATACTTACAGACAGACATACATCGCATTTTATATATATAGATAAAGAGACACCACATTGTGAAATGATAATAGAAAGGGAAAATACTTAACCAGTTGGATAAATTTAAATACCCAGGGACAATTATAACATCAGATTAAAGATGCACATCAGAGATTTGGAGCAGAATAGGACAAGCACTAGTGGTATTTCAGAAAATAAAACGTTTCTTATGCAATAAATCATTGAATGTAAGAAATAGAGCGTTGAAATGGTATATAGAACCTGTATTGCTGTATGGCTGTTAATCTCGGAATGTAAATGTAAAATTAGGATGGATTTGGAAGCAACGGAGATATGGTTCCTGAGACTAATGTTGCGAATTCCTTGGACTGCCAGAGTAAATAAAAATCGATTGCCTGATAGAGGCTAATGAAACTAGAACAGTATATATAACAATAAGAAAGAAGAAAACAGCTTTCTTTGGTCATGTGATGAGAAGAGAGGCATTGGAGAACACTGACAACTGGAAAGGTCACGGGAAGAAAGGCAGACCAAGAGAAATGATCTTGGATGGACCGAGACGGTAGAATTGAGGAATATCATCAGTAGAGCTGATCCAGGACACCAAAGGCCGAGATCTGTGAAGAGACATGGACGCCTACGCCTGCTGTTAGGGCACATGATGATGATAAATATCTCTATCTGGTCCCCATCTTTGTCTATATTGCACCCTATAGATGTATGATTCCGCTTCTTGAAGGTTCCGCCAATAGGGTTATTATTTGCTTGGTTTATTCGCACTATCTTGTCTTCTCCCTCTTAATTTATAGACCTAATTATTGTTACCCATCCGTGTTCACAATGGCACCTTGCCGTCTTTACAGACAATAGTTACATTGTGCTACAAAGAAGAAAAAAGGCACAACAACCACAACCCATGGCGGTAAGGCAAAGGATGGGGCAATACCTCCCCATAGCAAAATGCCTGGGCTAAATTGTAGATATCGTGGGATTCCCATGCTGTATGATTCCTTTCTCGGCCAGCTTGGTTTGCTCCGGAGACAAGGTAACACTAATACATCTGGAACAAGACAAGCTGTGGAATCTGCCGGATCAGCAAAGCAATACTCATCCGCCTGTCGGAGCTTCGATCCTAGACCAGTTGTTGACCAAAGCTTAGGGTCTGGTTTTCCCTGCCTTGACACTGAGTCACATTTTCTCGCACTAGGATAAAGCGTTACCCTCCCAGTTAATTCCTCCGCCCGAAGCCGTTGGCGCAATGTGGGGTGTCGGGCTTGGTGAGTGTCCACCAACATTCGGCGCTAACAGAAAGCACGTGGTTCCGTCTACTGTTTTGCGGTAGCTCAGTCATATCTGACAAGACCTGACGTATAGCCACCCAGTGTGTAGGTTATGAAACAAGTACTAATAAACTAAAGAACATGCATTAATTGGTACGTGTGCAAATAAAAGGACTGAAGTGAAATGGCTAAATTACAAATGCGGAGCTTATGGAGAGTACTAGTTACTTATTCTTTACAGGACGTAGCAGTCAACTCCAACATATGTTGACTGTTTGTGATTTTTAGACAAGTTTAAGTTGAGTAGTATGCCATTGTTTTCTAAACGACCGGTATTCATACCATTGTATGGAAACCAACGCAAGGCGGTCTTCTTCCAAATCACTCGCATCTGTACTTCGAACGCACTACGCAGTATTACGAATTGCATTGGTAACACCTCCGCCACAGAACGGGCATGGAGAAAAAGAAAGCAAATTCCAGCCAATCATTTGGTGAGGGGCGCCGCGAAACGCTGTGGCTAGCATGCTTGCCAGCCAGCCCGGCGATCATCGATTCGAATTCTCATCGAGGTGTATTTTTTGTTTAAATTGACTTAAGTTCCCAGGTCGACCCAGGCTCAAATCTGGGTACTAAAACTGTCTTGAGAAGTTAAGACGGTCAGTGTGATCGTGACCACATCATCTCCCGAGTGTCGATTGACCTATACAAATATCGGCCCAGCACTATAAGCCCAAGGCGTGTAAAGATGTATCATAACAAGAGGCCTTGGAAAGACGCTGACGCTGTTTAGGGCACACATTCTTCTTTTTCAGCGTTCCGAGCCATTGAGGTTCTTTGCTGCAGATACAAGCCGTCTCCATTAGTCTCTCTGGTTGACCTTCTCTTGCCACTCGTTGATTCCAAGTGCTTGTAGGTCTGTATATATATTATCTCGCCACCGTCCTCTTGGTCTACCTCGGGGTCTACGGTCATTTATTTCCTGAGTGTAAGCGAGTTTTGTTTTCCTATTATCTTCCATTCTTTCTATATTGGGGAGGGAAAAAAATCGCCCAGAAAGTCGTGACGTACTGATGAGTGTAATCTAGCCTAGGAATCAACATACAGCTGAAAGATGCTGATATTGACCGCAATATCCTGAAACAGGATGGAAACGCTGGGGGGAAAAACGTGTAGATAGAGCCCTTTACCTTGTATGAAATCTGTCTAGAGCAGTGGTTCCCAAGCTTTTCAAGCAGAGGGCCATATCTACTATTGTCGGTAGTTAAGCGGGCCACAACGTTATACAATTATAAAAGTCGTGCAATATCATTCTTACCTTTCTTAACTTTGGTCAACAAAATTCTAAGACTTTAAAGGCAGTCAGTGTCAGTTCTACACTGTGGTGTTTTTTTTTTTTTTTTTTTGTTTTTTTTTTACAATCAAATTTTTATTTAACAATAAATTTTTAATCAGTTTTGAAAATCGCTATTAATGTAATTAATTTACTATTGTAACTGTTCTTCATAACCAGTTACTTTCAGATGCCAGTTTACCAATGTCTGGGCACAAATCTGTCGTGCCCAAAGTCATAAGGGCAGCTAGGTTACTGTCGCTGAGTCTGGAACGTTGCTTGTTTTTTTATAACGGTCATTGGGGAAAATTACTGCTCGCATCTGTAAGTCGAACCAAAACGACAAATGTATCTCTGAGCGAATGAACGCAAGTGTTCAAATTGTTCGACAGGCAATAGTCGCCAGAATGAAATCATATGATCAGCTGAAGGTGAAGCAGGCAGCTCCAGAAATTTACATCTCAGTGCAGAATTGCATTTCAAATCAATTACTTCGGGCTGAAGGTTTTGCTGTAATTGACAGAGCTTGGCAATTGGAAATACGAACGGATTTATGAAGAGGGCAACATTATAGTCCTCTATTGTGAATTCTTGAAATCTCGACTGAAAGATATCCAGAAGACTTTCAACTTTTACTTCGCACTGTAACAAGTCAAATTTCTTTTACACCACAAGTTGGAAACACCTCTTAAGTCCCTTCAGTCAGCTGTCCGATAAACAGTCATAGTCTCATGTTACATGAATAAATGTCATCGCACAAATTTGTGAATAGTTTTTATTTTTCCCCCTGGATCCTCGCATTTAAAGAGTTTAAATGAGACATGATGTCCACCAAAAATGCCAGGTCATTAAACCAGTCATCGTTCGGCAGACATTCCCGTTCTTTAAGCAATGCATTTTACCCCCAGACAGAAGCAGATAGACACTATTTTTCAGTGCCCAGAAACGTGACAGAATTTTCCATTTAGATAGCCATCTGACATCAAAGTGTAACAGTAGCTCACCGTATTCTTCGTTCAGGTCTGATAGAAACTATCTGAACTAACGCCTGTTCAGCGTCTTACTTCGAATTTTGTTCACACATCTCAGAACAACACCCATGACATGTTTCAGATTTAAAGTCGTTCCACACAGAGCTTCTTGGTGAATGGTGCAATGATATTTTAATATAGTGTTGCCGAGAAACTGTTCCAATAATGCTAAACATCCAGACTTTTCCTCATGGTGTGCCTTGTCAACCCTGCAAAGGCAACGGTTACATGGTTCTCACTAAACAACCATATTGTGAAAACAGACCTGCCGGCAGTAAGAATGGATGGGAGCAGTCTGAGTAGAACCCAGTCAATGACATATCTTGGCGTGAGGCTTGATCGTAGCCTGTCCTTCAGAGATCGTGTCGATTATGTCATAACGAAGGCTCGAAAAGGTTTGTCAGCAATGAGAGTCATGGCGACTGCCAATATCGAGCAAAGACTGCTAATACTTCTGTTCCAAGGACTTGTGCTTTCACGCATCGAGTATGCCCTGGCCATCCTCACTGTCAGCCCTACACAGATTGGAAGACTTGAAAAGGTACAAAACGAAGCCATGCGCATCATTTTGGGCTGCACGAGAGACACCAGCTGTGTAGCAATGAGATACCTCCTTGACTTCCCGACAATGGAACACAGGATCAAGATCTGGAGAGCTCGTGCATACTTAAAAATAAGTGCAGATGAACAGCACCCTCTGCATGACGCTATATTCAGAGAAAAGGGTGACAGGCTAAAGAGGGGCAAATCATGGATGGGTCGGGCGGAAGATGTCGTCAGACAGGTCTGCAGTCTTACCAGTATCAACCCCGGCAAGGAATGGGTGCCGGTGCCTCCAGCTTTTAAGTGCATTTTCTCCTGCATTATCACACTCGACAGACGGTGCAGAGAGCAGAACCCTGCCGCTGTCAATGCAGAGGTTAACGCGCTCATCTTTGAACACTCAGATAGCCCCGAAGTGCTCATCTATACAGATGGGTCTGTTGTAAAGCAGCAGAGAAGTGCGTGGGCATTTACAGCCCGTTCAGCGGGCCGAACCGTTCAAGAATCCAGTGGTGCACACTCTATGACCACGAGCAGCATGACGATGGAGGTGATGGCAGTTACACAGGCTTTCATATGGCTGGAATCACAGCATTATACCAACGTGTGTGTACTAAGTGATTCAATGAGCATGATTCAGAAGGTCGAAGCTGGATCTGTACGTAGACAGTGGACTGAATCGCTGCGGAAGTCTGTTGTCCGTAAAGTCACCTTCATCTTCGTCCCAGGACATGCGGGAGTCGAGGGAAATGAACGAGCTGACAAACTGGCTGGCTCTGCACCCCCTGTAGATGGCCAGCCCATTGATCGTGCCGATGTTATTAACGTCCTTAAAGATATGGCGAGAACAGAGGACTTTGACGTCAATGATTCCACATCGCTGTCCAGGATGAAAGACCTGGGAGTAAGAATCGGCACAGCCAGACGCGAGAGGTACATCGGGAAAACAAAGCGCCTCGTCAACCAACACAGAACTGGCACTATTAGCCACGGGACGCTGATGTATATGCTGGGGGGGGGGGAGGATCTGCGCACCTATGGACATGTCCGGAGTGCAATGAAGATACCCCAACTGATAACTGAACTGATAACTGATCCAGACTTTTTACCCGTCAAATCCGGAGCACCGTCGGTGCATGCACTGTCCAATTTGGTCCATTCTACGTTGTTTTTCTCTACACACAACTTCAGAGTTTCAAACATATCAGTCCCTTTGGTAGTTGTGTCATAAGTCGGGGTGCCCCACCGGCTAGATGAAAGTATTATTCACTGGCGAGCAACCCCAAATAGTCAGAAACTGACTAGGGACAAAATCTATATGGCTGAACTACAGATTAAGCCCTGAATATCCAACGTACAGCTCCAAGTGGCTAGTTACAAAATTTAAATGAACTGTGCTGAATATTCGCCAAGGAATAGGAAAGAGAAGGTTAGCTAGGATAGAGTTTTAAGTCTGAATTAAAGTTTAAGGACAACTATCCTAGTACAGGTTTTTCTCCCTGACTGCTCCTTTCCTTGGTGTGTAAGTGAACCCCCACCAATGTACACACACAACACGTATGCACAATTGAAAAAAAAATATAATGACAGAACTATGATTTACAATACTTCAACATTTATTTACTAATCATAACAATAGACATAGGATGATTGTCAATATGAGGATGATGAAATCATATACATATTGATATTGATGACAAACATTACGTAACTTTACTTGTTACTTGATCTATCTGGATCTGTGGTCCAGATCCCCACTCTCCAGTAGACACACAAAAATAAACAGCTTGTCGGTATTCTGACTCATGCCAGTCCTAGCTCTACCTAGTCTTCATTCGTTCTTGAGATCTGTAACATAGGTGCTCCTTGTGAGAGCTTGAAAGAAAGTCAAGAATGTGTTATACCTAGTTCTACATCAGCGCAATCCGAATTAAAACATATCATACCACAAACATATACAATGACCAGTCTGGCCAAGTTTATCTTCCAGCTCTACTGCGTTCACCATCCTCCTTCTCCCTACTGTCTTTAGTCTGGGACGGGCTTTTCAATTGTCTCACACGCCTGTAATGATTACATTTCTGCCGCCCCATGTCCATGTCTCTAATACAGAAATTCTGTGTCATACAGCCGCTCCGTCCAAAGTTGGTTTAGCAGCTCACAGGGTCGGTAATGGTATTATAATAATGTCGGGTCATCCGGGCTTACAAGCCGTGACCAGTAGCTGTGCCAGATTCCCATGCATTACCGTGAACGCACGCCCACAATACACTGAGAAAGTTTAGCACCATATACCCTATACCAATTGTGGGTAATGTCTGTACCATTACACCTCTGCTTCCAACACAATCCTTGGCCAATGTGCCAATGCTCAGACAATAGCATAACATCATATTGGTAGGTTTGCATATGACAAATCAATATATCAAACATCCAATACACATAAACATATTGATTAAACTAGACATATTATGATACTTTAACATCATAGCATAATGCACTAGTGAGTTTGTATGTATACGAAATGAGACGTATATACACAAAAAGAATATGTACGAAGCATAGTCCTAGCATCGTATATTCATATGAAATTACACATACATCCAACATATCCGTAAACATTATATTACTTCAAGATGGACATCTAATGATACTCAACATAATAGCATCAGGCATTATTAATGAATACTAATATTGTATAGCTACAAAATGAGATATACAACCAGTCTAATTGAAGTGACCACACAGACCAGCCATATTTGCTGATCTGCCCGGTTTAATCACCACTTAGTTACTGCTGTTGTACGAATTAAATAAATAGTCAGTTGACTATATTCTGTACAACAAATGCACACACCAAAAAGATGACTAGTCTAGTTTAGAAAGAAATGGCAAGCATCTGCTACGACACCTCAAGTATATCTAGACAAGATCTGCCTTTCACAAGTTTCTCCTTCTCAGAAGAGTAATACATGAAGCACAATGATATTGAACACAGAACTTAGAAAGAACACTCAAGTAACCTACGACAATGATAGTTCTTGCGATAACCTAGATCAGATATAGACTGACTAGTTACTAAGAAATAATTCTCCTAGTGAAATCTAGCAACATAAGAATCATACATATGACTACAAACATTGAGCTGGCTGTCTCACCTGTTCAGAAGTAAAACATTTTCTGACATGAAACAGGCTAGGGACCCTTATTTAAGCTGAGTCCAGCAGACAGTATGATCTCCTTGGCACCTTTCTGTCTGGTATGACAGAAACATGCTGACCTCCTATAGGAAATTAATTCTATTCAAGTGTTGGGCCAGTTCACGCCTCTTTTCCCATGCAGGCTGACTTATCTCCCCCTGGCAGTCTTAAATCTTTTCTGAACCACTAACCCTCACCATAGTGTCACACCTGGATGGTTTTGAGTTGCCAGCCCCAGATCAGTTTCACAGTCTGCCCTACAGTGGGGGTAATTGTCAGTTTGACATGTAACACCTTTAAGCTGGACTGCCTGGTTTTACAACCCTAGTCTGATGGTCTGTGTGATTTTATTCTGGGTTTATTGCCATTCCCACTGTCCTGTTTTAGTGGCCAGCAGCCATCTGTTCTGACACTTCACAGTTGAATGGGTTCCTTTTGCTACAACATTCTATGCCTCTATGTGTGCAGGCCTGATTGTTCTGTCTTCCATTTCTCCTCCTTTATTATAGAGAATTGCATTTGTTCTTCTGTAACTTCTCTACATGGTGAACCGAAAATTTTTCTGGGAAGTAAAGGCTGCATTTCATGACAAGTTGCATGCATTGATTCAAGTCCTAGAAGTTCTTCAATGACTTCAAAATTATTGTCTATTGCTCGAACAAAAACTGTGACCTGAGCTGTGTTAGAAATGTCAGTGGAAAGAAAAATTTAAAATTTTTGATTTGTGCTGCTCCTTGAAGATGAACATCGTTGGCTAATTCTTCCACTCGCCTGGCCATAGTATTATTAGACAAAGGAATCTGATCAAATTTTGTTTCACACTTTTTATCGCCAAGCATTCTAGCAGCAATTTTAAGGGAAGACTTGATTATTTCTTCTGTATCGGTGAATGGCTTCATTTTGCGAGCCAACAGAAGAGCGACTTCGCAGGATGCAACAACAGCTCTCTTGCTCTGTTCGTTAGCCTTGGTGAAAAATGACTGCTGTCTGGTCAGATAACTTTTTCTATGAAATCTTTTCTTAACTCCGAATTGATCGGATATTGAGCATTTATGTCTGAATGTGTGATCGTGAAGTGTCTTTTCATAATACATTTTGTTGTTGTTTGGTAACAGAAACAAAAAATCCGCAGATTAAGAAAACTGGTTTACCACTACGGCTAGGCATAAACATAAATTTCTCAGTCCAATCTTCGTTGAATTCACGACAAGCAAAATCTTCCACATTTTCGCTTTTTACCATTGTTTGATTGTAGATTTTCCACACTCATGTTTATAGGCTTTTACGGTAAATATTTATTTGAACAAATCTAATCTCAACACAATACTACCGATTCTGCTAAACAGTTGTAACAGACTACAACATGGCGCCGTGTGCACTCTGATTGGTCGACAAGGCTGGGATATGCGAACTTCATAACGTTTCGTTGTGAACTGAACAGGTGCATTCGATAATATAAGCGTAATAACCACGAGCAGAGTAAATTATCGCACGCTCCGACTGCATTAAAAAAAAAAAAATTATTAAAACATTTTATATTAAACAACGAGGCCTCGCGTGCCATTTTCTTACAGCTGGCGGGCCACAAATGGCCCGCTGGCCATGGTTTGGGAACCTCTGGTCTAGAGGTTAGAGGAAGCAAAGCTTGCACAAATGCACGCCGGAGTCTGACGCACTGACCTTTGAGATGCACAACAAAGGTGCGTCACACTTCCCTCGAAAAAGGAACAACGAAGAACGGAATATTAATTGAACATTCTTTCTCTAGAAACCACAGGAGAAAAGAAATGCACGGAGATCTAAAAACACACCGATTTGAGAATTAGAAGCAAAGATAATTAATATGGGAAGAACATGAGGGAATTGCACAATCTTCGCGATAATGTAATGTGCCTTGCCAGCAGGCGCAGGCGTTTATGTCTCTCCACAGATCTCGGCCTCTTGGTGTCCTGCGTAAACTCTGCGGATGATATCCCTTCATCAGTTCATGCTACCGTCTCAGTTCATAAAGCATCATTTTGCTTCTGCATCTTCTCCCACTGATCTTTCCAGATGTTTGCCTCTCTTCTCATTATATGACCAAAGAACGCTGTATATTTCTTTCTTATAGTTCTATACAAAACAGTCTTAAAAGTCAAGGGCGTCGACATCATTGCACCGGGTTTTATCCCATTTGGCTCGGTCTTTTTTGAGCAGGGCGGCATGCCGAA
Source organism: Cepaea hortensis (assembly GCA_963921405.1). Taxonomy (NCBI): domain Eukaryota; kingdom Metazoa; phylum Mollusca; class Gastropoda; order Stylommatophora; family Helicidae; genus Cepaea; species Cepaea hortensis. The sequence goes on along the minus strand of OY992878.1, from coordinate 66,834,348 downwards.
AGCGTTGTACGAAGTACGAAATCCGTAGCTCCAGCGACGATCCCCAGGAATCTCCACGAAAAATGCACCCGTGAACCGAAAGACGTGACCCAGAATCGAACCAACAACCTTCGTAGATTGAGGAAGACGGCTTGACCACTTCGCTACGGAGGCTCCCTATGTCCTACTATCATTAGCCTTTTCCAGGTAATTGTAGCTAGTTACTTTGGTTATCCAAGGTATTAGTAACATTCGACTCAGGCACCACATCTCCCTTTGTTTCCAAGGTCTTCTTACTTTGTTCGCTCACAGCCATATACAGCAAAACATGTCATGTATAACACTGTAGTATTCTTTTTCATAATGTAATAATTGCTTTCACTCTAGTTATTAGTTTAGTCGACGGATCAACATCACGGCAGACGGGTGTAACCCATAAGTGCCCCGTTCTACTCCTAACTCAAGCCTGAGTCCGGAGAATCTCAGCTCAGTCACGAACTCCATAGCATCGCGAGGAACTTGAAATACTTTGGGTAGATTTTTAACTTAAATTTTGCCCGAGCAGCGCCGTTAGGCTACTCTTTTTCGATCTCCAACTGCCAAGGGATTTTTTAGATGCGCAACAATACACACAGGCGTCCCATCTCACTACCCAGAGACCAGGCGAAATGTTGTTACTAGAAGTCCGCGTGAAAAAATCCCGGTCCTTACCGGAGCTTGAACCTCCAGCACTCAAGGCGGACACCATACCTCGAAACCACCCAGTCCCTCGTCTTGTTATTACTTCGTTAAAGAGAGTAGGTGTCAGCTTAGGGGATTAGTGAACACAATTTCACACTTCCGCGGCATACCGGATCGGGCGTTCGAAATCAATCGCAAGTCATTTGGGAGCAAATCGTTTTGTGTTGATTTCGAAGGTATGAATATCGGCCGTTTAGAAAGCAATGGCAAACTATAAAATTGTGTAGTAAATCACAAACATCCAATAAATGCTGGGGTTTATTGCGACATATTGTAAAGAACATGCAACTGTTTATTGAGACAGAAGTGATCCGGTGACAAAACACATTCTTAACTTTCATTTTTTTTTCATGTTAAGTATTACTATTACTACTTGTTTCTGTGCGAGCTGCGTGAGATTTCAAAAGATTATAATTTATAGGGCAGCACTTCTTGGCGTGAGTAGGTAGCAGAAGATATATTATACTTCATTGTGAGATAAAAGGGGGAAAGGAGGAGACATTCTTACATCATAGCTTTGAAAAATGTTAGCGTATATAGAGACTGATAAAGACAAAAAGAAACATGACCATCCCATCCAATCTGAAATGAATTTGATGTAAATTCTTTCGCCATTTAACAGTAAAAATACACGTCCTCTAAAACGACTGAATCTAAAATTAGATATCTCGTCATACTTCCTATTCCGGTCTTGCATGCTTTTTATGGCTAGCGCAATTTAGCCACAGTTGTCTGGATAAGTACATCGTCTGTCTGTTCGGAGTGTGGTCGCATTGAGCAGTGTCGTCTTTCAAAATCTCTGGTGTACTTGTAAATTTATACACCAGAATCAATCAGGTATGTATCGATTTTAATATTTTTGGGAAAGTATACACATATTTACTTATATTATTATATGTATCATCTTATTTAATTCGGCACTTTCGATTTTTCACTTTCAGTACTTTCACGGTGGAAGGATTTTTTTTATGATTTCTTTCATTTTTGTTGTTGTCTAGTGACTAGTGTGTCTTATTTGTTTCTGTATAAACCTCTTACTTTCCCTTGTGTTTATGAAAGCGAATCAATACCTTATAATTTATGCTCATTTGTTAGCATTGTCTCGTTTCTGCCCCTAATGAATGCCAGTCTTTATTGACACTGACTGACGACAATGACGTATGATGACGACCGCACTGACACTGGCGAAGTTAAGTTTCTTCATCACCCAGTTTTAGTATAAATTCTCCATAAAACACTGACCATGTACAATTAATTCGATGTCATGTTTACACATTTAAATACCGGACTGTTTCAAGGTGTGAGTACCAACCGTGTTTGGTCGATTCATTTATTTATTTGATTGGAGGTTGAAGCGAAGCTAGCGAGTTTCTTCCTATGGGGGTGGCCGGCGTGGGGGAGTAGGAAACCAATTTAGTTATATTTAATTTACAATATGCAATTGAGTTAATTTTTTGAAACTAATTTATTATTTATGTACACACATGGTATAATATGTGGATTGTGGGCTTCTGATGCCATTTTTTACTGGACAGATGGTGATTAAGAAAATTAAGAAAAGACTAAGTAAAGAGTTCTCTTATGTTAAACTTAAAGTAGTTAAATTAAATAAATAGCCAGACGCTTAATGGTGGTAAATGAATTTGTAAACGGACCATTCCCAGTCAGGGAGTTTACATGTATGTATGTATGTATTATATTTATTATCATCCCCTCTGCCGTGTGTCCACCGTGATGAGGTAGAGAGGTTTGCGTGTTCCAATGACCCCAAGAGCTATGCCGACAGTAGCACAGCTACTGGTAGGGCCACCCATGTCGGACAGGTCAAGGGTGAGGAATCAAACCAAGAGACACACACACTTGCTGCTTTGTAGGTAGACTGGGGACAGTCAAAGACTACAGAAAGCACCCTGAAAAATGCTTATCGAAATTGGATGTACTGAGCCACAGGCTTGACAAAGCAGTGCAACGTAACTCAATCAATTCATGATACCACAGATTAAAATTAATCAGTATGGTGCTAATCCTGTGAAGTCCCATCAGGTAATGATAGTGCCGAGCCCCCTGCCTCGAGGGGGTCCACCAATTACTACTGGTGGTCACCTTCCCCTGTGCTGTGAAGTCAAGGCACAGAGGAGTAGGTTAAGAGCTATTGACCAAACACCCCGGACACTCAACATACTACAGGGAATGCTGAAGGAGTTTCTAACAAAGTCCCCTTAACACATCATCTTCATAAAGATAGATGTGGCATGCATTCAAGAGACACACCTCAACGCCAATCACAGGTTCTCAGTCAGGATATCAGGCCACATGTTTCGGCCACGAAGGACACAAATGAGTTCTAATACTTAACGAAACACAATACCTTGTAGAGAAGTATCTATGACTTCTGACAACCAAACGGAAATTATGGCAACTTTGTAGAAACCACAAAACGAAAGATTAGAGCAGATCCTAAATTTAACATATCAATAGTCAAACCCATTTACAATGCACACAAGGTCCTAGCTTGAAGACAGCAGCAACTGCCTGAGATGATAGAAAACATTCCTGGTATTTAGAAAAAGGACACTCAGAATGAAACCGAAAGAATAAAAATAGCCCTAAACTACATACAAGAACATTACCCAAGTAGCAATTGGACCCATGCATATACAGATGGATCAGCCAAAAATGCAATAGAAAATAGGAGGAGAAATTCTCCTAAATTTATAAAATGGAGTGGGAAAAAAAACAGTGGCAACTGGAAAATTTTCAAGTAACTTCAAAACAGGTAGAGGCTTTGAAAACTGCAGCAGAAATGCTCTTGATGGAGGAAAATAAAGAGAAGCAAATAGCTATCTTCACAGATGCAAAGTCAGCTGTCTGAATACTGAAAAGCAAAAACAGCACAGAACTAGCTGACCTAAGAGCAGCACTCCATGGACTATACCAAAAATCCAAAAAAAGTTGTAATACAGTTGATCCCATCACATTATAGTATACCTGGAAATGAAGAGGCTGACAGACTAGCAAAAGAGGGTGGATGACTACCACAGCCTGACATAGACATAACCTATAATGAGGCAAACTTGGTGGAGTATTGATGCATGATAAGGCAGACGTGGTTGCGGCCTTGTGGGAGCACGTGTACACCTCAGAGGAGCAAATGGATCACCATGGTCTGGCAAGAATGCGACAGCGTGGAGTGATACGGGGATCTCGCCGATGCTCGACGCTTAGAGGAAAGGCGAGACGCACATATAATCAGATTGCTACTGGTACTGTTTGGGTTGGAACTCTTCGCTGGCTTCTGAGGATGGGGACGTAGCGCCTATGGGAATGCCCTGAATGCTGTGATGTCGGTTCCTAAATCAATCAATCAATCAATCAATTGAAAGCACTTATAGAACCAAATAGGAATCAGAGCATCCAGGCCACCTGAAGGATGATGCATATTAAAAACTTGACTGAAGTGAATAAGTGGAAATCTTCAAACCCAGCACCGGACATAACAGGCTGAAATACCACTTGTTCAATAAACTAAAGATAGGAGATACTGAGCAATGTAATTGTGGTACCGGTAAATTGGCAGCTAAAATTTGCTGCAGGAGTGCCCAATATAAGCAGAACAGAGAAAGATATTTTGGCCCACGCCTGCTTCATTTGAGGTCAAGCTCTATGGAGATATGAAGCTCAAGTTGACCACAGCTTACTTTAACTACATTCAGGTTGACATCTAAAGGTAGTGTTCCACTCAGTTACCTGAACTTAACTTCTGTTCCACCAAGTAGATGTTTAAGAAACTAAACGTAATTCAGGAGCCAGCCCCCTTTTTTAAAGGAGCCAGCATATTTATTTTTGCAAACACTGGCTAAACAATATTGAAAACATCAGGCTGCAGGTAGAAATTTTCAGGTACCCTGGAGACTTGGGGGTGTGCCTGGACATGTCTACTTCGGCCACCACATATGTTAACTCTCATTATTAAGAATATCTTACATTGATCCCCCACATTACTGTAAAACAAAACAACATGAGAAGTGTTCATTATTTACACTTATAAAATTATGAAGACAAAATATTACGCTGACTGACTGGTTATTGCTCAAAGAATGATTCTCTTGATTCAGAATAAATTAAAGCTGCAATGAATGATATTAATAATTCAACAATTTATAACTCATTCATTGAATCAACTTGTAATGCACTTATTTAATTTACACGTCTATTTTTGTTCCATTTATTATCAGTGACAAAATGCCTTCAGATGCAAAGAAGAAGAGAGATGCAAAGAAGAAAGAGGCAGCAAAGTCTCGTGGAGGAGGGAAAAAGAATCTGAAGCAAGATGACGACCCAGAACTTAACGGTGCTGACGAAAATGGAGTTAATGGGGACGAAGAAAATGGTGATGGTTCAGCAGGTTTGTCTCTTTCTCATTTGATTTTTTTTTTTCAATATGGGAGTTATTTTTAAAAATTTTATTCCAGTGTGAAGTCATAACTGGAGATGGGCAATCATATGTTTAGCTTATATGGTATATGTTTCATAGCTTTAAACATGACATTCACCTGTGTCTTTGTCTAGATTCTTGCAAGCTCATATTATACTTTGTGAGCTGTTTCATGATCTCATTCAGTTGTTGCTCTTAGACTTCCTATTGGCTGGTGGTGGGGTAGTGGGTTCATACCATACACCGGTCAGTTGGACTTAAATGTTGACTTCTCATTCAGAAAGGAATGACAAACAACTGTACGTAAAATTGACTAGCAGAAAATCAATTTGGGGTTGATCGCAGCATTCTGCAAAGGACATTCAACATTTATATAAGGAAGTGTCTATTCGCAGGGCCCTGTGAATAAACAAAGCGTCTATTTGCAGGGCCCTGCGAATAAACAAAGCGTCTATTCGCAGGGCACGGCTGGTCATGTGATTTAATGTAAGGTTGCGGCTATATTATACATTTTCGTTGATTGGAAAACGTGTCGTCAGTGGCATAGTTGATAGTGTCCCCGCCTGATGGGCGGGAGCTCGAGGTTCGGTTCCTTGCCGGACATTTTTTTATTTTAATTGTTCAGCAATTAATTGGATGAAAGTCAAATGTCAATCGTTCGTTTCCTTGCCGGACAATATTTTTTTTTTTATTTTTCAGCAATTCATTGGGTGAAAGTCAATCCTTCATCTCTTTGGGTATTTAGAATTGTGTTGTTTGAAGTGAGTGTAATTTAGTTAGTACCAGTTTCTCCAGTATTGGTCCTCGTTGCTTTGCACTGCGGCAATTCCAATACCCAACCCACACATTTTTGAGTCCCAAACGATCCGTTTTCCTTCTACCCCTTCTGGCTCCAGCCCTCTTCTTCCTTTTCCTTCCCCCCTCTCCCCTACCTCTTCTCCTCCGCTAAATTCTCTCCCCGCTGGCTGTTGTCAAAAGTATCGAGCCCAAAGCACGTACTCCGTTGCTTCGGCGATAATTCTTTATAATATTCATAGTTGGTTAGATAGGTGGGTAGTTAGACAAGAAAGTGGTTAAGTAGGCAGGTAGGCAGGCATACAGACAGGCGGACATATAGAGAGGCATACAGACATCTCTCTCTCTCTCTCTTCTTCTCTATCTCCCTCACCCTCTCTCTCTTTCTTGTCTTTATCACTTTTTTATGTCTTTCAACACATCTTTCTCATATCTCTGTCTCGCACACTATCTTCATTATCTATCTCTCTCTTCTCTCTTTTCAACCCGCTTCACATATACCAGGTTTTCCTGCACTTTATATGCGTAGCATTTCCTTGTTTATTTGTTAATTCATGAGGCCAGTCAGTCGAAAGCAGTCAGTCAAAAATCGAATAAACAAAGCGTCTATTCGCAGGGCCCTATGTGCTGGTCACGTGATTATTCCCGGTGTAGGGCCCTGCGAATAAACAAAGCGTCTATTCGCAGGGCCCTGCGAATAAACTCTCCCTTTATATAATCAGATTTTCATAAATGGTGGAAATTCAGTTCAAAAACTCAGTAGGTTCTAGAACAGTTAACCCTGTCTATCACAAAACACACTGAATCTTGTTTTAAACTTACAACAAACATAATGTCCATAGACAAAGTTGCATGTCAATCAAATATTACTTCTGCAATGAAGTTACAAATGAACTTTGGATCCCTTGGAACTGTAATAACAATAGTGGGTACTGTTCAGAATAAATCGGAAGGAAACTGGCCATAGCGCTGCAGAGGTTAAACAGCATTAAGAGTCTTTGGCACAATACCAGCAAACAGTGTTAGTTAATCGACAGATCATCCTCATTGTACATCGAACCATTCAGTCCATAAGTGCTCAGATCCCCTCCTCAGTAAATCCCACAGCATGTAGCAGCTCACAACACCAGTTCTGTGTTGGTTTATTACTCTTCTTTGGCTTCCTGTAGTGTTCTTGTTTAGCCACACCTCTTTTAACTTGCTGTTCTCACAGTCTGACCTTGGATGTAGATTCACAGTCATCACTTGGTTCTCACAAACAAGTTACTACTCATAGAGCATTCAGTATATCAGCCTGGTTCATGGATCGTCCACCCTCCACAGTAACCTTACCTGCAAGCCTGTCAGCCTGCTCATTTCCTTGGACACCCACATGCCCTGGCGTGAAAATTAAAATCTTTGCCAACTGTGACCGCTCCAAAGACAACAACCAATGTCTTCGGGCCCACCCCACCGCTATCTTTCTGGGCATACTCGTTGAGTCACTCAAGAAACATGTCAGAGTGAAGGTCTGTGTCTCAAGCCATGTAATTGCTTTACTAACTGCCATACTTCCATAGTAAGACTACATGATGGTTGACATTTTTAGAACGTGAATCATTCCTGTAGCAACATGCGGATCATTTCACAAGTAGGAAGCAACGCGAAAGTTGATGAAGTAGATGTGTTACCGACGATTAAAACAATCACTAATAAACTACAAACATTAATTAACTGGTGTTTGCACACAACTGAAGAACTAAAACGGTATGGTAAAATCACCATGGAGCTCATGGAGAGAAAACAATTACAAATAAACTACAAACATTCATTAACTTGTGTTTGCGTACAACTGAAGAACTCAAATGGTATGGTAAAATCACCATGGAGATAAAAGAAACCCCAGTGAATCAAAGTGAGGAAAAGGCACTGGATAGAACACACCTTGATAAAACCTGTTAATAGTATTTGCTTCCATTCTCTGAAACCCTCAGAGCGAAAGAAGTAGTTATAGACCTAAAACACATGGAGAAGAGAATTAGAGATGGGGATGAATAATATGGGAAGGACATGGAAGGGGCTGCTCCACTGGCGGATAAAAAGCAGAGGGAGAAGAAAAATAAAATAACAAACACATGAGAGAATGATGCAGGAGTAGATGGCCAGTGCCTCATGGGGAAAGTTAATATACACATCTTGTTTGCTGTGGCTTGTGGGCTTTTTGGGAGTCACATGTCAGAAATAATCAGTAAATTGTTCAGTTATGCTTAACTACAATTGTTCAGAGTGAGCCATATATTTTAATATCTTGTTTCATACATTTGTCACTCACTCTATTCTAGCCACACTCCAGACAGCCATGGCTATATTAAAGTAACAACTGCCTGGGGCATAAAGAGTTAAGAGATATTGTTACCTGCTTGACAGTGTGTACAATTATTATTTAAAATATTTTATCATTGATCATATGTATATTTGTTACATTGTATGCTTGATGCAAGCATGTGTTTGATTTCAGATGTTTCTTCAGTGGCAGCACTTATGGATGAGATGGCCCTTGCTGCCAAGCATCGTTCATGCACTGGAGTCTTGGCTTCCCACCCTGACAGCCGCGATGTACACATTCACAACCTGTCCATATTGTTCCATGGGGCTGAGCTGCTTATGGACTCAACACTTGAACTCAATGTTGGCCGCAGATATGGTCTGATAGGATTGAATGGCTGTGGTATGTCCATTTCTTTTTCTACTTTGGCTTGGCTACATTTGTCAAGTTTGTTTTCACGTCTTATATTTTACACATAAACACTGCATAGAGTAAATGTTGGTATAGACTGAGTTTTAATAAAATATGAACATAAAGTAAGCATGTTTAGAAAATATACACTTGAAAATGTAAAATGTTTATGCTTGGAAAAATTGTTAAAAGTAAAAAAGTATGATATAATAATAAGCATTTTACGGATGAGTCAACATTGTTTTCCCCGTCTTTCATGAGATAAGTAACTCATCTCATTTTGTACCTTGCAGTGTCGAGGTGAAAGATAAATAGTGGGAGAGATAAGTAACAAAATTTAATAGGTTTCTTCAATTAAATCCTTGTTGCCAGTTTCAACATAAGCGGCATAAGATACCCCTGTTGAATATCATTTCCCCCCAAAAAATCAACATAATGTCACTTGCAATATACATGTGTAGAAGTGCGACGTGATTGCATGCATGGGAATGCAGCATTGTCAGGGAGCTGACAAGTTCTAGCTACCCACAGATCTGTTCATGTGCATTCTTCGCATCCGATTCAGACTTTCTTGACCAAATACAGTATTCCCCTGGTTCGCCAGGCTGCCTACTCTCCCAGTATTGTTCATTGTAATTGTTAGCTGTTCCACAAGCTGAAAATGCCTTTGAAAGGAACTATATAAGTCACGAGATGGCATTATGCAAAACATGGTCACATTACTCCATTCCCAAAGAGACCATCCTGAAAAGCTTCCAACTATGTACATTACCAAGGAGAGTACTTTTGAAGTGGATTAGTCTTTCAGACCCCTAGATTTGTAATTGTATTTTTCCTGGCCAAAGGTCCAATAGTTTTTTGTTTTGAACAGACCTTTTGTGTATCTGTATGTGTGCATGTATATATATTGACACAAGTTGGTAGGTTTTGCTATTGCAGTGAGCCTGTACCTTGTAGCAATAGAGGGGCTTGCATGTCGCAGTGAGTCCAAGAGCTGCAAGCAGACACTTCCAAGACCTGCAAGCAGACACTTCCAAGACAGACAGGTTTATTGGTGGGGATCAGACAAGCACGACCCAAAAATACTGCAATATATGATGGTGAAATAACATTTTAAAAAAAGCTGACGGTTGTACTTTTTAAAAATTCTTTTCCAGGAAAATCGTCCCTTCTGGCTGCCTTGGCTGCAGGGGAGGTCCCAATCCCTGAACATGTTGATGCCTTCCTGTTGAGAAGAGAAATGCCCCCCAGTGATAAAACAGCCCTTATGGCTGTAGTTGAAGTGGACGATGCCAGGCGCCGGCTTGAGAAAGAAGCAGAGGAATTGGCCCATAACACTGATCCAGGTAAATAAAAAGGTGTCATTGCTTATATTAAAATGTGTTATTTTACTCACAGGATAAGCAGTAGTAATATAATAGACTAGCATACTGCCTTGTCATGAAACCTATGATGAGGAAGGAATTACTGCAAGTCACAATAGAGCCCTATTATTTCACACCCTAAGTCTGCAATGGGATCCTTTTAGCTGTTCTGTTTTAAATTATCAATATCTATTTGTAGTGATATGTGTAATATTCCCCACTCTAGTTCACTTTTGCAACATAAAAAAGCAAGTAGTTTAACCAGTTAAGCTGTAACAAGAACACCTTAGAGCAGATTCACATCAGCTGTGTGTATATTGCGTGGCTAATGCTGTTTTGATTGTATCTGCAGAAGCACATGAGAGGCTTATGGATGTTTATCAAAGACTTGATGACCTAGATGCTACCAAAGCTGAAGCCAAGGCCGGATACATACTTCATGGCTTGGGATTCACCAGAACCATGCAGCACACAAAGGTATCAGATCTTTCCATTCTTTTATGTTTAGACATTTTTTTCCCTAGAGTATACACCAGAAATGTATTATTATTACGGTTAGTAAATGGATTTTAGAACTAAATCTGTTGCACTGCCATTTTTATTCATTCATAGTGTCCCGTTTTCTTCTTCCAATTGCTTATATTGTCTGTATCTACAGTGTTGCATGTTGGATATATTGGTTTTGTTTTGTAGTTCTTGTTTTGGACCTGAGAAAAAGAACATTCTCAGTAGTCTCAGTAAGCCAATCAGTTATCTTTATATTATAATATAACAATTTATATTTTTTTAATTCCCTAGTTGATCATAGACCCTCAGCCAACTACCACTCAACTGTTGTGTCTTGTACTATCTCCTGCAGCCCCCCCCCAATGTGACCCCCATATTGATTTATTGTCTCTAAATCTCTTGGCCATGTGTTTGTCGTTTGCCCTGTGGGTTCCAGAGAGATGACATTCTGGTATGCTATTAACATGTTTTGTCATTGTGTGTCTATCTGGCGTCAATGTTTTTTCTTCACCACTTGATTTGCTGGAATCTATCTCCCTAAGCTCTGAGTTAATAATACTATGATTAAGCGGTTGCTTCATGGCATAGGACTAAAATGGTATGACAGAATCACTGATGTCTTGTTGTTGGTTATCTGCTGTCATTGTAGGCATACTTAATTAGCTCCATGATGACCGAAAACAGGAATGGCTGTCATACAGCTATCAAAAATAAGTTAACATGAAATGTCATTAGGAAACACGACAGATGAAAGACAAGTACAAAAATAGATGTTTCGGCCACACTCTGTCAGCAATTTAAAGGTGAAAAACGAGAATAGTTAGCTTGAAAGCAGAGATATCCTGATTTATTCACAGACGGGTATCTCAACATCACAGTAAAATAAAATAAACTGAAAACATAAAACATGAATTGTTAGTCTAGATTTAAATATGTAGAGAAGATAGATATGTAGAATGTTCTCAACATTTATATATATATGTGTGTGTGTGTGTGCATATCCTTTACAGGACATCTCTGTCAACATCAGCATCTTTCAGCTGATTGTTGATTTCTTGGCAAGCTTACGCTCAGTAGTTTGCCATTGCTTTCTGAGCGACCGGTTCAAATACCCCGGAAGTTACCGACGTGGAGAGAACCGCTACCATTTCTCGCACAATGTCACGTTACTTACGAGATTACGGAGAAAGTCGTGTAACCTCTAGACCAGAGAGCGCATGCACACACACACACTATCTCTCCCTCTCTCTCTCTGTATGTGTGAGAGAGAGATTGGTGCCATTATTACATTTTATAATGATAATCTTATGGCACATAATTTTGGTTCTCTAGGTCAAAGACTTCTCTGGAGGTTGGAGGATGCGAATAGCTCTGGCCCGTGCACTCTTTTTACGGCCGTCCTTGATGTTGCTAGATGAGCCAACAAATCATTTGGATCTTAATGCTTGCGTGTGGTTGGAGGAAGAACTCAAGACGTAAGAACATATTAATTTAGTGTGTTTAGCATCAATCAGACACTTCAATAAATAAATAAAAAAATAAACCAGAAACATTTATTATAAATTTATATGAAATTTTTATCATAAATTGGATTGTTATTTTTCATATTTGGTCAAGTAAATTTGCAATGTGAATTTGAAACCTTTCACGCTGCTTAGATTCATACTTGGCAGCCCAATTAATAAATGTAATGTTAATTCTTTTTATGAATGACATTAAAATGTGAAATATTTAGCACAAATTTATATATATCTAGACAAACAATTCCGCTTGAATTCACTGCTTATGGTAAACAATATTGTGTCAGCTGTCTTTTTAATGTATGTATATATACATGCATATGTATATTCTTTGTTAAAAAAAAAAAAATTACATGCTGTTTCAGATACCCACGTATTCTTATGGTCGTATCCCACTCTCAGGACTTCTTGAATGGAGTATGTACAAACATTGTACACATGCATCAGAAGAAGCTCAAATACTTTGGTGTAAGTAATTTCCATTTGTCATTATGGTATGCTAGAATTTGTGTAGTTTTCCAGTACATCTTCAGGGGAAACAGTGATAAAGTTATAGTTAAAAAGTTAGTTGCATATCCCTTTCAAGAAATAGCAGTCAAATCCATCATGTTTTAACTGTTTGTAATTCCTGGGCAATTTTACTTTCAGTAGTGTGCCATTGCTTCCTGAACAACTGGTACTCATACCATTGTATGGAAACCAATGCAAGGCAGTCTGCTTCCAATTGCCAGCAGCTGTGTTTCGATTACAGTATGCAGGATTACCAATTGCATTCTTAACTCCTTCGCCACAGAGCCGGCAATGTTATAGTATCTTTCATTAATTCCAAAATTAACTCTCTTAAAATGGTTAAATACCAGGCCATTAATTAGAAAGATTTATTGCTTGGGATCATACGAGGCCATTGAAGCAACATGAGAAATAAATGCTGATATTAATTGACATTCATAGATGAGCAAGCAAGAAATAGAAAAGGAACACACAGAAAGATATTGTCATACCAAGGTTTGAACCTGTCACCTCACGACGACGGTGCTTTACTGAAGGAACAAGTATTCTTCATCACACATCCAGCCATGCACTCCTTGGAGTGCCTGTCAATATGTGTGTGTTTCTCAAACTAACAGTTCAGATACAGACAGTATTCACTGTTTTAAAAAAATTATATTTTTAATGAAGTTTCTTCTTTGTTCCACTCACTTAGTGAGGAAATATATTACGCTGAAGCTTATATTGGGTGGCAATTTTAGCTGCCTTTTTGTCTTTGCACATCTGGTTTCAGCTAGACTTGAAATTGTTGCTTATTTTAGTTGCTGTGATAGAACATTTAATTAACCATTATCCTATCAATGTATGCCGGAAAGGCTAACTCTGTCAACAAACATCTACAGAAGCCAAAAGGCACAAATATGTCAGCTTTGCTGTAAACCGACACAGCAGATATGCCCAAAATAAAAAAGTATTGGACAAAAAAAGAAGCTGTAATGTATGTATGGACTCTTTAAACTATTTTAACAATTATGTTGTGTCCAATAGGGTAACTACGACAGCTATGTCCAGACCCGCTATGAGCTTGAGGAGAACCAGATGAAAAGATACAAATGGGAGCAAGATCAGATCGCGCACATGAAGGTTTGTATTACTTTTGTCATTAGTATCAGAAGAAATAGAACTACAGGCAATACTATGGCATATACCAGTGGTTCTCAACCGGTGGGGAATTCCCCCCCAGGGGGGAATTTTAGGGTTTCCAGGGTGGGGAACGAAGATCATTTCAAAATCGCGTTAATACAAGAACCGATTACTTGATAATGCTTTTCCCTTCATACTTTACAGTTATGCACGTCTCATCCTTTTAAAATTCATTTTATAAAGTAAGTAGACCTACAAATCACGTTTTATGTGGATGTCTAGACCTGTTTTAACATATTTACCTTCCATTTTTACGTATGCTGTGTAGGGGTGGGGGGATTTTTAGGTAGGAAATATGAAGGGGGGGTGACGTTCTGAAAATATGGTGAAGGGGAGGGGCACGGGCCAAAAAAGGTTGAGAACATATATTATCGCAGTGCTTGGTGTGATTGGCTACTGGACTATTGGTCATATTTTTTTTTTTTTTGGGGGGGGGGGGGGGGGCACTCATTCGCTTTGAACTCAAGCGTAGACTATACACTTTCAAGTAGCGCTGGGCTGAATTTTGCACGTGGATCAGCTTTCCTTATTAATATTGTCCCTTGCCATCAGGCGAACCCACTCTGGTTTCAGAGGTACTTGTAATTTACGTCCCCATGTCAAGGACGAGAGGTCCATATCCATTCGGCCATGCTGACCTTCGTTTGATTTTTTTTATTAAATTGAGAAAGTTTGTTTTTTTTAATTTAAATTTTATTTAAGTTGACCTGTGTTCTCAGGTTTAGCCTGTCTAAAGTGGATGTGAGCAAATTTTCTGGGAAGTAAAGGCAGCCAGCCAGATATTAACCACATCAGCCAGAGTGCCGATTGGTCTGAAAATATGCAGCTGACACCATATACCCAGAAAAGAGCCCTTTAGTTACCATTTTTATATAGCACTGCAGGGGGTGTGAAATGTTATGTTTTCATTCTTACAAGATCATAGTTGCCGGGGATAGGATAGCCAGGTCTCACTCTCTGCTGTACCTTCTGGAAAAAATTGTCCACACCTCTTTTATGGTTTATGTCAACGTCAGAACCTATACCAGGCTGTTTGCCTTCTATAGTACCAGTGAACTAGCTAAACACTTATCACTACTCCGCCAGCAGTGTGTCTTAATTAATAAGTATAAGTTTATTTGGCTTATATTGGGTATGATAAGGTGTAATTTCATTATTAATCATTGCTTTTATTTGGAATGTGAGCTAATAAATTGCAGCAGAGACAGTAACAGTTTGTCTACAAGTTATCTGATATCTTGTCCCTTTTTTCCCCTTTCCAGAACTATATAGCACGGTTTGGTCATGGCAGTGCTAAACTGGCAAGGCAGGCCCAAAGTAAAGAGAAGACACTGAAGAAGATGGTTGATGGAGGCCTCACAGATAAGGTTTCTTCAGATAAGGTAGGAGATTTTAACATGTTCGTCACAATCATGAATACATTCAGTATTGTTTCACATGTATGTACTATTTTGTCAACCTGTTCTTTATGCTTTGTGTGAAATTAGAAGATTTGATTGTTTTCTTGAATAAAACATCTGTTGTTTTATATTTCTTTCTTTCCCCGGGAAGGTTAACCCGGTCAACAAATGCCCGCAGAAGTCGGATGTGTCGGCCTAACGGTGCAAGAACGCAGCTCTGCTGTAAACAGGCACAACGCAATCACGTCCGGAAAAAAACTCTGGTTTAACGCAGAAGAAGAAGAAGAAGATTTCTTTTTTTAATGAAAATGTGTGCATTGCATGTTACTTCTGGGTTTACACGGGTCTGTCCCAAAAACTGTTAGTTTGGTTACATTTTAACCGCTATTTTAAGAAAACATTACCTACACTTTAAAACACTACAACAAAATTAACTGCATATTAAAACAAATCTATTAATGCTTGGACATTTTATAAATATTTTAAATGAAATTGAGACTTCTCAGAAGAAAATTATTGTCCAGTGATTATTTTCCCTAGCTGGATTCGAACCTTTCATTTTATATATATATATATATATATATATATATATATATATATATATATATATATATATATATATATTAAAGATAACAGCAGATACCATACCAAAGAAAACACCACTGAACATTAATGTACTACAAAACAGCATGTGTCTTGCAAAATGGCGTAAGTGATTCATATCTTTCCACAGATCTCGGTTCTTGCTGTTCTGGATCAATTCTATTGATAACATTCCTCTATGCCATAGTCGTAGACCATCATGCTTCATTTCTCTTGATCTGTCTCTTCTTACACTGATCTTTCCAGTCAGCACAATGTTCTCCACTGTCCTAAAGAACACTGTTTATCTCATTCTTATTGTTGTGTATAATATTCTACTTTCAATTGCCTCTTCCAGGCATACATTATTAGGTACTATGGTCGTCCAATTCTTAATGCAAAATTAATCTCTGAAACCACATATCTATTGCTTCCAAGCTCTGCCTGCTTTGATCACTCACATTTCAAGATTTATTATGTTACAGCAGTACGGGATCAATATAATAGTTCACTAATCTCTTTGTCACATTCAGTGGAAATGATCTACATATGACACCTCATTTTCTGAAATGTAGCTTTTGCATCGTCTAATTCTTCTTAATCTGTCATGCATCTTCCATCTGATGTTATGAATTCCTTTAGCCAGAATCAATTGTACATAACCATGTGTAACTATATTTACTATGTGTATATTGTTTACAATCTTGCTTGTGTTAAATTAACTTATTAAACTGCTTATTTTATATTGAGGTTCAAATGTATTTAGTGTATTTTTCAAATTGCATGTCATTATTATCTGCTGCTGCTCTTGTGTATGTCTGCACATGTTTTGATTTTTACATTGTCTATCAGAATAAATTAGTTTTTAGTGAGCAGTTTTTGTATGCACCCTCCTTAGATGAAAGTTGACTGTTCCTTACCTGTCTGCTTATTTTTATTTGCAGACAGTCTCTCTGTACTTCCCAAGCTGCGGTGATATACCACCGCCTGTCATTATGGTTCAGAATGTAAGCTTCAGATACTCAGAAGGCCAGGTACGTATATTCACTGAGCATGAGTGCTTTCACACAAACATACACATTCATGAGTGACTGAATCAGGATTGAAAAGACATAACAGGAAGACAACAAATATTAGGGACGTTCATTTGAAACCTGTTCCAATGACTTTGTTACATTAACAGGTGTGGTAGAATTAAACAAAGCATTCATTTTGAATGAATTATGCACCATAGGTTGGTCAAAAGAAGTCACCGTAGGCATTCAGGCAAGCATCCCATTGCTTAGGTAGGCGGCGAATGTCGTCCACAAAGAAGGATTGTGATTGCTCACTGAACCAAGTGTTTACCGCATTCATTACGTCTGCACATGTGTGAAATCGTTGCCCCTTGAGAGCTTTTTATAAAGGTCCTAACAAATGAAAATCACATACTGACAAATCAGGACTAAAGGCTGAATGTTGCAGAATTTCCCACTTCTTCCTTGCTAATGTTTCCTGCACAATCTTTGCAACATGTGGACGAGCATTATTATGCAACAAAATCACACCATGAGAAAGCATGCCGGGTCGTTTATTCTTGATGGCTTTTTGCCGCTTCTCTAGTGTTTGCAAGTAGTGGGTAGAGTTGATGTTGACACCAGGTTCTTTGAAGTCGGCCAACAATAGCCCTTCATGGTCAAAAAATGCGCTCAGCATAACCTTACCAGCGGAAACCTGTAACTTGAATTTTTTGGCTTTTGGTGATCCAGCATGCTTTCATTGCATGCTCTCTCTTTTGGTGCTCTGTTTAAAGTGGTGACACCATGATTCATCGCCTGCCACTATGCAGAAGAGAAATGCATCACCCTCCACTCTGTAATTCAGCAAGTGGTTCAAACACCATTCCATGCGTTCCTCTTTTTGGTGGTCGGTCAACATCCGTGGTATCCACTGTGAACACACCTTCCGATATTGCAGGTTCTTTTGAATTGTCCCAATTGACGTATCAAATTCTCTGACTAGCGAACGTATGCTTCGACAACGGTTCATCTGTACTGTTGCATCAATTTTGGCGATGTTTTTTTTCTGTTGCAACAATGTGCGCTTGACCCAGCCATCGAAGATCTGTCGTGAACTGGCGTCCTTTCCGAAACATTTGTGCCCAGTCTGTCACTGTTGTCTTCGACACACATTTGTTACTGTACACTGCCTGGATTCTTCGATGAATGTCCACTGGTCGACATCCTTCAAATTAAAGAAACTGAATCACCGCTCTTTGAGCTTCTTTGGACGGATTTTGGATCAACCCAGCCATTTTCTCAACGGTCAGAAACAGAACCTATGCATCATGGGACGATAAGCATGTGCTTTTTTATTAATCTGTCAGTGCTTATCACATGACTATGACATGATCATGTTCAACGTACACAATTATGCGCGGTGCAGCACGAACGGATTTCAAATGAATGCTCCTTATACCTAATTTATCCCATCAAGCAAAGCAGCAACACTGTTTTGATTCTGGGGTCTTTACCAATCATCATCAAGTCTTTCAACCTGAGGGGGCTGGCCGTGAAGGTTCCTGATCGTACCACTCAATAGTTGTCTGTCTTGTATTGCTGTATTTCATTCCTTGTTTTTCTGCTTTAATAGCTCTATTCATGCCTGTTTTATCAGTATTTTCCACTTCTTCCTCATTTCCCTTATATATACCGTATTACCGTATAGTATTCTCTTTTGCTGTTTCTTCAATTTAAATATTTATTACTGTAAGAAATCTTAGTTGATCTATTTTCCAGAACTTTTTCATTTGTCAGTTTTCACTGCAGTGCTTATTTTTTGCTATTATATCTTAAATGCCTGTATATGTCTTTTTAATCAAATTTATAAATTGCTATTTTAGAACCATATAATGACCAGATATACATATGAATGATTCTTGACTAAAGTTGAATATTCTTGAATTTTATTAGAATTTTTCTCAATGTCCTTTTGGCTAATGAAATCCTTATAAATACTATAAATAAATAGTATAAAACATGAATTGCACAACAGGAGAAGTCGTAGCTTAAGGTGATGTTCTGTGAATATGAGCTGATGCTGATGTATTGTTGATTTCTGTTTGTCTACAGAAACACATCTACAAGAATCTCGATTTTGGCATCGATTTAGACACACGTGTGGCTTTGGTCGGTCCCAATGGTGCAGGGAAATCTACACTTCTTAAACTCATCACAGGAGAGGTAATTGTATATTTACAACTTGTTTAACCATAAACGCGCTAGTATAATCATTAGAAGGTTTACGTTGATAATGTCATGAATGCTTTCGGGCGAGAAATCGGCAGGCACCTGCGTTCATTGTCTGCTTGAGAGGGAAAGGCTGGCCACTTATTTCTCTGTGCATTCAGGAATGTGATGGTCCTAACACATAATAGACCTATAGCTGGTGCTGGCTGTCTGTGGACTGGAACAATTGTTCATGGCTATGCCATCAGCATCTCTGTTACAAAGAAAAACTAAAGTACGCTGTTTGAAGTAATGTGTCAAGTGAAAGAGCCAGATTTGTATTAATTTAGCATTGTTGTCATTTCTGTTATGAGCTTTATACTGACGTTTGTTCAAATTTTCCTCAGTTAATTCCTTCAGATGGACTTATTCGAAGACACTCACATCTCAAAATTGGAAGATACCATCAGGTAGGCTTTTCACACATACTTCTTTAGAAGGAAAATGCGCTAAGCTTTGTTCAAGGTAATCTTTATGTAACCAATGGTTGGGCAGGCAAGCAGATAAGACCTTGGGCAGCTAATAGTCTCTGTGCGCAGATTGCTAGTGCATTGTCCCCACGTTTGGACCTGTTGGACCCGGTTTCGTCGCCCATCTGCTGTGTTTAGTGCAACACTGAGCTGTGAATTTCTTTTGGAATGCTTTTTGTTTGTGTCCACATTGGCTGTGTGAACTGCAGATTCAGAAAATGGTAGACGGCTTCTTGCCAGCACTCCTTCAGCTGTCTTGTACAATGATGCTTGTGTGTGTTTGCACGACTCTTTCTCTTAAGTTGGCATGATACAGATGTGCTAGTACAGTGGTTCTCAACCTTTTTTGGCCCATGCTCCCCTTTACCATATGTTTAGATGTTCAGAACGTCAATTCCTCTCCCCCCCCCCCCCCCCCCCCCCCCCGAAATTCCTTCCTATAAATCTCCACCCTTACACAGTATACATAAAAATTGAAGCTACATTTAATAACACATACTAGAA
The DNA here is from genome assembly GCA_963921405.1 of Cepaea hortensis. Classification (NCBI taxonomy): domain Eukaryota; kingdom Metazoa; phylum Mollusca; class Gastropoda; order Stylommatophora; family Helicidae; genus Cepaea; species Cepaea hortensis. Next base: position 66,814,377 of record OY992878.1, on the reverse strand, counting down.
CAAATCTAGACATCTACATAAAACGTGATTCGCGGGTCTACTTACGTTATAAAACGAACTTCATTAGGGCGAGAAGTACAGAACCGTAAAATTTAGAGAGAAAAACAATATAAAGTAACTGGTTCTTGTATTAATGCAGTCTTGAAATAATCTTAATTCCCCACCTTGGGGGGGGGGGGGTGTTTCGTTCCCAACCGGTTGAGAACCACTGTGCTAGTAGGTGATGCAAATAGTTGGTATTCTCCTCTGCAGGAGACAGCCAAGGTTGGCACTAGTTAATTGAGGGCCTTTGCTCCAGTGGTAGATACAGGGCAAAAGAAGGAAAAAGCCAGAGATTCTGACCACATGTAAAAGACATAAGAACTATACTATGTGGAAAGATCACAGACAGGCAAACAAGAGGTTGACAAGAGTGTAAAAGTGGAAAGATAGCATCAACAGATTTAGGAACAGCAGTCTATCAGAGTGTAGAAACAGCACGAGTCAGAAATTGTTAGAGAAACCTACTTGCAGCCAACCTTCATTGTAGAGACAGCATTTGGCTGGTGGAAATACTGTCTGGAGTCAACCTATCTCGTGTAAAAATTGGCATCAAAGATTTATCTGGAAAATGCAGAAATGGCAAGAACAATACTGATGTTTCCCCGTCTCATTGGTTGTTGAATATGTCAAGTCTAGCACATCCCCAAACTGTGGTACAAATGGATTTGACTGACTTCTACTGTCAGTAGTAGAGATCTTACAACTGTCAGTGATTTGTCCACTTGTATATTTTATGCGCAATATTAACTTAGATTTGTTTGTATGTGTATACAGCACTTGGGAGATCAACTGGATTTGGATTTGTCTGCCTTGGAGTACATGATGAAATGCTACCCTGATGTAAAAGAGAAAGAGGAAATGAGAAAAATCATTGGCCGTTTTGGGTTGACAGGCATGCAGCAGGTATGATTCGTATGTGTGCGTCCACTCAACATATTCACTGAACCGATCTAATGTAATGGTCGTGTACTTTGAACATGTCATTGTATTTTTGATCAATCCTGCAGTTTCTTCTCTTTGCGTTATAATGGTTGTGTAGCAAATTCTGTAAACCAGGTGAGATAGTCATTGGCCTGAAATTAAACATGATCTAGTGTTACATAAAGGTTATTGTATGGTACTTAAACATGGACATTGAGTAAATAATGAGGGCAACATTGAACTTAATTAAGCACTGTTGCAAAAACTGAAACTAAAGAAAACATTGCTAAATGAGATTATTGACAGACAGTTTAAGAATTTTGAACAGTTAAGAACCGACATCACTGCACTCAGGACATTCCCATACGTGCTCCGTCCCCTCATTCAACAGCCAGCGAAGAGTCATACTACTAATCATTCCCACCGCTATCTGATTAAAAGTTCTCCCGGTCTTCCCTCTCAATTTTGAGATTCTTCCAGAACCCCTGCCGATCCCCCGCAATCTCATTCTTTCTACATATGGGTTCTCAATCTGTTCCTCCGCCTTATCCACCTGGTCCCACAAGCCCACGACCACCTCCCCCTTGTCCATAGGCAATCTGCCACCAAGAGGTGCATTCCCTGCTAGCCTATCAGCCTGTTCATTCCCCCGTACCCCTGCATGGCCAGGGCAAAACATCCATACAACTGGTGGAAATACTATCTGCACCATCTTACAACTTGGAACAAAAAAGAGGTATTTCCTTTATAGGGCATGTTGGTGGAGGGAAAAGTAGAGCAAAGTAGAAAGATGTTACATGTGGGTAGACAACATTGGATGAAGTCTACAAATACACCATGAAGTCATTTTTATTAGGGTCAAAACGATGGAGATTGTTTAAAGATGTTTCTTTTAAATAAAATGTTTCACGTCTGAAATTTGCAGGTGTGCCCAATCAGAAACTTATCTGACGGCCAGCGTTGTCGTGTGACATTTGCCTGGTTGGCTTGGCAGTGTCCACATCTGCTGCTGTTGGATGAGCCTACAAATCATTTGGATATTGAGACAATTGATGCTCTGGCAGATGCTATCAATGATTTTGAAGGTGGCATGATTCTTGTTAGCCACGACTTCAGACTTATCTCACAGGTATGTAATTTACACCTGAAAACTTTTCACATATGCTAGTAATATTTCACCGACATCAGAACTGTAGTTGTAGTCATATACAACGTTGGCAGTAATTTTAACCCAGTTTTATGTCACACACGTTTCCAGTATGGTGCTGATGTTTCTGCACGCCAGCGAATTACAGCATACTCTCACAAGGTTTTCCCCTGTCTCTTCTTGTGCCATGTATCACACATTGCAGCATAGGCCCTCAACCCACTCATACCAAGTTGTCATATATTTACTCTCTCTTTCAGCTCCCTCCGTGTCCTGTATTATTTATCTCTGTTTATGGTACTGTAGGCAGTAATGACGTTATTATTTTGGTGGGGGTCCACTTCTGGCACAAATCATCAGTTCTTTCTGGCAGTCTGTTTCTTTCAAAATGTCCTTGTTACTCTTTTTACCCATTCAGGGTTTTCTCAGCATTCTTGTAGACCTTACAGCAGCCTAATGATATCTCAATGATCTATTCACTGTCCATGACTTACTTGCAGTATTATAATTACATTACACTTTCCTCCATGTCTTCCCCATATTATCTCTGTCACGGTTTTTGGGAACCTACTTGCATGGCCAAACCATTTGACTTGCTGCTTTCTAATAAAATCTAGGTAGGTAGATTACCAAGTAGGTTACCATTCAACAGCATACCACAACAAGCAAGGATGTACAGACCAGATGGAAACAGAAGAAGAGGCAGACCAGGTAAACATTGGACGGGGGTAATAGTAGAATCTATGGGAATATCGATACATGAAGCCCATTATCAGGCACTCTCACGATGTTTATACTTCACCTCGACACTGCAAGGTACAAGAGGAACATGATGAGATGAGATCAGACGTTTTTTGGTCTACCTCGATTTCATTTGCTGTGTGTGTTCCAGAAGACAACCTTTCTAGTTATACTATGTTCAGGTTTTCTAAATGCATGCCTCATCCAGCACCAGAGCTTCTTCTCCTCACCTTATGATTCGCTGGAATCTTCTCTGTCCCTAAGCTCTGCATCAGTGTTTCTGAGATACCGGTTTTAGTCCTATTCTGCACAGGCACTGGTTAATGAATGTTTGTAGATTATTATATGTCTTTGTTTTAGTCGCTCTCCATGTTTCATACCACAGTACTATCTTTAACGATAATGTTAAATATTTAAAGTTTGTATTAACTATTAGTCATTTTGTTAGTCACTGGCCATATGCATGTTGCTGATATATTTTCATTTGTCTGTAGGTGACAGAGGAAATTTGGGTGTGTGAAAAGGGAGCAGTAACAAAATGGGAAGGTGACATTTTCTCATACAAGCAACATTTAATCAAGGAGACTCAGAAGGAAAACAGCAAACTGCAGGGATAGAATATGACAAATGAGCAGATCTCTACATGCGATCGTTGTGTGTTGACTGAAACTGTAGACAGTGGTGCACTTAGCTGTACGAGAAGTCATCTCCTTTACATGGCACGTCTGTGATCTCATTTTTCTGAGATTTATTTTGTTTTTTGCATATCTTGTGTACCCTGTCCTTCCAGCCTGTAATCAACACTTCAGACCTGCAGAGGCAGTTGTCCTTGTATTTCAGTGCCCACCCTAGCGTTTCTTCTATTTTTCATAGTTGTTTCCACATCTCATTTGGTTCAACTTTCTGTGTGCTTTAGAATTCCATCACTGTCTGTATAAAATAAAGTGGACCTGCTTGAAACTATTCCAACCCTCTTGACTGAAACATGCTAGTTTACTTATCTGTGTGAGATTTTTATGCAACATACTTTTGTTAGAGTGTTATCTTTCAGTGATGAGTTGAATAGTTTATTAGTGTTTTCAGAATACTTACATTTGTAAACATTTGATGCCATGTTTGATAAGCTGGCTTAATGATGAAAAAAATAAGTTTAGAAGGATGCATTTCAGCGAATAAACATCTTACTTTAATCCATGGTATTTGCTTTCTATTTACTGTTGTTAGTGACATCCGTGGAAAACGGCGGTGGTGCAGTGGCTAGTGCACTTGCCTGCTAGCCTGGTGGTCATGGGTTCAAATTGAAGTCTGATTTGTACAATTGACCTGGGCCTCCAGGTCCACCCAGCTTAAGATGTGTACCAGGAAATTCTTGAGAAGTAAAGGCAGCCTGTGTGACTACAGATATGGGGCTTCATGTGCCTGATACACCTGATATCTAAATATGTCAAAAATATTAAATAGCGAAGAAATAAATATTAAATAACTTATAATTAAAATGTAAATCCATAATTAGGTAATAAATAGTCTATTTCTAGTAAGCTGTGCTAAATATGTACCCTGTCTACACAGCTACAGAAAACCTGCTTATTTCACTAGAAGAGGCAGCATAAGGAAAGGTCACATTTGATACAGAGGTACCACTTCTTGCAGTGCATTTATGGAGGCAACATTCAATCGCTGGCACATCTAGTGAAGATAAACCCCAATTAAATAAACCCCAATTAAACAGACTACACTGCTTACAAGCAGAAACGTTGGCTATAAAATTGAAATGATTATCAAGAATAAAGTAGATTCTATCTGTGGCATATTACACATACTCACTGCTTTCGGTGACTCGTTTAGCTCAAAATTGAAAACTGTTCTTTATAGCAAAATGGACAACACGCCATAATTCATGTAGAAATAGAAAGCAAATCTGTAGATTCAATACAGGAAACAAATGGCTTATTTTCATGAAAAGTTCGAGACCTATTGAAGTTAGATATTGTTACTGGACAAATAAGACTTTCATAAACTGCCAGCAGAAGTCACCATGACAACAGCAGGATCAGACATCATGTAGCAGACGCTTTAAGGAACGTCACTCTTATCGCAGCGCATTGAAAGGCCTCTCTCAATCTCTTGACACTTCTCCCTCATCATGCACCGTCACACCCTGTCTGCCAGGTCCTGTGTCTTTCCTTGTGTGGTCGACCCCTTTCTCTTATTTCAGAAACTTCACCTTTCTGCAGCTCTTTCCAAGCCACAGTGACATTTAATATGGCCAAAATATTTTCGTTTCTGAGACGTGGCTTTTTGCGAGCCAGTTTTCTTCACCGTTCAGGTCTTGTAATATTTCAGGTTCAGACACAAACAAATATTTGTTTTGAAAAACAGCTGAGGCAAAATTGTTGCATACATTTCCCTGGCAAAAATTGTTGTGTCTGACATGTTTTAAAGTCGGCAAACTTTTAACAGATATCAATTTAAAGATTAGCCACAACTATTTTCTTTCCAAAGTTGTGCATATTAGTATTCATGAAACAAAATACATCAACTGTATTTTTATGTATGGGCTCCAAAATCATTTTGCCAGTTGTACCAGTAGTACATTTCAAAGAGAAAAATGGTCAGTTAGTTTCTTGACCTGTCTTAGATGAAATTAGCAATGGCATACAAAAGATGTATTAATTTTATGATTTTGCACTTCTGTGCTACAATTATTAATAGACATTCATGGTATGAATATGAACCATTCAGAAAGCACAAGGCCGCAAACTACTGAACATAACATTGTCTGAGAATCAGTAAGTAAATGCTAGAGTTCATTGATTGGGACATTAACAATTGTTTTTGCATGGCCGGATGTCAGAGAATACTGAAATGTGATGTCGAACCCGTCCTGCTGGAATTTGAACGCACAAACAATGAAGTGTTTGGATGCAGTAGAGGAGTGGTTTATGAGACAAATGTTGTGAATAGTGTAGACGGCCAAAGTAACAAACAAGGAGTGCCTGGAATCCACTGTTGAAAGTACAACCAACATTTTACATAACTATAAGAAAAAGAGACCTCGGTGTGGCTGAATGGATAAGAAACTTCTGGCATGCTGGTGATAAGGTAGTGGGTTTATTTTCTGCATGCAATGATTTGGAATGCAACATTGCCTTATCAGTCAGAAAACAATGACACACTACTGAATGTTGCCCCTCTGAGGTGTGTCCACCTTGACGTAGGAGACGGGCTTGCGTGTCCCAATGACCTCAAGAGACCTGCCGACGGGAGCACAACATGTTGGACAGGCCTCAGGATCGGGACCAGTGTCAGAATCTTCCCCGGGTCTTCATCACTGGCGCCTGGCAATGACGGCCAGGTACGGCCTTGAACTGCAGTAACACTTACGACGCAGTGACAGGGTCTGCGTGGTACACGGAGACTACGAGAGGAGAAAAGCTGGACCAACACGGGCTCACTGCGGCTAGTGGTCAGGCAGCCTTGGACCGTAGGACTGGACAGACGTGGAAAGAGCAGTGCACGTATTGAGTGTATGAGTTGATGCTAGATGAGAGAAAGCCTGTTGAGTATAGAAAGACTGAGTGCATGGTATGTAATATTGCATTCATGAACTGTCTTTCTATACTCAACAGGCTTTCTCTCATCTAGCGTCAACTCATACACTCAATACGTGCACTGCTCTCTTTCCAAGGCTGTCTGACCGCTAGCCGCAGTGAGCCCGTGTTGGTCCAGCTTTCTCCTCTCGTGGTCTCCGTGTACCACGCAGACCCTGTCCCTGTTACTGCGTCGTAAGTGTTACTGCAGTTCACAGCCGTCATTGCCAGGCGCCAGTGATGAAGACCCGGGGTAGATTCTGACAACCAGACCAAGAGAGACACAACCTGCTGCTCTGCGTGTAGACTGAGGATAGCAGTCAAATCAGGCGCACGAAGCCACTAATTCTGGGTCCGGGGACACTCAAAGGCTCCCAGCTGAGGGAAATGGCTGAATGCCTCTAAGCCATAAACCCTTGGAGGTGAGAGCAGGGCCGATACGCACCTACTGCAAATTGGAGGTGAAATGCTGAGCACGCTACATGCTTGGTTCAGATAGTTGCTCGAAGGCTCTCAGCTGGGGGACATTTATCAGGAGACTCCTGGGAGTCGACGCTGGAGCTACGGAGTTCGTACTAAATGCGACGCTTTCGGTGGGTCGCCCTGCGGATAGAGACAGCCATGTGAGAAAACCCAGGTCAATGAGGTCTTTCGATTCTATCGACGAACTGTGGTTTTCGTGGAGGACTTTTGTGTTGGCATTATGCACAGTGTACCTGTGCGGGCTGTTGGATTACCGAGACTCCACTTCGCTTAAAAGTCGACATGGTCGATTTCATTGCACCGAGTTTTATCCCATATGGCTCGGTTTCTTTCCGCAGCACGGAAAGCGTCGCACAAAGCATGAACTCCTTAGCTTTTAGCGACGACCCACAGGAGTCTCCGAAACATTTAACTCGTAAACTGAAGGAAGCGGCCTGGAATCGAACCCACAACCTTCGGAGCACGAGTCAAACGGCTTCGCCACAGAGACTCCCTCCTGTCTGTTCCACTTTTCACACTAGACAGTGGGGAGCATTTTGTGTGATATTCACTGGCACAGGAACGTAGCATAATGGGGACAACCCGTTGCCATGAAGTTGGAACCTCAACTAACTACTCAAGGTGTAAAATATCCCCGGTCGCACGAAATGGTTACAATGAAAGTCTGTATCTATACTCATAGAGTGAACATAGTCAAAGGTGGAAACACGTCTCAAAAACACGAAATGGAACGCTTGGCTAGCGAATGCATTACGTGGCAGTCCGAAGCGAAAGCTTGATGAGTGGATGTCGTCCGCAGACTGTCTGTTCCTGGTTTGTGTGGGGAGCGAGCAGTGGCAAACAAAATGCCCAATACATGGATGTGAGGAATTTAAGCAGCCATGAGCAGGAAGTGGCGATTCCTGGGGTGAGTCCAGACTCGGAGCATTTATGTGCCGGCTCTGCAATTATATGAAGCCTCCTTGGCTAGCGGGGAATGCCCATGGTCTGCCCCTGCCTTCCCTTGAGGGTTGACCGTGATGTCTTTGACGGTTCTACCTTGACCAGCTGAGATGTGGGCGACACAACGGCAGTAAGAGTCTAACGTCCCGAGAAGGCAAACCCGTAAAAACGCCCGCTGAAGTCGGATGTGCTGGCCTAAGGGCGCAAATAAATCGGGCACAACGCATAAACGTCTGAGTGAAATGTCCTTCGTGCTCGGAACAGCTCTGACTAACTAGTCTTCCAAACGTCCTTTGCGTCCGGGACAGCTCTATTTTGTTTTCCGGGCGTAACGACTAGCACATGTTCGAATCGAAAGCTCTCCGATTGGATACCGCCTGCAGTCGGTCCGTCGCTGGTTTGTGTGGGGAGAGGCACGCAGCGAACGAACGGCCCAATAAATTGAAGTGAGGAATTAAAGCAGCCATGAGCAGGACGTGGCGATTCCTTCGGTGAGCCCAACACCAGAGCGCTATGTGTCGGCTCTGCAACTATGGAAGCCACCCTGGATGGCGGATAATACCCATAGACTGTCCCTGTCGTACCTTGAGGGTTGATCGTGAAGTATTCGACCGTTCTAACTTGACCAGCTGGGGTATGGACGGCACCACGAAAGTGGGAGCCCCCCAGGAATGCTAATCTGGTCAAAAACGCACGCAAAAGTCGGATGTGTTGGCCTAAGGGTCTAGGCCCAAGGGTGCATAACAATAAACAGCAACGACATCTGAAAAAACACTCCGGATGAACACAGAAGAAGAATTTGGGGTTGATCACAACGTGCAAATAACATGCAGTATTTCTATAAGAAAAAGACCGCATTCTTTGGTCACATAATGCGAAGAGAGGCCTTGGAGAACATCGGGCTGCCTAGAAAGATCTGCAGTAAAAGAGGCAGGCCAAGAGAAGTTATGCTTGATGGTCTAAGACAGCGGTTCTCAACAGGTGGGGGGGGAACACACCCCCCCCCCCCCGCGTGGGATTAAGATCATTTCAAGATCGCATTAATACAAGAACCAGTTACTTGGTATTGTTTTTCCCTCTAAATTTTACGGTTCTGTACTTCTCGCCCTAATGAAATTCGTTTTATAACGTAAGTAGACCCGCAAATCACGTTTTATGTAGATGTCTAAACTTGTTCTAGTGTGTGTTATTAAATTTAGCTTCCATTTTTATGTATACTGTAAGGGTGGGGGGGGGGGGGAGAATTTATAGGGAGGAGATTCAAAAAAAATGGGGGGGGGGAATGACGTTCTAAACATATGGTAAAGGGTGGCATGGGCCAAAAAAGGTTGAGAACCACTGGTCTAAGACAATGGCTTGAAGTAATATGATCAATAGAGCTGATCCCGAAAGCCAACTGTAGTGAGACATCAATGCCCACGTCGCTTGGCAAGACACATGCTGATGATATTGCTGCTATTATAAACCGGCACAGATTTATAATAGCTTTCACCTGTGATAGACTCGAATAGTTTGCTTAGTGAGAGACTGAAACAGGAGCCTACAAGAAAGTCCTACAAGAAACAAATGAAGATCGTAAACCTGTTAGAGACATTAGACGTAGACAGTCAAAATATTTTGGGCATGTTATGAGAAGAAGTGACTTGGAGAATTTGGTGACAACTGGTAAGATCGAAGGGAGGAGACCAAAGGGAAGACCAAGAATTAAATACCTGGATGGCTTGGCCACGTGGCATGGTCGAGACAGGAACACTGAGCTGATCCACGACTGTTGATCGAGTGAGATGGTAAAACGTGACCGCCCACGCTTATCGGCATGGCACATGATGGATGGATGGATTGTTTGACTTCTCCTGCCATGACATTCTTCATATTTGTCTGTATAGGCAGTATAGCCACCCTTCTATAACTTCAATTTTGTTGCCACACAGTTTTTTAATTGTCCGTGTTTCTGCACCATACAATGGGTGGTAGCAACTCGGGCCGCGGACAAAGCACAACAGAAGATTTCTGATCATCAGAATTGGTACACCCCAGCCCCCCCCAACCCGTAGAATGTTTCGGCTTCTTTATTTTCTTGACACACTCAGGGCGGGCCTGCCGGTAAACATCGCCAGTTTTTCTCCTGTTGCGCGTAGACGCCTTCGAGACGTTTGTGATCGTAAATTTTCCTTATGGATATCGCTAAGTGTGTCTGGCCAGAAGCCATCCTACTCTCGGAGGGCCAACATTGGGCACCCGGTGCATCTACCAGTGTTGGCACTGCACCGTAACTGACCGAGGGAAAGCCAGTTCCCCCCCCCCCCCCCGACAGTTGGTCTCGGTCTTCACCTCCACCTTGGTGGCTAGCCCAGTCAGGAGACATCGTTGCTGCCAGTTTGCCTTCTTCTACCCTGTTCACAACTTGCGAAACCACCTTCCTGCACGTTTCTAGCCAGCTAGACATTGGTCTTATTCTATTAAAGATTCCCCCCCCCCCCCACCCTCCTCCTGGACCTCGCTATCTCCGTGGGGCGTGGTCTTTGCAAGACTTACTATTCCACCACAAGTTGTCGTTTCCGGTGCTTGGCTACAGGGGTTCGATTTTGGACGTTTCCGACCCTAGTGATCGTTACATTATGGTGCTTCCTGCCCCCTGTAGCGCCTCGGCTTAGGTGCCCAGTTCTTACCTTGGGATGTGGCTGCCGGGTCAGTTGTTTCGGCCTCGTGTTTGCTATATTTCGGCCTTGAGATGTTTCGGTCTTACTGGGGTTGTTTTGTTCTATCTTGTGAGACCTTGACTTACATTGCAAAGTTTCAACCATTTATTGTGCATCCTTATTCACTCATCATTACGGCTACCCAATAATACAGGGTAAATGTAACCCTTAATCACACTTGGAGTTAGCGTGTAACTTGGCATTTAGATGTAGGAATCTGTTTCATAGTGATGAATGTTGTGTTTTTGCTGTCCCTATTCTCCTTATTTCTGCCTCATACCTGCCATCACATTATTAATTGTTCTAGCTAAAAGCCTTTTATGGCATTAAGAAACAGATAAATGCTCTCTGAACCTTTTTTGCCAGTACTCTCAAACAAGATATTGCCTCTTGTGTTGTTTTTCTTTCGAAAACCAAACCATTCTTCTGAAACTTCAATATCTCCATACAGGAAACAGCAAGATTAGGTCTACAATTTTATTTGATTATTAAAAAAATTTTCATAAGTTTTTTATGGATCAAGGTCTAGAGTCAGGACTAGAACCGCCTCATGAAGTTCTAAGTCCCTGTGTGTCATTCGGGTGACCGCCTCTGCTGGTGGCCATGGCTAGATAAAAATGCAGGTGACTATACTTTGATCTTAGCCAACAGGCCGCGAAACGAGTCTCGTGTAAGCGGACAGGAAATGGATAAACAAGATCAATCTACAATGTTACAACTTTGTCTGATGCAGAGAATACGTGCCCACATAGCTTTTCAGTGGGAGAACAGAAATAGACTATTGGCAATTTACCAGAATATTTCAAGCATTAAAGATCAGTCTCAAAATTATTTATAAATACATTTCCATAAAAAAGGAGATGTAATATTTGGCAAGAACTTAAGAAAGGCCGTGACTAGAAATCGGGAATAAACTGGCTTTAGATACAGAAAAGGAATGACAAGCTTCCAGAATCAAATCAATGATCTGTCACACACAAAACTGATGTCATCTACTGCCTATAGCACACTTTACCGAGGATGCGAACCTGGGCCTACTGAAGGAAGCCATGGCCATCCGCTCTAACAAAAACACATGTCCAACACAAATGACCGTTGACATCACTTCCGGATAGGAGATTTATGATAAATATTGGAAAAACTGATAAAAAGTGACTGGTGTGTCACTTCTGAAACAAGTTAAAGAATGTAAATATCTTGGTAGTGTATCACAGAAGATAGCAGAATAGACACGAGAAATCGAAATCAGATGCCAAAAAGCAAGTGCACTAATATATCAACTACCACCCATACTGAATCATCCAAATATACCTGTCTGTCAAATACCAGATCAACCTATGATGCTACCAATGTCAAACTTGGACATTATCTTATCACACTTAATGCAAAATCAACACCTGCGAGATAGATGCTTGTGGAGCACTGACAGTTTAACCATTCAGTACTGAGTAAGAAATGGTGTTATCAGTCGGATCAACACCTTGAGCAGAAGATCAAATGGTTCGGCCATGTCGTTAGAATGCAACACCATCAACTACCAGCCTGGCGCTTCACCAAAGATATGATACAAGAACATGAGGTGCCCGGGAAGAAAATGAATTGACGACATCAAAGACATGTTTAAAGTGTACGGAACTGCTGTCTTGCTAAATATTTGGTTTCATAAATGATTAGCCAATTGTTATAATACATTTGTATACTCTTCTCATAACGTGTCAAAAAATTGTTGACTGTATATTTCTGATGTTAGTGATACACTGATGAAAAGGCGGTCGCTAATTTGCCCTTGTTCAATCTTTTTCCATATATAATTTTCCAGTTATAATATGTTTATACACACTTAATTAAATACATACGTAGTTAAGTTTTTCTCAACTTATGTGACCAAAAATTGTTTACATAGTTCTGTTGTTTGTAATATACATATCAATGTCAATTGCTAACAAGTTGAAGAAACAGTGGTGCCAATTTTGTCCAAGTGATTCTAGGTTGTGGTGTGGTGATTTCAATTACAGGCATGAGGGAAAGTTAAGGCTGTTGTGTATACAGGGATACTTTGCATCTCACTGTAGGCGTCAGATGGCTTAATGGAACCGCATACAAAACTCCTGTCAAATTGTTACCACAAGCCTAAACTGAACTAGCTGGCGAGCTTAAAGTTAGTGGACTTACATAGGTGCAGTGATCACAAACCACAAAGTGGAAAAAGTCTCCAGCAATCAAAAGCCCATTCCCAAATCAAGGGTAAATGTTTCTTTTTTGATCGTCTATTTTTTGTGCTGGACATAACTGAACTGTGTTGTGTTTACTTACAGCTGAGCTGTGATAAATGTAAAATAAATTATGTCGTCCTACCACATTTAACGCCGGTCTCTGTAGCTAAGGGCTTGCGAGCCCGTATACCCGGGTTCGAAACACAGCGGTGCTATTTTTTTTCAAAAAAGGTATCGGAGCCGGTTGTTCAGAAAGCAATGGCAAACTACTGAACGTAAAATTTGCCCAGGAATAACGAACAGCAAAAATGCTGGGGTTGACTGCTATGTCCTGTGAAGGACATGCAACTTAATTTTTTTTTAAACCACATCTAACATACAGCAAGCTTAAATAAAGCAGATGCAATTATAGGAATAGTAACAAATCAGCATTAAAAAATAAAGTAGTCAACACAAAGATCAATGTAATCAAATACATTGCATGTCCATATTTATAAAACAATTCAAAAACACCATATTGGTTTCATGATTTGAGTTATATTTTCAAAAGTAAACAAAACATGACATTTAACTATAACATTTTGAAAGGCCTTTGCAAAAGACATCTGTTTCATATATTCTACAAAGGATGAACAAGCAAACAGTAAACTTTAAAAATGCATGCTGTGACGACACTGGCAAGTCCACACAATATGCACGGCTATTTGGCATTCATACTCTCCTTGTTTTCGCACACACTGAAAGCAATGTTCTTGCATGTCTGTTACTCTTTCTTGCAGCTATGCTATCATCACTGGAGGTCTGGCAAGTCTGGGGAGCACAGGAACAAGCAAAACATGTCACTTTTATACACAATCACAGTCCTCTGCTTCTTCTGCCTTTCATCTTCTAAAGGAGTGTGGGCCCCTCAACCAACACATGAGAAGCCTTTTGTAGACATACATGGCTGGTTAGATTTTGCTGCTGTGTTCTACAAGCTGAGGTAGGGACTCTAATGCTAAACCTGCTTAGTTGCCTCTAACATGTTTGGTAGGTTACAGTAACTATTTCTTGCTTAGCTTATGGGCCCATTAACACTCAAGCCAGGGACATAAAAAAGTCCTGCAGCAGGAACCTGCCGTTAGCATGTGAAATGTTGAGACTGTAGGAACCTGCCATCAGCATGTGAAATGTTGGGACTGTAGGAACCTGCCATCAGCATGTGAAATGTTGGGACTGTAGGAACCTGCCATCAGCATGTGAAATGTTGGGACTGTAGGAACCTGCCATCAGCATGTGAAATGTTGGGACTGTAGGAACCTGCCGTCAGTATGTGAAACGTTGGGACTGTAGGAACCTGCTGACAGTAAGTGAAATGTTGGGACTGTAGGAACCTGCCATCAGTATGTGAAATGTTGGGACTGTAGGAACCTACCGTCAGTATGTGAAATGTTCGGACTGTAGGAACCTGCAGTCAGTATGTGAAATGTTGGGACTGTAGGAACCTGCCGTCAGTATGTGAAATGTTGGGACTGTAGGAACCTGCCGTCAGTATGTGAAATGTTGGGACTGTAGGAACCTGCCGTCAGTATGTGAAATGTTGGGACTGTAGGAACCTGCTGTCAGTATGTGAAATGTTGGGACTGTAGGAACCTGCTGACAGTAAGTGAAATGTTGGGACTGTAGGAACCTGCCATCAGTATGTGAAATGTTGGGACTGTAGGAACCTACCGTCAGTATGTGAAATGTTCAGACTGTGGGAACCTGCTGTCAGTATGTGAAATGTTGGGACTGTAGGAACCTGCCGTCAGTATGTGAAATGTTGGGACTGTAGGAACCTGCCATCAGTATGTGAAATGTTGGGACTGTAGGAACCTGCCGTCAGTATGTGAAATGTTGGGGCTGTAGGAACCTGCCGTCAGTCTGTGAAATGTTGGGACTGCAGGACCCTGCTGTCAGTATGTGAAATGTTGGGACTGTAGGAACCTGCCATCAGTCTGTAGGAACCTGCAGTCAGTATGTGAAATGTTGGGACTGTAGGAACCTGCCATCAGTATGTGAAATGTTGGGGCTGTAGGAACCTGCCGTCAGTCTGTGAAATGTGGGACTATCAGTTTTGAAGGCTTGAGTGCATGGAGGAGTGGAAAGTCAGTTTTTCTGTCCCATAATGAACGAGAACTGGTACTGAACCCTTGTTGACCGCCCTCGTGCAAATTTTCCTTCCCTGCATGCAACCAAATAATATAATTATAGTTATTGGGGTTCTTGCAGATAAAAGAACAAGTAATGCAAATAAGCTGGTCTCTGCGGCAAAGGGCTTGATTCATAAGCTCACTTGCCCACATTCGAAACATAGCAGACCACATTGCACTGAGTTTTAACAAGTTGGTATGGGAGCCGGTCGTTCAGAAATCAATAGCAAACTACTGAACGTAAACTTGCCAAGACATCAACAACAGCAGTAAATGTTGGTGTTGACAGCAATGTCCTGTAAAAAGGATATGCAAAAAAGTACAAATAAATATAAAAACAAGAATACTTAAATGAGTATGTGGAGAAGTTAATATGTGTTGATCACATGCCTGTTAAGTATTATTGATTGTTTTCTTTTCTTGTTCATTGATAAAGACTTGCTGAAACATTCGCCTCATCTATGTACGGTTGAAAAATTATATTTCTACACATGGTGGTTGCTAGTCATTGCGCTTCCACATTCTTGTAGTGTCATTACATACAAACTTTCTTCTCTTTATGAACCATGACAGTGTGATGTCTCAAAGGGTTATAAACTTTGAACTATTGCCCTTCATGCTAAGAGGCCAGGATGGAGATCCTCAGCTAGATACTGAGAATAGATCACTGTAGGGTTAGCGTGCATGCGTAACAATAACATCCAGTACGATCATGGAAGTAGAAGCAGTCAATGCAGCCTTGGCGTGGGTATCTGAGACTGCACACACACAGTTACCATTGTGTCTAATTCTCAATCTATTCCCTGGAAGATTAACAGTGCATGGTTATGGTATGAATGAGCGAGCGTGTTAGCTAAGTTGATAGCGAACTGTGCTGATGTCGTAAGCATGGTTGGCCATGGTTTTACATCTGCGAAGGTAAGGGAAAGATTGGTCACTTATTCCTCTGTGCATGCAGGCCTACAACATGTGATGTGGCACTATCACACATGCAGGCCTACAACATGTGATGTGGCACTATCACACACGCAGGCCTACAACATGTGATGTGGCACAATCACACATGCAGGCCTACAACATGTGATGTGGCACTATCACACATGCAGGCCTACAACATGTGATGTGGCACTATCACACATGCAGGCCTACAACATGTGATGTGGCACTATCACACATGCAGGCCTACAACATGTGATGTGGCACTATCACACATGCAGGCCTACAACATGTGATGTGGCACTATCACACATGCAGGCCTACAACATGTGATGTGGCACTATTACACATGCAGGCCTACAACATGTGATGTGGCACTATCACACATGCAGGCCTACAACATGTGATGTGGCACTATCACACATGCAGACCTACAACATGTGATGTGGCACTATCACACATGCAGACCTACAACATGTGATGTGGCACTTTTACACATACAGGCCTACAACGTGTGAGTGGCACTATCACATCACAGACCCACTGCAGGACACTGGGCAGGGGGTCTTTGGTGGGTGGCCCATGTATAAATGGAAGTCATACAGTCATGTTTGTTTAATACCTTAGATTAATCATCTGTCCAAGTCATGCAGTGGTCTGAGATAATGAGCAAATTAGAAAGCACTTAGAAAGAGAGATGCACACAAAAGTAAGCTATTTCAAAAAACTGGTCAAGGTGGTTAAAAGCGAAAAATGGGCAGAGGTGTGTCAAAGAGTAAGCACAGACAAGTCACTGAAATTGTTCTGGCGACTACATAAAAGCATGAGTGGTGTAGTCAAGAATAAGAGCATTTCAGACTTCCAAAGTGCTGACCTCACCTGGCAGAGGACTGACGAGGACAAGGGCAAAGCCCTCTTTGAACGCTACCTTGAGCAGGGCAACCAGACAGACATGGGAGGCCGAAATCTGGCCAATGAGGTCACCTCAGACAGATGCAAGGCCCAGAACACTTCGGAGGAAGACACAGTGACAGTGAAAGAAATCAAGGCTGTGCTTCGACGATCAAAAAACAGTGCTCCAGGTCCTGATGGCATAAGATACGACGACATAAATAGGTGTACCGACAATGAGCTAGAGAAACTAGCAGACATGTACAACAACAGTATAGGGAGTGCTAGCATCAAGGAGGAATGGTTACACAGCTATCTGATTCCCTTGCCGAAGCCTGACAAAGACCACAAAAAAATTCAGGGATATCGAATTATAACCATGCAGAATACAATAGGCAAGCTGCTGGAGAAGGTAATTGCCAGGAAAATATCAAGCCAACTAGAGAGGCAAGGTGTTTTCCCACCTACCCTGGGTGGGTACCGTCCAAAAAGAGAAACATGGACCAATGCAGCAGTCTTTGCCCATGATGTCTATGAAGGTTTCCACTCAGGCACTGAAACCGTTGCTGCAGCGATTGATCTTGAGGACGCATACAACAGAGTACCACTGGATTTTGTAATGTTTCAGCTTCTTGAACTAAACGTAAGTCCATTCCTCCTTAGTTGGATCGCTGCAGCCCTCTACCAACGGAAAGTAGTTTTTAGATGTGGCAGTTGGACTTCGGAACCAACAACAATATATCCTGGCCTACCACAGGGATCACCATTATCTCCGGTACTGTTCAACGCCTACACAGTGAGAATCACCAGTGAGCAGATCACTGGACCTGGCAGGACATTGTCGTATGCCGATGATGTTTTAGTGTATCGTCAGGGTAAGGATAGAGAGGAGGTTGCTGTGGAACTACAAACCGAACTCAATCGCATAAGTACTTGGTGTGAAGAAGCTGGGGCAATGGTCAACCCAACAAAGGCAACAGTGACTTGGTTCTCGTTGAATAATCATATTGTCAACAATCCAACACCAACTGTAATGCTGTGTTCAGAGACGGTGGAAAGATCGCAGGCAATGAATTACCTGGGGATACGGTTTGATCGAAGCCTTGCTTATAATGTGCACATAGACCAGGTGATAACAAAGGCCAAGCGGGGTTTGGCAGCGATGCGGGTGATGGCGGCAGCAAACTGTGAGCAGCGCCATCTATGTCTTCTGTACGAGGGGCTGGTCATGTCTGTTTTGGAGTACGCAATGGCAATCCTGACTCTCAGCCATAAGCACATAGAAAGGATGGAAAGGATACAGAATGAAGCTATGCGCATTATTCTTGGATGTACAAGAGATACAGCATGCAGGGCGATGCGCTACCTTCTTGATTTTCCAACCATTGAAGAAAGAATACAAGCTTGCAGGGCACGCGCCTACCTCAGAATTAACGCAAACACACAACATCCACTGCATAGTGAAATTAGGAAGGTGAAGGGCAGCAGGTTAAAAAGAGGACGGTCGTGGATGGGTCAAGCCGAAGACATTCTTCAACAGGTGTGTTCACTTGAGGACTTAGAACCTGGCGAGGAGTGGGTGCAAGTGCCAACAGACTTCTGCACATCCTTTTCAGTTTGCATCCAACTAGATAGAAAATGCAGACAAGAAAATCCGGCTGCTGTTGAGGCTGAAGTACAAGCGTTGATTTTCGAGAATTCGCTAGACGGTGACGCGGTCATCTACACAGATGGGTCGGTCGTCCGACATGTGAGAAGCTCATGGGCCTTTACAGCTCGGGCCGGAGGGAGAATTGTGAAGGAGGACTCTGGTGCTTTCACTGAAACCACAAGTAGTCTGACCATGGAAGTCATGGCAGTAAGTAAAGCAATAACATGGCTCGAGACACAGACATTCACTAGGGCTTGTTTCCTTAGCGACTCAATGAACATGATCAAGAGGATAGAGGAGGGGTCGATCCGAAGAGAATGGTTGCTGCCTCTGAAGCGGTCTCGGCTGGCAAAGATTAGTTTCATCTTCGTGCCAGGTCATGCAGGAGTACAAGGAAATGAGCGGGCTGACAAGCTCGCAGGTGAGGCTACTGTGGAGGGCGGACGCGCCATGGACCAGGCTGACATTCTGAATGCTCTACGAGAAGTGAGACTTTTGCGAGAACCAAGTGATGACTGTGAATCTACAACAATGGCCAGACTGCGGGAGCAGCAAATTAAAAGAGGAGTGGCCAAACAAGAACACTACGCAGGAAGCCAAAGAAGATTGATAAACCAACACAGAACTGGCGTCGTTAGCCGCTACACGCTGCGGGATTTGCTGAGGAGGGGATCCGAGCACTTATGGACTGAATGGTTCGATGTGCAACGAGGATGATCTGTCGACTAACTAACTAACTAACTAATGAGCAAATTGTTTTGTTATTTAATATGCAATACATATGACAGGTGGATACAAAGGCTAAGGGACAAATGTGACTACAACATTTGTCATCACTTGTGGCAGTAGCGGGCGTGATCATAGATCATAGGTGGGAAACAGAGTTGCATTCATAACCAATACACATCACTTGTGGCAGTAGCGGGCATGATCATAGATCATAGGTGGGAAACAACAGAGTTGCATTCATAACCAATACACATCACTTGTGGCAGTAGCGGGCATGATCATAGGTGGGATACAACAGAGTTGCATTCATAACCAATATGCTATGAGAACAATCAAATTCCCTACACCCCAACATCTGCTGAAAGACGGACAGTACATAAAAGTGTATCCTAAGTACAATAATGGTGACTCTAGCTAAAAAGAACCTTAGACTGATATAGGATAAATCTATGATGAGGGATAGAGGTTCATAAGACATACATATTACCAACTCCACCAAAATGAACAAGTGACAATATTCAGACTGCACATGACATAGGCTGAAACACCACATTTCATAAACTAAAGATAGGAGACACTGATGAATTAATCAAGAATTGCTAAAATGACAGATAAACATTTGCTGCAAGAGTGTCCAACTTACACAGAACATATTTTTTTCCCTCCAAGAACACCTGCACGCCTTTTGACGACAAATTCTATGGAAATGTCAAATTCTATGGAAATGTCAATCAATACTCTTAAGTTCACTGTTGCTTTTTAAAAATATATTCGTGTTGACGCATGAATGTGTAAGAAGAATAAATCAAGAAACTTTAGTTTCCTACAGGAGTGAGTGTGTGTGCCTTGGAAACCAGGCCTAAAGAAACTTGAAACATGATATATACACTCACTGACTAAGTACTTTGATCTTCTATATGCGTCAACCAATACCTCTGAATGTATTTTTCATGCTACTTCAACAACCTTCAGGGTTTCCTCAGCTACTAGTGTGTAATACACAGCACAATGAAACCTTTACACTTCCAGCTGCCACAATACGCTCTAATCCTTCTCATGACCAAAAACAGTCAACTGTTTATTCCTGTTTATTATTACTATTGAGTATTGTTCCTGGTCTTGTTCTTACATAGGCATTAATAACAATAACACACACATATAACTTACCTTCATCATCACTATCTTCATTGTCCTGTTGTAATATGGGAAAAACAAAGTCATTAAACAAGAAAAGCAATTTCTGAGAAAACAGTTATAAACATAAAGTTATAACTGAGCATATGGGGGCTATTCCAAAATCAACCACTGGTTGACAATTGACAGCCTGGTTAACACTAAACCGGTTGCCACAGCGACACCGTTCATTGCTTGAATCATTCAGTAGTCTTTTAGCTCACTACATGTCATCCTACAGTCACATTTAGTCACTGCTACTGCCTTTCCCGCCAGCTGCAAAATTCATGGTGTGACTCATTTTCTTCAAGCAGAAGGTCAAAATGCAGATTTATTGTCGATTGTGCTGTGTATGGTGATAACATTATGAGTGACAGTTCTGTGAGGTCAATCCAAAACAATAGGCGTGGAATGCTCACTAGTGGTGTCATTATCCTGTACGGCAATGCGCAGCTCCACACTTACCACACTGTCCCGATTTATATCCTGGACTTGGCACTAAGCGATTATCATCTCTTTGGCAAGATGGTCTGGCTGGCTACCCAGCGCTTTGACACCCCCCAAGGAGTTCATGGATAGAGTCAAATATTGGCTAAGTACCTTGGCGGTGCTGTTCCTTGACGAGGGGTTACAAATACTCATGCCACAGTACGACACGTGCCCGAATTTAGGTAGCGACTGTGGAAAAGTAGTGTGGCGATGTATGTAACTTTTGTATGTATTTCGATGTTATTGTCAATTTGTTACAATTTTTACCAATCAATCTGCGGTTGATTTTGGAATAGCCCTCATAATATTGTTATGCAGATAGTTCAGGTCTAAAAATAATTTATAATCAGGTAGCAGATCTTTGCAGTATGTAGCTCTCATCACAGATCACCAGAAAGTCTATATCTGTTGCCAGTTCACCTGCCTCATGTATTTTGATGCCTAGCATGTCTTTAATGTTCTGTGCCCACTTTTGTGTTGGTTGACCCTTGCCTCTGCTTCCAGGAGCCACTATTGTTCTGTCTGAACCACTGTGATGATTAAAATAGTACAAGTACTTCAGATTCTGAGACACGATGCTGTTTATGAGCCAGCTGTCTTCTGTTCAGACCTAACAGATCTTTAAAGGTGGGGTGATCAGCTCCCTTAACCACCATCTTCTTCCCCAACTCATGACAGTCCAAGCTGAGCAACCATGTTGTGCTAAAGTGGTGCATTGGTGTGATAAAGTGGTGCCTCAGTGTGCCACAATTCAGTTTTGAATACAATATAAGTACTCAAGTTTTAAAAAAAATAAACCAACATTACAGCATTGTGACAAGCTGTACCACTGCTGTGTCTGCCAAGAGGATTCTGGTATTTAGGAATGAAGAAGGAAGACTCAACAGATCACCCTGGTAGTGTATATAGTGTAAAATATTAGGTTTTTTTTATTTCAACTCCCACTTCTCAGTCTCTGTTGTTGCAGTTTCTATACAAGAAGTCCAATTTATTGATGTATGTTGTAGTATTTTGAAATGAATACGCATTGAGTCTGTAAAATAGCTTTCTGTGGATATTTGTATTTGTGGGCCAATGTTGAGTCCACAACTGATAATTTGTGTGGCAGTCTTGAGGATGTCTTCAGCTGTCTGTTCTGTCAAACCACGTGTGCACAGGGGTGACTGATCAACTTCAGTTTGTGTGATAAATATGCGCTACAACGTCTAGTAGCACCAGGCTGATTTTTGCGTGTGGATTAGCTTTCCCTATTACCAGTGTCCCTCAACATCAGACAAATCCACTCTGACCTCTGATATGGTGTAACATAATTATATAAACACCCATCAATTATAAATGCCACAAAATCCATCAAATTAAGCTGGGTCTGTCATGTTGACATAATGTCATAATGGACCGTGGCAGGTACACAAGACATCATATGCTGACAATACAAATTATAAAACCTATGGGGAAGTTCAACAAGATGGAAAGTATGTGTGCAACTATAAGCAGATTTATTTGACAATGCAGCCTGGAGAAATACCAGAAAGTGAGAAACATGAAAAAAAAATTTTGTAGCAGAAATCTGGTAATTTACAAAGATGAAAAACAAGAAGAAGAATTGTTATTAACAATGTTATATTTATATTATTATTATTATTATACATTTTATGTTGTGTCAGGTCTTAGTCAGATATGACTGAGCTACCGTATAACAGTAGACGGTACTACCTGCTTTCTGTTAGCGCCGAACGTTGGGCGGCGCTTACCAAACCCGACATCACACATTGTGCCAACGGCTTCGCTCTGAAGAGCGCAATTGGGAGGGTACAAGCCTTACCCTGGTGCGAGGAAATGCAACCTAAAGACAAAGGGTCGTGGCAGGGCAGACCAGGCCCTAAGCCTTGGTTGGCAGCTGGTCTAGGATCAAAGCTCCGACAGGCGGACAGTTAGAGCATTGCTTTGCTGATCCGACAGCTTCTGCAGCTTGTCTTGTTCCAGATGTAGAGGTGTTACCTTTCCTCTGGAGTGAACTAGGCAGGCCGAGAGAGGGATCATTCTGCATGGGCAACACATAATCTCTATATTTTAGCCCAGGCTTTGTGCTATGGAGAGGCAATAACTCCATCCCTTACAAACTATCGTCTGTCAAGACGGCAAGGTGCCAATGTTGTTATCTTATATTTATATGTGACCACTTATTCCTATATTTTCATGCTTCTTCTTAGCTAGCATGTTCACCATTTTCTTATGTTCTTTCCTTGTTTGTAGTGCATGAACCACGCCAGCTATGCAATATAGTGTTTAATCAATTGGAAATGCTGAGTATTCTGCCACTAAAACTAGTTGCGTGTCATTTACACGACGTCACCAGCAACCCCAGCATTTACTGGTTGTTTGTGACTGTCTTGACAATTTTATGTTCAGTAGCCAGCCACTGCTTTCTGAACGGCTGACGCTCACATCATTGCAAAATCAGCACAAACTAATCTGCTCCAAATGCCTGCATCTGATTTCGAACCCAGTATGTAGGGATTGTGAAACTACGTTCACTACCCCTAAGTCACAGACACAAGTCTGTTACTGAACAAAATAATAAAGCACCTGTAAACTTTGTACCATATTGTTATTTAATTGAAAGGATTTTTAAAAAAAGGAATAATGCCCTCAATATTCTGTTTCCTTTTTCTGCAATACAAGAAACAAAACGAGAAGACATTTGTAATCTGCATACTTCAATATCGCTATCTAATTTAAATGTTAAATTCCACATTTATTTTAGTTTTTACTTAGTGATTGAACAACAAAACCCCGATGTCTACCATGCTCTCCACTACATGTTTACATCAAGCACTGGAAGTTCACAACATTCTCTTCAAGCACTTTACCTGTGCCACTGAATGTTCCAAAAGACTGCCTCATAGCCAGAAAAGTTCATAAAGTTGCTAATCAAAGTGTTGTTTAACCAACAGCAGATTTATAGAACCCATTAACTAGACTTACCCCTAAATCTGAAGCACCAGCTCCTTGCAATCCCCCCATCTTCTGCATCATCTATATGGAAATGAAATATTGTATTTGATTCAAGTATAATTTTTCTGTCAGCATAAACATATACACAAGTTTTGACATATTAAAATGACAATGAGTTTTGTAATGTAAAAATTACTGTAATCTTTTTGGCAGGATTAACTATGTTGATTTTAATCATGACAGTTATCTAGTGGACACGTGGGTGCAGTGGTTACGAAGTTGTAACAATAGCATGAGTGTGGCCAGATGAGGGTGTCATGCCTATGCTCCAAAGCTCACTGCGGGAGGGTAAGACTGGCCGCTTATATCTTCATGCACCCAAACTTCAAGCCAAAAAATAAATATGATGGTTCAAACACATCACATACCCTTAGGTTCCAGCTAAGGAACTCTTGTTATGCTTTTTTGACTTATCTGCTTTATTTACCCAGTTGCAGGCGATGACTGAGTGATGTGAACTTCAGTGGTGAACCCTGGGAATGACAGTATATTGTGGTGCTCTATGAACTCACAAGAAATCCAAATTATCTTGGATTGTATATGAGATCCTCCATCCGAACAATAAGAAATATGCTTGGGCTTACATCAGTGAAGTCTACAGACATGTATTGACACAGGCCTACATTTAAGTCACTAATTATGTCAGACAGCCACTGCATGGAAACCTGAATGATCTCAAAGGAAAATTAATAAAAAGTAGAAGGAACAAGCAGAAGAAACCATAAAGCAAGACTACCGTAATGAAGCAGATATACTGGGGAAAAAAAATAAGACTGGCAGAAGATACAAGAGCAACGTATGTCTAGTCATCACACCAGGACAACAGCGGTGCAATGGGGTGGCAGAATTGGAGGTCCAACAATTGATAGATTTAAAATGTCCACCGAGTTGGCACAATAGTGTACATGGTTCTGTGCAATGTGGAGAGACATCAGGTTGGAGATTTTCCACCAGTCAGGGTGATGGTGCTGAGTAGAATGAAGCATACAGGACTGCAAAATAAAGTATGAAGATGGGTGTGGCTGTGATCAATGCGGTTCTCAGGTGGCTTAGTTGGCACTCCGATTACCACAGCAATAATTGTATCTGATTGTAAGACCATACTATATAAAGTTAAAAAAAATAGGCAGATATGGCAAGAATGGTTACCAATCACAGACACGTTTCTCTATCAAGGGTCATCCTGTAGTAGACCCTGTGCAGAACATTGTTCTCATCATGGCCAAGTTTCTTGATCTCTGGCCAGTTCTCTTGCCTCGTGCACTTTCATGCCCAAGGTGTCTGCAATATCTTATCTTACAGGGACTTACAAGGGTATGAATCTGAAGTATTTACAACCAGTGAGTTAAGGGAAATGATCAGCATCTACAAGTTGTGGAATCTGCTGAGGGAGATGAAGCATGCATGGGCTTACTCAGAGTGCTATAATGCTAATTCTTAACCAAATATATAGTTTATATCTAATGTTAGCAAAGAAATAATTTACTTTCTTGGATTGTTCAGCCAAAACAATTCTGCATATTAAAAGGGCAAGAGAGCACCAGAAAGATTCAAAATGCATACTTTTTAAACACAATGAACAAACCCTCATTAAAACTTAATGTTAACCGACAGTCATGTTTCAAAATTTATATTTAATTAAAAAAAATTTTTTTTTATGTACTCAGAAGAATTGTGTTCAACTATTCTGTGCATTATTTTCTAAAGATGACAACATAACAAGCTTCTCCTTCTTCTTGTTATCCCCCACTAGAGCTGACACTCTCAAGCAACCTATCATATTTTCTGCTATTACCTGCATCTTCCTCCATGTCCTTCCCATATTATTTATCACTTTTCTAATTCTCTTCTCCATGTGTTGCAAGGTCTCTCTATTTCGTTTGTCCTGTGAATTCCAAAGAAAGGACTTTCTAGTTATATTATTATCAGGTTTTCTCAATGAGCCTCCTATCCCGCACCAGTGCCGTTTCTTCACCCCTTGATTCACTGGTTTTCTCTCCAAAGTCCACATTAGTGAATCTGGCACACTATTTTAGTCCTTTTAACTTGTGCACTTATGAGTGAAAGACTTATTGTAGATTAGTATTTTTGTCGTTTCCCATATTTCTAATCACTACAGAGGTATTGATTTAACGTTAATTTCCTTTAATTTCCATACATTTCCTAGTGCTATGAAAGCTTCTCCTGCCATTTGAAATCTTATTTTAATAATCTTTGTCATCATAGCAAACTGCACAACACTAAAACTAGCATCATCAAGTTTACCTCATCGAGGTTAAAATCTTCATTGTCATCAACATCAGAGTCATCTTCATCTCTCCACTTCTCAAAGTCTGTCTTCAAATAATGGACCTGATAAATGACAGAATTAAACATGTATTGGCATTCAGGAAAACTATGCAATATAAGGAATAAAATGGTATTCTTAAAGCCATATATCAGCTAGCTAGTTTGAAGTGCATCATCATAAATTAACACTATCCAAAGATGCGAGATAAGAGGTAACAATTCTCCCAATTCATATGAAGAGCTATTTAGTCAAAGGTCAAGCGGAGGAGTAGATCAGAGGTTAGAGTGTCCATATCTGGTTCAAGCAGGCTCAGTTTTGCTCACGGTGTTAACTGGATTTTCACAAAATAAGACAAAGGGTGGTATATCCTGATCCTGGGGTAGGGGATAGGACGCCTAGCCTTCTTGAACAAGGGTGAAAAACTGGCAGGACCCTGAGCAGAATAATAGTCATCTGCATTTGGAAATTGACAAAAGCAGACCAAAAAAGGCTGCTACCTAGGCAAAATTGATAGCATCTGTCATTCTGTTATACATACATTTGGATCCTTGCTGGCGCTTTGAAGTTTGTGCACCGTGCTGAGATTCTAATTGTGAGATCTACGGGAGAAGACTGGAGAACTTATGGAGATATTCGTATGGAATAAAAGTGAATCTCCACAAACCAAACAAACGTAGTTAAAGGAGGGAGGTATGGCAGCACAGTGAATAACTCACTAGCTCAGTATATTGTCTGGGTTTAATTCCTACCTACAGGTGTATGTAACTTCAGGATTGGTCTAGCCTCATAAATGGGTGATATGTCAGAATTTGTCATCCAACAGCAACCTCAAACAGAGGATGTCCATATGTGCTCCATATACTTCAAAAGATGTCAAAGAGTTATAGTTTCAGTGGCCAGTAGGTTAAGAACATCTCTTTTGCCCTCAGCAACGATCCTTCCTGCTAGTGCCCCACTCAATTTCTAATTCTGGGTCATCCCTGCAGTCAAGAATTTATTTCCTTGCACAAGATGCAATCTTTTATAGACAGTACCATGTCTCCCTTGCTCGAGCTCTGTGGTCTCCCTAGAGGCCAGCCAATTAGCTCTTTCATTTACGGACACTAGAATGGTCTAGAAAGTAGAGCTACTTTAGCTCTTGTAAGTGTGATGACACGTGTGATGACACTCTATCTGTCTGTGTGTGTGTATGTGAGAGAGAGAGAGAGAGAGAGAGAGAGAGAGAGAGAGAGAGAGAGAGAGAGAGAGAGAGAGAGAGAGAGAGAGAGAGAGAGAGAGAGAGAGAGTGAGAGAGAGAGAGACTCATATCAGAAATATACAGATACACATTGGTAACATATTTCCAGGAAGGAAATATACTGCGAAATGAAACTGGGTAACACCTCACTTAACTATTCAGCATAGTGTATATGAAGATCTAATCACTTCACATCTCTATGCAAAGTTATCAGAATGCCATTGCCTTTAACAAACATATTAGGGGAGGAGAGCCAATGAAAAATAAATAATTTTTAATGTAATGTGTGGCAATAACAGAATATGAAATAACACATAATGCAGCTTTACAGAACAATTTCAAAAGCTGCATTATTTCAATTTATTTTATATTGTTTACATTACTACAGCTTTACTGTAGTTTCACTAACTTTATTCATACTTTAGCAATAAGAGATCAATCAATAAATCAGGTGCCGTCTCCATAATGAAGGTTGGCTGCAATGGATCTCCACCACTGTCTGTATCTCGCCCTGACTGTACATTCTGTCAGGCTGATATTTGTTCATCTCTTGATGTTATCTTCCCACTTGTATTGTCTTCCTCTTGCTTGCTTGCCCTCAACCTTGCCCTGGTTCTTATAATAGTATCATGTCTTTTAACGTGGCCTAAATATTTCACTTGCCTCCTCTTTATTTCTTTCATCAACTCTCTCTTCATTCCCAGTTTTTCTAGAACCTCTGCATTTGATTGTTTTTGTTTCCATGAAATACGACATATTCGTCTTTATATCCACATCTCCAGGGCTTCTATGCGACTTTCTAGTTGCTTGTTCAATGTCCATACAGTAATATACGTAGCATTTGACAATTCTCATTTTAATGCGTTATTAATCTCTCTAGATGTTAATACTGATTTCATGTTGTTGAAAGCATTTTTGGTCATTCCTATTCTCTTTTTTGATTTATAATAGAAGAAGACTTAAAATAACTGCAACTCAATATGCACAATGAAATGACAGACAACACGTTGATCACAGCAATAATCCGAATGCTGAACAACAAGACGATGAAGCAAAACTTAAATATAATTCACCAGGTCTAAAAAATACAATACCTTTTTTGTATCTTTAAGCAGCCTGGGCCAATACTCTTTACTGCCTTCCTTCTTTGCAATGACAAAAACGATTACTCTGCCTGTAATGTGGTATTTTGAGTTCTGTGCACAAACAAAAGACAAATATAAATCATCCGGGCTTAAAATGTATATTGTTGCTGTTAAATACACGACATCCTAAAATTCCATACAGATTCTCTATTCCTTTTTATTCCCAAAAGTCATACGGTTGTATGAATATTGTAGAAACCAGGACCAATTATTGTGTTGGAGAAGCATATAGGTAGATAGAACCCAGTACCTTGAATGGAATATGTAAACAGGAAGCAAACTTTATTGGGTGTGACACACAACAGAAGAACAAAGAAGATGAGACATCATTCTGTATCTTAGACACTCATTCACCCAACAGTAATGTATTTGCTCACTGGGTCAACTAAACCATGACAAAGCATAACTTATTCCTTTGAGAGCTATACTCATTCAGTATTCTGTGGTTTTGTGGAGACAACAGCTAGGAGTTGTTATCCACGCCCCTAGCACCTGCAATGGCACCACCAAGCTTTTCTTCTCCTTTATTTCTCTTCACGGGGAGTGTGTCATACCTAGCTATACACCTCAAAGTCAGTTTGTTCAACTCCAACATGCATTTATGAAAGGTTTACTTCCACATGACAGATTCCATCATCTACCTGTGGGTTTATTTACTTTTCTAATAATTTTT
Organism: Cepaea hortensis; assembly: GCA_963921405.1. Taxonomy (NCBI): domain Eukaryota; kingdom Metazoa; phylum Mollusca; class Gastropoda; order Stylommatophora; family Helicidae; genus Cepaea; species Cepaea hortensis. Next base: position 66,785,199 of record OY992878.1, on the reverse strand, counting down.
CCAGAGCAGTGGCATTATGGCTTACTCTTTGTGATTTCCAATTGTAATAGGATTATTTATGTACACAACTTATATACAGGGGCTTCTTGTTTTTCACCCTTATCTGAGAAGGCTATGCAATAGATCTCACTACCCAAGAGATCAGAGAGATGTGCAACATCATTAGATACCAATGGTTCTTGAAAAGATTCTCAGCGCTATGCTGAGACTGAACCAAGTACCTTCTGAATAGAGACGGACACTATCAAATCTTATCCACAGCTCCGCCCACAATACCACACAAAGTGCTAAACATTTATCTAACTAGGTGACCTCTTGTTTACCAGCACAGCAGTCTGGGTTTAATAACCAGGAAGCCAAAGATCTGTCTCCTGATTGCACATGGCTCTGCTGATAAGCCAACCTAGTAAAATAAGTACCTCAAATTTCACTAGGAAGGAAAGATTGAAGTGACTTCTCAATATATGTGAACTTTCAATTTACCTAAAGGCAACACCTGCTGCATGATTAACTTTCCTCACCTACCTGACATATCACACCTGTTGCCTTGCTCATTACACTACATCATCTTCTTCTTCTGCCCTTTATCACTCATCGGAGCTTAGGCCCTCCTCATTCCCAGCCATATTTCATTTCATCTATCACCTTTGTTGTCTTTTACAATTCATGCATACTTTTAACATTCCACCTGCAAATTCTGGTCTGGAGATATTCATAGGTGAAAGAAAGTTAATCAGCACTCCAGTCTCCTCATGACTTTCTCTGCATCACATCATACCTCTTCTAGAAGAGCTTCTTTTCTTGGTATTATTTCTTTACCTTATGCCAGTAAAGATGGTGGCAGGCAGTTGTGTTGTTTTGATACCGCTCCTTTTTTCACATAGGAGATGGATAATTTCATCTTGTGCGTGTAATTTCTGCGCTAGAATGTATGTAAACCAGGAGTTTCCTCTCAAGATTTTTGCTGGTGTCACAGAGTTTTGTGCATCGGTGCGAATCAATCCTGAGTGTTTTTCGCAGCATGTTTAGGTTGCTAGTGGTGTGTTGTGTTTTTGGTTTTCTTCATCATGGCAGACCAGCGTTTGTGCCCTGTACAAAGGGTAAACAAACCACCGATTAGAAGAGGTGTGGCCAAACAAGAACACTATGCGGAAAGCCAAAAAAGATTAATAAACCAACATAGAACTGGTGTCATCAGTGGCTACACGCTGCAGAATTTACTGAGGAGGGGATCCGAACAGTTATGGATGAATGTTTCGATGCGCAATGAGGATGATCTGTCAACTAACTAACTCTTTACCTTTAGGCTTATTCATGGTTGGTTGATTTTGTATTATTTCTTTACCTTTAGGCTAGTTCATGGTTGGTTGATTTTGTATTATTTCTTGATCTTTAGACTTGTTCATAGTTGGTTGGGATTTTGTGTCTAAAGTTTTCTACAGGACTGGGAAGTTAATACCAAGCTCAACCTGCTTTAATTACCTCTTACAATATATATGGCAGGTTACAGTATTACTATTTTTGGCTTCCCTTACAGGTCCCTGCAACATATGGGCAACATCACACTATATTATAATTTCATTACAAAATTATACACTTGACAATGACACAAAAGAAGAGACATACGTCTGGGTTTATTTCTTTGAAGAATTCCATAAGAACCTCGTGGTCTGTGTTTCCTGTGCCTCCTTTTCCATGGAAATAAAGACTCTTGTCTTTAAGTGTAATTATGGGATTGCTAACATTTTCTAGCTGGAAAGTCAGCAAGATGTTATCCTTCCTTTGTGCCCAGATTGCAGGTGGGGGTGGTAGCTGTCTGAAATGAATAAATCAGATGACATTTCAAAATGCAGCTTACAAACGTGGCATTTCATACCCCTGAAACCTAGCAGAAATTGAATACATTTTATCCCAGGCAAACGGTTATAGGACACCGAAGTTGAAGACACCTTTGCCATGAGGCTGTGGACCAGGCAAAGGATCCAAAATCATATCAGAGGGCTGTGATGACAGCAACACTCTGCAAAGTGTGAAGTACCTGCTACAGAACATCATGATGATCCAACTAGGCATGTTTCATAATTATGAAATATAGTAGAAAATATTAAAGTACAGTCTGAAGCAGTCATCTGGATAGATGAGTCATATTACAGTAGTGTTATACTCTTGTACACAACTTCAATAGGCAAAGGTTACTTAATTTATCATCATCATATACCCTGTCAACTGGTGCAGGAATTCATGTCTCTCCACAGATCTTGGTGTTCTGGATTAACTCTGTTGGTGATATTCCTCCTTGCCACCGTCTCAGTCCATCCAGAATAATTTCTGTTTGTCCGCCTGGGCTCCCACTGATCTTTCCAGACATCAAAATGCTCCTCTTCTCATTATTTGACCAAAGAACACTTCCGTAAATTATTCCTCCCCACGACGCTTGACGGCAGAAGTGGAAGATGATGATGATGATGATCATTGTTCTAATATCAATATTCATATAAGCCTTCTCCAGGTCCAAGTGTTGTTAGTTACTCACTTTGGCCATCCACGGTATTTGCAACATTCATGTTAGTAACCACATTTTCATTACTTCCAGCTCTTTTTAATTTGTTCATTCACCTTCCAAACAGCAAAACATATTCAATATATAATTTAAATTATATTTATATAACATTTCACCACAGTAGTACTCTCTTTCTGACACTCAATGATAGTTACAGTAAGAAATAGAAGATCTAGAAATAAAACACAACCCGAAAGGGTTGCATGAAAATATAAAAGATTTACAAAGAAGAAAAATAATGTAACAGGAAATGATTGTATCAGAGGAAAAATTTGAGAAATTATAATTAATACCGATATTTATAAAAAAGATGAAAGGATACACAGAAGAAGAATTCTGGGGCAGCAGGGTCAATAAACCAACACTGTATAAAACTCAAAATGGACCAAGCATATTAAAGGCTGAAGTAGAGAAGGCTACTAGAAAAGATGAAACAAGGAAAGGCAGCAAGCCCTGACAAGATAACAACAGAGATGACAAAATCCTTATCCAGTTTTGCCAATGACACTATAATTAAGTAATGATATATATAATCCTGGGTACCCCGGGAAGGTTAACCCGGTCAACAAATGCCCGCAGAAGTCGGATGTGTCGGCCTAACGGCGCAAGAACGCAGCTCTGCTGTAAACAGGCACAACGCAATCACATCCGAAAAAAAAACAACTCCGGATGATCGCAGAAGAAGAAGAAGAAGTAATCCTGGGTACATCCCCAAGGATTTGATAACCATCCATTTTCATCACACTACCCAAGAAGCCAAAAGCTGTTGTTTGTGAGGATTATAAAACTATTAACTTAATGAGCCATATAACTAAGATACTCCTCAAGGTCATACAAGACAGAATTCAAAATAAAATAGATGAAGTAACTGAAGAACAATTTGGGTTCCTCAAAAACAGCAGCACCAAAGAAGTAGTAATCTATTTGAAGATAATAACTGAAAAATATAGAAGTTCATAAAAATATATATGTATGTTTTACAGACTACAAGGAAACTTTTGATAGAGTACAACATGAAAGAATAATTACATGCCTTCAAGATATAGGATAGGAGTAGACGGAAAGGACATCAGACATTATTAGTAACTTGTACTGGAAGCACATGCGGTCAGATATGAAAATAATTATTTGTCGCCCATAGAAAAAGCAGGAATGTGTGTTGTCCCCTGCCAAGTCTTATCAAAATCATACTGGTGGGTAAGGTTGAAGGCAAGCGAGCAAAAGTTAGATAACGGTAAAGGTGGGAAGAGATGGACGAGCAGCAATCTAACAGAATGTACTGTCAGGGCGAGAGACCAGACAGTTTGAGTTTGTGTTGGAGATCCATTGCAGCCAACTTCATTGAGGAGATGGCACCTGCTTGATTGATTGATAGTTACTGATTGATTGATAGTTACTGATACTGATTGATTGATGCTTTACTTATTAAATTGCTTAGATACTTTTCATTTTCTGAAATGCAGGTTTTGCTTGACAAGATTTTGCTCTTGAATTTTGTCAGGCATCATCACCCGTTTCATGTTACGACTGGCCCTCCTTTACTGTTTAATAAATAAATAATTTTTTTTTAAAGCTGGTTTACTTTAGACATGCAAATTAAATATAAATTTATTTATAAATTGATAGCTCGTCTTCATACTAGAGTTTAAGACGTAAAATGAATAAATTTATACAGATATTTTTCATATTTAAATAAATAATAGATATTTTTCATGGGTATGTTCCCAAGAATGAGAGGTCATGTGACATATTAACTTGCTGTGTTTAATTAACTACACAGCGACAAGTCACAATCTCAATCTCTGTCGTCATAACTCTCACTAAGAGAAGAGTAAGTCGAAGCCGAAGACTTCACTTTGGATGGAACACACAATTTTCAAAACCACTACTAACCTAAAGCGCATAACGAAAACTAAAAACGAACCCACTGCAGTATTCGAACTGCCTTTGATATGAAAAACAATGGCGTGCGATATCGGTATACTTACGTCGCATTAGCAGAAGTATCCATGTTTGGTGACAAGACACGGGACAAATATATTACAGAACGGATACCAAAATGTCAATCACAACACGCCGCGGGTGGTGCTCAGTGCGCATGCCCGGATCTTTAAAATGTTTCACTGGAAAAAACGCTTTCCAGAAATTGCTTTTGCTTTCAGTTTTTAGAAATGGCTATATATTCTTCCTCTTCTTCTTTCGTTCGCCTGAAATATGGTTATAACTGCAATGTTGTCTCTTGTATAAATCTAACAGTCTTTTTTAGCTCACTCAGCGGTCCATATAGTTTATCTTCCACTGTTGTCTCTCTAGGCCAGAAGGTTCGCCTGGATATGTAGTTTGGGCAATCCTGGAGTATGTGCTCTGCTGTGAGAATTTAATTATGGCACATTTTTTTAATAAAGCGAGCAATGAGAAAGCCGAACCCCGACGACCACACAAAAAAGGATTATTTTCAAGGAAATGTATTATATTTCATTTCAATAAAAATGCTGATAAGACTGGACAATAGGGTATCGTACTTGGGCGCACGCAACATACTTTATGCAAAGCGATGCGCTATCTTATATCTACTTGATTGTAAGAGGAAACGAACGAGAAGATTATGCATGCAGGCTTGGCTGCCGTTGGAAACGGACGAGCAATGGACCATGCTCACATTCCTGAACGACCTCAGGGAGGCAGGACTCAAGGGATGGATGTGATTATGCAACCTTGACGAGACTAAAAGAACATCAAGTCAAACAGGTCAAGCTAGACTAGAGCATCATGTCAGTCAGCCAAAACAGAACTTGTGCATCAGTCGAGGGAGATACTAAGGAAAGGAAGGATATAAGCAATTGTGACTGAATAACTAAGGCAAGAATGAAACTACTAGCAGCCATAAATTGCATCTGAAAGAGAGTTATGTTCCACATGCGTGGAAGGAGGCTTTACTACTTTCAGTACAGAAGAAGAAACAAGACCTCGGGGCCAAATGTCTATCGACCTATCAGTCTACTTAGGTATGTAAGGAGAATTAATGGGGCACATGATCAATACCAGGCTGGTGTGGCACCTGGGGGAAAAATCCATAGCTCCACAAGAACAGGGATTAAGAAAGTAAAGATCCACTAATAACCACCATTCATTCATTCATTGGCACCTTGCCGTCTTGACAGACGATAGTTTGTGCTTTAAAAAGGCATAACTTTTACCTATGGCGGCAGCGAATGTGAGTGATAAGGCCAATTCGCGCTGTAGCCTAAATGTTCGTTCACAGTGGGTGCATGTGAACACGTGGTCATTTCCACCATCATGCACCATCTTACGTCTCACGCGCTCGGTGTGTGACTTATCTGCAATAATTTTCTCCTTTGTCTTTATTCCATTTCTGATCTTTGCCCTCCATGCAACACGTCCAGCGGCGACTTGCTCCCACTGTGCATTATCAATGCCTGTATCAATCATGTCCCGCGTACACACATCTTTATATCGTAGTAGAGACCGACCCTGAGATCTCTTACCCATCTGTAATTCACCAGAAAAATACCAAAAAAACATAAACCCCAGGAGTAGATTATTCCTTGTTTTAAAAGTAGACGTATCGAAAGTGAAACAGAAAGTAACCTTTGATAAGAAAAAAAATGCTTTTGTCTAGTGAAAATGTACAGTGAATCCATCCATCCATCATGTGCCAAGCCGATTAGCGTCATATTCTGCCAGCTCACTCGATCACCAGAGTCGTGGATCAGCTCCGTGTTCCTGTCTCGACCATGCCACGTGGCCAAGCCATCCAGGTATTTACTTCTCGGTCTTCCCCTTGGTCTCTTCCCTTCGATCTTGCTAGTCGTCATCAAGTACAGTGAATGCAGAATTGATATTACAAAAGTGCAAGGGCGAACCAGCAGACTTACTTATTCTGTTTCGGTTCAACCCTTCTAAGAACATAAACCTCAGGAGTAGATTATTCCTTCTTTTAAAATTAGACGTATCGAAAGTGAAACTGAAAATAACCTTTGAGAAGAAAACAAAATGTTTATGTCTGGTGAAAATATACAGTGAATGGATAATGAACCCGTTATAATTGCCAAATATATTATACATTATGTAGTTAAGCATTCATTATGTATATGTATATAACTGCGCATTAATTATTATTGTTCAATGTATGTTATATTAATTTATAATGAATGTATAACGAATTTATGTTTTTCATAGTTAGTTAGTTAGTTAGTCGACAGATCATCCTCATTGTACATCGAACCATTCAGTCCATAAGTGCTCGGATCCCCTCCTCAGCAAATCCCGCAGCGTGTAGCGGCTAACGACACCAGTTCTGTGTTGGTTTATCAGTCTTCTTTGGCTTCCTGCGTAGTGTTCTTGTTTGGCCACCCCTCTTTTAATTTGCTGTTCTCGCAGTCTGGCCATGGTTGTAGATTCACAGTCATCACTTGGTTCTCGCAAAAGTAGAGCATTCAGAATGTCAGCCTGGTCCATGGCGCGTCCGCCCTCCACAGTAGCGTTACCTGTGAGCTTGTCAGCCCGCTCATTCCCTTGTACTCCCGCATGCCCTGGCACGAAGATGAAACTAATATTTGCCAGCCGAGACCGCTCCAGAGACAGCAACCATTCTCTTCGGACCCCCCCCCCCCCCCCTGTGTCTCGAGCCATGGTATTGCTGTACTTACTGCCATGACTTCCATAGTCATGCTACTTGTGGTCTCAGCAGGAGCACCAGAGTCCTCCTTCACAATTCTCCATCCGGCCTGAGCCGTAAAGGCCCATGAGCTTCTCAAATGTCGGACGACCGACCCATCTGTGTAAATGACAACATCAGTCTCAACAGTCTAAACATCATCAACTGTATGAAAAACATGTGTTTGTCATTTACATATGTTTTTCATACAGTTGCTGATGTTTAGACTGATTATCATCGTCTATGAAATTAGTATAATTTAGATCTTTGATTGAGAACTTGTATAATATACTACATTTTCTCTCTCTCTCTCTCTTACTCCTTCCCTATATATATATATATATATATATATATATATATATATATATATATATATATATATATATATATATATATATATATATATATATATATAGTATATTGTATATGCCGGTCTCTCTGGCTGTGGGGTTACAACACTTTTTCTCTGTAATCCCGTTTATCACGCAGAGTCTCGCAGCGGAGCGAGAGCTGAGGCGGTTCGACCCCCGCTGGTGACTTGCGAGATACTGAGCCGGCCGCTCAGAAAGCAATGGCAAACTACTGAGCGTAATCTTGCCAAGAGATCAACATACAGCTGAAAGATGCTGGTGTTGACAGCTAAGTCCTGTAAAGGATATGCTAAAAAAAAAAAAAAAAAAAATATTGTATATATATTGTAGTTCTACTTATATATTGCTTAACTTTTCCTTGCATGTCTTTGGAGGCATCTATCCGCAATATAAGCAAATTGCTGTAAGACACATAGTATTACTTGGTAGTTGTCTTTGTACGACATATTTCCTACACTCTAGTCAGTGGTAAGCAATATTACTCTGCCTTTGATCTATATCGCAAGATGGCCATGTTTGAACACGGTATCCCTGAAGGGGAAGCTCTGTCAGCAACATTGTTCCTCGCAAATATAAGAGATGTAAGATAAAATGTTTCAGTCAAAGTACTCACCGCTTCCTGTAGAAATGATCTAGCCTTGAGAATTTTCGAAGAATATAGAAGACGGTGGAGAGATAATATGCATACAGACCTACAAGCACTTGGAATCAGCGACTGGCAAGAGGAGGTCAACCAGAGAGACGAATGGAGACGGCTTGTATCTGCAGCAAAGAACCTCAATGGCTCGGAATGCTGAAGAAGAAGATATTAGTACAGCATATAATATAAGGGGAGCAGCGGTAACACAGTGTTTAGACGCATGCCTGCAGGCCCGGTGGTCATGGATTAGAATTGGCGTCGAAGCGAATTTTAACAGTTGACATGGGCTTTCAGGCCCACTCAGACTAAAATGGGAACCAGGAAATGTCTTAGGATGTAAAGGGGGGCCGGTGTGATATTGACAGCATCACTCCGTGAGTGCCAATTGGCCTATGCAAATATAGGCTGAACACCATACGTCCAATCTGTTTTAAGGTGTGTAACATGGTCCTTCACTTCTACTTTACACAGTGTCAGGCATTACCCCTACAAGTACTAAAGCAGTGGTTCTCAACCGGTGGGGAATTCCCCCCCCCCCCCAGGGGGGAATTTTGGGGTTTCCAGGGGGGGGGGGGGGAATGAAGATTATTTAAAGATCGCGTTAATAAAAGAACCGATTACTTGATCTTGTTTTTCCTTTCATACTTTACGCTTCTGTATACATCACCCTTCTGAAATTCATTTTATAACGTAAGTAGATCCGCAAATCACATTTTATGTACATGTCTAGACTTGTTTTAGTATGTGCTATTAAATTTAGCTTCAATTATTACGTATACTGTGTAGGGGCAGGGGGAAATCTTTAGGGAGGAAATACAAAGGGGGGGGGGGGGAATGACGTTCTAAAAATATGGTAAGGGGGGAATGATGTCCTAAAAATATGGTGAAGGGGGGAACGGACCAAAAAAGGTTGAGAACCACTGTACTAAAGCAATGGCCAACAATATGGCTAATGAAGATCCGTGGGGAGAAAAGAACACACTTTCCCCTCTTAAATAAAACAAAATCTTCCAAACTGGATATGAATGGGAAATGCTGAATCAGTATGTAAATAAAACAGCCAAATGTCACAAATTATCGTCGCTTGGTATTGAAAAGAAAGAAAGAAAGAAAAAAGCAGATTGAAACAAATCGAACTACAGCCAGGCAAAGTAGGACAATCATGTGCGAGGAGCAGATGAAAAAACTCTCGAGAAGCAATAATTTGGACAAGTGTGGCAAGTCCTTAAATATGATATCATTACTTGAGCAACTGAAGTTACGTCAAACTTTGAGCCCATAAATAGACAAAACAGTGTAGAAGGTTGACAGGGCAAGCAAAGTGTCAGTGGTCTAAATGTCATGGAAACGGAAGGTTGCAAGGCGCCTTGCCGTCTTGACAGACAATAGTTTGGAAAATGGTCTGCCTACTTCTGGGGAAAGGTAACACCAGTAAGTCTGGAATAAGACAAGCTGCAGAAGTTGCCGGATAAGCAAAGCAATACTCTAACTATCCGTCTGTCATAGCTTCCACCCTAGACCAGTTGCCGACTAAGACTTAGGGCCCGGTCTGCCCTGCCATGACATTTAGTCCTTAGGCTGCATTTCCTCGCACTAGGGTAAGGCTTGTACCCTTCCAATTGCGCTCCCCATCGAACGCCGTTGGCACAATGTGGGGTGTCGGGTTTGGTAAGCGCCGCCCAACATTCGGCGCTAACAGAAAGCAGGTAGTACCGTCTACTGTTATCAGTAGCTCAGTCATATCTGACTAAGACCTGACTTTATAAAGGGAAGATTAAAGTGTAACACATTTGTAGGAACATCATAGGAGACAGTGACCATATTGGTCGATATCGTAGCCATTGTATTTATAAAGAACCTCTACCTACCGTTGTGAAACTTGAGACCATAACCAACAAATATCTGTCAAATGCTCTCTCCAGCTCCACCCACCACCTGCACATGGTTTCACGTTACCGTGGTCGGGGGAATGAACGTGTTCTCCACCGCCTCCATGGTACATTATCATCCTTATTATTAGTCAGATTCAGGGATTTTATTTATTTACTTGGACTCCAAGGTCGACCCTGTCTAACATTGATACTTGGAAATGTCCCGGGAAGTAAAGGGTGGCCGACATGACATGGACCACACCACCCACCGACTGTCACTTTATCTATAAAAATACATGCAACTAGCATGATATACCCGATATGTCTAAGAAGGTTAGGTCCTATGATTATTCTCTGACAACGAGTATTGATGGTCATTCACAGTGAGGAGAGACAAGAAATAGACATCACAGAGAAAACTAGACAATATAACAACTGAAAGGTATAGTGCTATAGGATATAGGCACACCGGGAATCGACGCTGTCGCCTCCAGTGGATGGCAGCGCCTCAATGAAGGAGGAAGTGTACTTACGACGTACAACTAATACTAACTATTATTACTGATCTATACAAAGTCAAGCATCAGCATCGTCGTACCCAGGACATTCTCCCGCGTGCTTCAGAAGACAACGAAGAGATCCCTCGCTGAGGGTACCAGTGGCAGTCTGAATGCACGTCCGCCTACAGTTTCCTCTGCATGTCGAGTGTCGTCCAGACCCTCCTCTCACCCCCTATTTCTTGAATCAGCTTCTCCAGACGTGGATGTGTTGTTTTGCTGCACTTTCCATTCGATCCGTATGTCAGCATGTCCGAATGGATAAGAAAGCGTGTTCTTAAACATCCGGTGTGCTCATGCGGATGCAAGGGGTTTAACCCCTACACCAGACAGTTGGACTGAAATGTTGACTTATCTTCCTTGACTTGGGGACTTTAATTAAAAGTACCTATGAAGTCGCAATAATAGATAAAGCTAATCCACACGCAAAATTAATCCCAGCACTACTAGAGGGAGGGAGTGTGTAGAGACTACGCTTAAGATGAAAGCGAGCGCAAAAAGAAAAAAAACATTCGATTCCAGACAACCTCCACCACTTCAGCCTTGTCATAATCTATAATCGACTGCCGTAAGTTTATTTCTCATGCTTCTTGAATGGTCTCAATGATTCCTCTGCGTCCATGCCTTGTGGCGTTAGTGATTATGTCTGTTCACAGCTTTTTGTCTATTCTGATACCAAGCTTCCCCTATGCTGTTAAAGTAACCAGCAGCTTCTGTCTTGGTCTCCCTCTTCCCCTTCAACCTCCCCATTGTGTCGTCATATTCTAGCTTGCCCCTTCTTATGACTGCAATACATCTTTACACTCTTTAAATGTTAGAATATGGACCTAAAACCTAATTTTCAATGCTCATTAAAGTCCTAAAAATGTAAACTATTTACTACCATTAGCTACTGACAACGCAGAACATTTGCGGCCATACATTTGTTGTCTAATATTTGTTTCTTTATTTTTTTCGTATATCCTTTACGGGACATTGCAGTCAACATCAGTATTTTTCAGCTGCTGTTGATGTCTTGGCAAGTTTTACATTCAGTAGTTTGCCATTGCTTTCTGAGCGACTGGCCCACATACCTCTGTAAGTAACCAGCGCGACGCAATCCGCTGCCAAATTTCATGCAGCTGCGTTTCGTACGAGAGTATGCAGAATTACAAACAACGTCCTTAACTGCTTCGCCAGGGAGACCGGATTTAGTTTCTTCTTCGTCTTACAGTGCCTGGTATGAATGGAGCAGACATAAGTGATCAGGACTCTCCAATCCTCTCTGTCATTTGATATTGTGTTGAAATTCATGTTGCTTATAGTTATTTGATGTCCACCAGTTTAAGCTCTCCACATACATCTTTCTTTGTCTTACTCTGTTTCTCTTGCCCAGTTAAAAAGTATAAGGACTCCTTATTTGGTGTATTGTGATAGCCCTATATTTTTATACACCAATCGGCAATGGTGATGTGGTCAATATTATGCTGTCCGCCATTTCTTCCCAAATCATTTCCTGGTACTCATTTCTGGTTGGGGCGACCTGGGAGCCCAGGCCATTAAAACAAAAACAAAAAACATCCGCCTCAATGGGGATTTGAACCCATGACCTCTGAGCTAGCAGGCCAGCCTAACATTCCTCCATATTTTTTATTACACTTATTAAACAGAGCTTGTTTCTTTACTGCATTTATGATTATAAAATAATATCTGGCAATCATTTTTGTGCTTGTCCAAAAAATTCAGAAACAAGGGGCGTCACAGTGGACAAGCTGCCTGTTTCTTGCTCTGAAAGGTATGGGTTCGATTCCAGACTACACCCTTCGGTTCATATAAGCAATTTTCTTGGAGACTTGGGTCATTACTAGAGCTACATAGTCTGTGCTCTATGCAGCGTGTTCAGAGGGTCACCCTGAGGTAAGAGCCTGAGCCATAAGGGATGCTGCTTGCTTGCTTGCTTGTGTTTGTTGGCTTGAGCTCCAACGCGAAGTCCTGTATGTCGGATGAAGGCATCCTGTTGTCCAACATCAGTGTGATGTCATACAGGACCTGAGTTTTGCGTGAGTATCCGTTGTCCCATGTCTGGCTTATTGGTGTGCAGACTGGTGGTTCCTCGCCGTACAGGCAGACACTCTCCGACTTCGGAGGAACCGGCGATCCTACTGACTTTAGCCAGGACCCCGAAGGGACCTGTTGCCCAGGACGCTTGACGAGGACGCGTCAATAGGTCTTGGCCAGTATATAACCCGGCCCTGGTGCTCTGCTCACGGTGCAATGAAGTCGATCCTCTTGCCTTTAAAACCCTTTTTTATTCAGAAACAGAGGTCTGCTTTTACTTACACATAAAATATGAACAGACTCCAGGGATAATATTATAATTGATGCACAATTTAATATTTGAAAATTGTGTACTATCATCATTGGAGATAAAGATGAGAACATAAAGTAAAACAGTGAGACATGTCAAAACTTCAGCTGTGCAAGAATAAATCACAGAACTGACTGTGGTGTTGCTGATATAATAGATTACCATGAGCCATGAAACATGATCACAAAGGTGCAAATCATTTTTCAGGAAGAGTAAATTCTTCACTTATTCATGAAGTTTTACAAAATTCATGTTTAATTTTACACATTTTAAATCCTAGTCCCTGGAGTTTTAATAAAAAAACAATAAAATCATAAAGAATTATAGAACCAAGGGGGAATCAGAGCATCTAGGTATTCTAAAAGATTATGCCTAATACTAACTCCATCAAGAGAACAATTAACAATCTTTGTACTCTGCACAGAACTTAACAGGCTGAAATACCACATGTTTAATAAACTAAAGATAGGAGATACCGATGAATGTAATTGTGAAACTGGTAAAATGACAGCTAAACATTTGTTGCAGGAGTGTCCAACATATGCAGAACATAAAAATATTGTGGCCTACACCCACTCCAGCCAGCCCTGTGGCGAACGGCTCACAAACACAATTGGTAACCCCGCATTCAAAACACAGCTGCGGGCGATTTAGAAGCAGACCACCTTGCATTGGTTTCCCATACAAAGGTATGAGAGCCGGTCGTTTAAAAAGCAATGGCAGTCTACAATCTGAACCTTGCCCAGGAATCACCATTTGAAAACAAAAAAAGCTCCATTTGAAAACAAACTCTATGGAGATATTAATAGGCTCAAGTTGACTGCTGCTTTCTTTGGATATATTCACGCTGACATCTGAAGGTGTAAGAAGAAGAGAAAGAAGAATATATTGTGCCATGCCTGCTGACACATAGTCAATTGTCATTAAATAGGGGAGGTACATTCTTGGAAAACCTTATAGCAAAGTGAAATCTTGAGAATCATTTTCATAATGATTAACCTCCCCTGATTATTAAATAAAAGGAATTAAAGGTGACATTCCAAACTAAAATACTGGTTGCTACTGTGTATGGCAGAATCACCAATGTGGAGCTCAGGGAGAGAATTAGACTGTCAGTGAACCAAAAAGTAAAGAAAAGATGCTGGAGCTATATAGGACACACATTGAGGAAACCTGAGAGAAGTATAACTAGGAAGATCAATGTCTGGAATCCACAGGACTAAAGGAATAGAGGAAGAGAAGTAGAAACATAAATGAATAGTATGGGGAGGACATGGACTGAGCTGCATGGGATAGCTAAAGATAGGAGGACCTAGAGTGAGTTGGTTGAGGGTCTATATCCTAACAGAGAATAAGGAGTGAAAGAAGAAGCCAGATGCATGGTGAAACAGCTTACACTGTTATCCAAGTGGATATGAGAATCAATGGGATCGGTCAGGCTGGTAAAGAGAACTTATTGATCTATGTATGTATGTACAAGTGTGTATATACCACACATAATTGACTAGGACGGTAATTCATGAAAATAAATATGCTGTGGAGAAATAAATATTCACAAATAGAGCAAAATACACATTTAACTTCTGTCAATTCTGCCAGGTGCTTTTTACTTTTTAATTTTGCAATGTATTATTTGGCACTGGCAGATGATAAAGAAAGATCAAGCTCAGTGTCTGTAAACAAATAATAATTTAAATGCACTTCATCTGAAGAATACACTGAAACAGAAAAAAGACCTCTCATACACACATTAATGAATTCCATTACACATCTAAAAAAAAGTATCATGTAAAAGTAATTTTAAATAAACATACAAAAGCTGTGCTAGTATAGTAGCTTACTCACAAAATCTTTTTCTTCTGCAATTCATCTCTAAATAGAGCACAGACTGTCAATCAACTCACATCAAGCCCTTTGTAGACTTGCTCTTGATTGGTTGGACTGTGCAGCTAAAGTTTCCTATGGGTTGAGGTAGCCAGCCTCAAGCCAACCTTCCTTAGTTGCCTTCACTGACATGCATGGGAGGTTTCCGTTTTACCATTTCTTTGCTTCCCTTATGGGCCCTGGAAACGCACAGGCAC
The DNA here is from genome assembly GCA_963921405.1 of Cepaea hortensis. NCBI lineage: Eukaryota > Metazoa > Mollusca > Gastropoda > Stylommatophora > Helicidae > Cepaea > Cepaea hortensis. The sequence continues at coordinate 66,770,094 of OY992878.1, read as the reverse complement.
AACTCACACAGATGTCTGGAGTTTAATCTCCAGTAGTGGAAGAAATGAAGTTTTGTTTGTACAGCTCTGTGGCGAAGGGGTTATAGGTGCAATTCGTAATCCCATATACCGAGTTCAAAACACAGCTGTGTGTGATTTGGCAGCAGACCGCCTTGCATTGTTTTTCATATAATGCTATGAGGCTGGTCGTTTAGAAAGCAATGCAAATTCTGAATGAAAACTTGCAACAACAACAAAACTGGTGAGAAATGAGCAAGGGGAAGGTAGAGAGATACATATCTGGACGGCCTGGCCACATGACATAATCACAATAATAAGACAGACCTGACCCAAGACTGGTGATCGTGTGAGATGGTTAACCATGACCACCCACGCTTATTGATATGGCACAAGATGATGATGAGTATAGCTCTATTGTATGTAACTAAAACCTGAACATGCCAAGAAACATTTGATAGTTGCAGACATGTGGAATGCAAAGATTATCATGGGCAGAAACAAAACAAACAAATGAGGCAGTTCTTCAAGAAGCAGATGAAATTTGCAAATTGATTATTAGAGAAATTAGATGTCAACAGTCAAGGTTTGTTGGGCATGTTATGAGACGAAACAAACTTGACAACTTAGTGACAACTGGCCAACTTGATGAAAAATGAGCAAGAAGAATGCAAAAAGATACATATATAGATGTCTTGACCAAAAGGCATCACTGGGACAAAAACACAGGCTAAATATGAGACCCTGGTGATTGTATGAGATGGCAAACCATGATTGTCAACACTTTTTGACATAGTTTATGATGATAAGTTTATGATGGCTCTTGGGCCAAACCAATCTTATTAAATTGGCTTTAAAAAAGAATTTGACCCTGTTTCCATGCTATCGAGATAAACTGGGGATAAGGTGCTAGGCATATATTTTCTTGACCAAATGGTACTTGATGATGATGTAAAATAAATGAACGATGAAATCTTTCTGGTGAAGAAAATGACTGTTCATCTCACTTCAAGATCTTTATCAGGTCAGTTCCGTAGAGGAAAAAGTAGGCAGACTTGCCATAGGCGGCCACATGTACTACCAGTACTTCACTGGCTACTGAAAAAGGGGATGGTGCACGTGTGGTGAAGCCCTGAGTGCAATGATGTTGATTCCTGATTTCATATCAGGTCTATTAGAAAATTCAATAAACAAAACAACTGTCATCATTTTGATTGCGCAAAACAAGTGATCTAGTTCTGTATCAGAAAACGACCAAGATATATATAATGAAACTGGTCCCATCACCTCTATACACATGTGGACAGGCAGAACACACAGCTGAATATTAGCCTGCCAGACTGTCAGTTAAGGACCAAGCAAATGCTCACACATGTACACATTCACACAAAGTTATTTGTGATCTTAATTACAGCAGCATACTTAAAAAATGCCAGACTTCTTGTGCAGACATTACACAACAACAACAGTGATTGGGAAAATATACCACTGTCTATCACTGGACTGTCTTTCACTTTTGCATCAGTTTCTCTGAGATTTCAAAATATTTGCTACATTAATCATATATAAACACTTCCTGTTTTCATTCTCAGGGTTATGAAAAAGTAATTCATGAGACTCAAAATAATTCTCAACACAGCCAAATAAATCATAAACATAAGAAAAATTCACAGTCAGTTAAGTTATATCACGTTTACCTTGTTCATAAGTGACATATGATGAAATAAAACTAGCTATTGCAGTCTATTTTCAAGTGTACATGTTACATGTAATAAAAATACTAAAAATACTATTTTCCAATGTCTGCCAGTCACAGCCTTAATAACAACACATGTGTTACAACATCACAATAACCATTGTTGTGAAACACAGATATTGCACCAAACTCGAGTTACATAATTATGAAACCCTGCACTTAAACTCACTATTGTTTGATCAAGTAAAGATGTACTAGTCAGTAATGCACAACAGTAGGTCTGATCATCATTTCTGTACCACTGACAAATATTTAAAAAAACAACAACCCTTTCCACACATTTATTTATTTCTTTTCCTCTCTTACACACATCTCCCTCCTTGACGAGGGTAAACTTCAAATATACGATTCTCATGCAGATATGCTATGGCAAGAAATATGAATATGTAAGAAAGTGATGACATCACTACTTCAACACAAGACACAGAATATTAGGATATTTGAATGATCAAAAACATTTTTTTGTAATAACAATGCAGACAAATCTATGAAACAACCAAAACAGCTTGGACATTGCCTCAACAAACAGATGGCAATGACATATGGTTACAGAAAGTCTACTCTTTCAGTTCTTCATATGAAGTTGAGATTATATCTTCTTTTTGGTACTTTCTACTTTCTATATTTTCCTAAAGTTTTCCATTTACATAAATTACTTTTTATTATTAGATTACCATGGGATTCATAATAACATGATTCAATCAGGATAATAATATAAATAAATAAAATTAAAAAAAAAAGATAAAATAATAAAGAAAACAGTATTCAATAATAGTGAACTCACCTACTTGCACACTGGCCTAGAGATAAATCCCCAGTAGCAAGAATGTTTTAAACAAGTATGACACTGGGAGGTCAAAACAGCTTGGTCTAAACATTCACAGGGAAAGGGTACAGATGGTTAGAGAAGGTCAAGAAAATAATAATCTGATCTCCCTTGCTGAACTCTCACTTCTAGAGATAGGATGACAAATCTTTTTTAGGTAGTAGTGTAGACAAAGATGGAGGAACAGATACATATACTAAAATGGGAGTACAAAGCACAGAACGAGCTTTCATGGCACTAGACAATTTGTGGAAGTCAAAAGAAGTTACATGAATCACAAAATTAGAATATTAAACTTTAACGTTAAATCAATACTACTGTGTGGATCAGAAACAAGGAGTACGACTGAAGCAACTGCTACTAAACTGCACGAATTCAGTCATTGGTGCCTGTGCAGAGTGGAGAGACTAAAATGGTATGACAGAAACACCAATGTGGAGCTCATGGAAAGAACTAAACCCACACCAGTGAATACCAAAGTCAGGAAAAATACACTAGTGCTGGATAGGACATACATTGAGAGCACCTGAGAACAGTATAAACAGAAAGTCCTTTGCCTGGAATCCATGAGGTAAATGAAATAGAGTGAGATCTTAGAAGTATGGAGAGGAGAATTAGAGACAGGGATGAAGTGGACTTGGATGAAACTGCAAGAGATAGCAAAAGACAGGACGTCTTGGAGTGAGTGAGCTGAGGGCATGTGTTTCATTAAGGGATAATGGAAGAAGAAGAAGAAGAAGAAGAAGAAGAAAGAAGAAGAAGAAAGAAGAAGAAAAAAGAAGAAAGAAGAAGAAGAAGAAGAATCACCCTGGACTCAACTTAACCCATACAATGGATGCCATAATTTTGGAAAAGTACAAGCAGCTGTATAATGCAGCCTGCACAACTCCATGCATATTAATCAACAAAATATGGGCAGATGTTATATGTGTAATAAGGCCAAATTAAACCAGATTTTGTTACCTCTCTACACCTAACAGTAACAATGTAGCCCCATAGCAGATTCTGCCATTTGGGTGTGAAGTGTTAGGTCACCACATATTCTAGGCCATGACATTGGAGATGGGGTGGCTATTTCCCTTCCTCGTCACCTTTCCTTCTCAGACAATTTTAAGAAAATTCTGAAATTGTCTGTTATCCATTTTTAAGAGGCTGTACATAAGGGTGGAAGAGGAAATCAATATCAATGAATTTTTAAAAATTGTCTTCATTCTAATCTCTCAAAATTTTTTTTTTTTTTTTGGGGGGGGCTTTCATTAGGCAATAATTACTTGACAGCAGTCTATATGAATATCAATAACAGAGTAATTTTTATGCATCTTGCTTGTCACCTCCTAGTTCATACTTTTTCCCTTTGTGGTTGTAAAGCATAGCAGCTAAAATAATACAACACAGAGAGACTAAGAATTCTATATGTATTTTTAGATTAAACAGATAAAGAGACAGCACAGTTGTACACAATGGTGCGGTTGCAATAACAAACAGTCTCATTACATTGCTGCTTTGCTTCATTATCAGCGACATTGTGATGCCAGTCACTGCCTGCAAATTACAAGCAAAATAAACATTAGATATCACACAAGTAATATTCCTACGTGTAACAATTTTTTTTCCCGCTCTCTTTGAACTAAATTGTAGTCCGTACACACTACTTCTAGTAGTGCTGGACAGAATTTTGTGCATGGATTAGCTTTCCCAATTACCAGTGTCCCTCGCCAAAAGGCAAACCCACTTCAACTTCAGAGGTACTTGTAATGTACGTCCCCAAGTCAAGGATGATAGGTCAACATTTTAGTCCAACTGTCCGGTGTAAGGGTTGAACCTCTTACCTTAGCATCAGCACACTAGATGTTTAAGAACACATATTCTTATCCATTTGGCCATGCTAACCTGTAACTAATGTAACTCTATAAAATTAATCCTTCCAGTTATAATTGTTCTCTCCTTTCGTCTTGATAGTAAGTAAAGTATTGTCGAGGATCTTTTAGCACACCTGGATGTTTATTGGGCACATGGTGCTAACCCTATATTTTTATAGACCAATCAGCATTCAAGACTGATAGAATTGCTGCTGAATTTATAAAGGCAGGTGGCCATGCATTACATCTAAAGCTATACGAACTAATAATAAGATTCTGGAGGACAGAAGAATTACCCCATGACTGGAAAGAGTCATTATTGATACCTATCTTTAAGAAAGGAGACAAGTTCCAATGTGGAAATTATAGAGGAATATCACTACTGTCCACAAGCTATAAGATACTATCCGCAGTATTACTAAATAGACTAAAACCATATTCAGAAGACATATTAGGTGACTACCAGGCGGGTTTTAGACAAAACAGATCAATAATAGATCAGATATTAATCTTACGACAAATAGCCGAGAAACATTGGGAATATAAAAGAGATCTCCATAACATTTTTGTGGATTTTAAAAAGGCTTATGATAGTGTCCATAGGAATAGTCTATGGAATGCTATGCAGGAATTTGGAATACCAAGGAAGTTAATCAACATGACCAGACTATGCATGGAAGATACTTATAATATAGTAACATATAAAGGCAGGAAATCAGACCCCTTCCAAATAACATCTGGCTTGAAACAGGGTGATGCACTATCGCCGCTACTCTTCAATCTGGCTCTAGAGAAAGTTGTAAGGAAGGTAAAGGAGGAATGTGATATTGGAGGAACATCCAAGCTGCTTGGTTATGCAGATGATATAGATATTATAGGGCAAAGTGAACAAAAGACATTGGAAATATTGACTCACTTAAAGGGAAAAGCCCAACAGATGGGGCTGGTTATCAACCAAGATAAGACAGAATATATGGTAATTTCAAGAGACGGAATGGCTAGAAACTCTGGCCACATACAAATAGATAATATGACCATTAAAAGAACGGAAACATACAAATACCTGGGTACAATCTTCAACTGCTCCAACATCATAAGGGAAGAAATACAAACTAGAATCAACTCTGGAAATAAGATATACTATGCACTACAACATCTACTAAAATCAAAGGCGCTATCTCGTAACACCAAAATCACAATATACAAAACACTGATCAGACCAGTTGTGCTGTATGGCTCTGAAACCTGGAGTACAACGAAAGGAGACGAAGCCTTGTTACAAACCTTTGAGAACAAAATTTTAAGACGCATCTTTGGACCCATTAGGGATACACAAAGTGGAGAGTGGAAAAGAAGAAGTAACAAAGACATTTATGATCTGTTTAAGTCCCCGCTAATCACTGGTATCATGAAGGCTAATAGACTACAATGGCTGGGGCATATAGAAAGAATGGAAGATAATAGGGAAACAAAACTCGCTTACACTCAGGAAATAAATGACCGTAGACCCCGAGGTAGACCAAGAAGGCGGTGGAGAGATAATACATGTACAGACCTACAAGCACTTGGAATCAACGACTGGCAAGAGAAAGTCCACCAGAGAGACGAATGGAGACAGATTGTATTTCCAGCAAAGAACCTCAATGGCTCGGAATGCTGAAGAAGAAGAAGAATCAGCATTCAAGGCGTGATGTGGTCAATATCATGCAAACTACCTTTACTTCCCAAGACATTTCTTGGTACCCATAATAGGCTGTATTATTTTTTGGCGCTCACTCGCTTTGAACTCAAGCGTAGTCCATACACACTACTTCCATTAGTGCTGGACTGAATTTTGTGTGTGGATTAGCTTTCCCTATTAACAGTGTGTCCCTCGCCATCAGGCGAACCCACTCTGACTTCAGAGGTACTTGTAATTTATGTCCCAAGTCAAGGACGAAAGGTCAATATTTTAGTCCAACTGTCCGGTGTAGGAGTTGAACCCCTTATCTCGGCATTAGCACACCAGATGTTTAAGATCACACGTTGTTAACCAGTGAGACTATGCTGACCTGCAATTGGCTGTATAAGATTGGGTGCACCAGCTGAGTTAAAGTTCCGCTACGGTGCAAATTTGAAATCTTGACCACAGGCCGGCCGGCAAGCAAGCGAGCTAGCCACTGTGCTACCGTGGCTCCCCTTCTTGTGAATATAACAAGATATTTCAGCAAATTGTTTTTAAGCCAAATTACTTAAATTCTATTTGTAATACAAATTAAGTGACTCAATGAAAAGCTGTAAATATTAAATATTAAATAAAGCAGCGACAGCAGAGTTATATAATCTACACCATATGAAACAATAAAAGTGTAAAGCAACACATTTCTACGAGGGTAAGTTAATAAGTAAGTCACAAATGGCTGCAGAAAAACAACTAAATATGATAACAACTTGAAACCAGTTTATTTTTATACGTACATTGTCCCTTTATTTCTCAATATCTTCTTCTTCTTCTTTTCGTTCATCCGGAGTGTTTTTTCAGATGTGATTGTGGTGTGTCAGTTATGCACCCTTGGGCCGAAACCCGTAGGCCAACACATCCGGCTACAGCGTGCTTTTTTGACCAGGTAGCATTCCTGGGAGACTCACTTTTGTGGTGCCATCTACAGCCCAGCTGGCCAAGGTTGAACGGTCTAAGACAACGGTCATCCCTCAAAGGAAGGCAGGGACAGTCCATAGCATTTTCCGCCATCCAAGGTTGCTTCCATAGTTGCAGGGCCGTCACATAGCGCCCTGATTCTGGGCTCACAGAGGGAAATCGTCACGTCCTGCTCATGGCTGCTTTAAATCCTCAATTCAATATATTGGTCATTTCGTTTGCCCCGGGCCATTCCTGCACAAACCAGACAAGTTTGCAGACGGTATCCACTCAGCGAGTTTTCGGACATGTGCTTGTCGTTGCGCCCATCAGAGCTGTTCCAGGCACGACAGACATTCGGAAAACTACCTAGTCAGAGCTGTTCCGAACAAGAGCGGCATTCAGAAACTAGGTAGTCAGAGCTGTTCCTAGCATGAGAGACATTCAGACGAGACATTTCACTCGGACGTAATTGCGTAGTGTCAATTTTTAGTTTGCTACCCGTAGGACGACACTTCCGACTTCCGGCGGGCATTTTTTAATGAGGTTAGCCTTCCTCTGGTTTCGAGGCACGTTAGACTGTTGTGATGTCGCCCTCATCTCACCTGGTCAAGATAGAACGATCAACGACATCGCGGTCGGCCCTCAAGGGAAGGCAGGGGCAGACCATGGGCATTCCCTCGCTATCCAAGGAGGCCATAATTGCAGAGCCGGCACATATTGCTTTGAGACTGGGCTGACCCGAGGAGTTGCCACGTCCTGCTCATGGCTGCTTTAGTTCCTCACTTCCATGTGTTGGGCATATCGCTTGCCACTGGTCGCTCAAGCACACACCAGGAGCGGTCAGACTGCGAGCGACATCCACTCGGTAAGCTTTTATCTTTGACTTCGGACAACGCAATAGGTTTGCTCGCCGTGCGTTCCATTTCGCGTCATTGAGACGTTCTTCCACTTTTGTCTACACTCTCTATGAGTTAGATACAGACAGTTTTCGTAACCATTTCCTTCGACTGGGGCACTTTTCTGACTTTTTGTACTCGCTCACGAGGTAGGCTACATGTGCTGCCGGCTCAGCACCTTACCTTCGTGCAGCAGTGAACGAGAAACGGCCTGGCCCTCTCATCCGGGAATCTCTCATATCCCCCAGCTGAGAGCCTTCGAACATGTATCAGACCTGAGCATGTAGCTTGCTCAGTATCACGCCTCTATTTTTGGGCGTTCAACCACAGCCCTCGACGGGGAGCCTTAAGAGTTTTGTCCGGACCAAGAACTTCTGCCTTCGTGCGCCTGATTTAAATTTTTGACTGCTATCCTCAGTCTCACCTGCAGAGCAGCAGGTTGTGTCTCTCTTAGTCAGGTCCCTATCCCATAAGCTGTCCGATATGTAGTTTTTCATCCATCAGCAAGCAAATGGGGTCGATGGGACACGCAAGCTCCCCCACCACGTTAAGGTGGAGACACATCGGGGGAGATTTCTCAATATAATTTCCACCAACATTGATGAACTTATCCCATCGTTTTATCAGTCCTCCCAAACCGGCTGCATAGAATTGCGTGCATCAATGTTGGTGGAAATTATATTGAGAAATAAAGGGACAATGTATGTATAAAAGTAAACTGGTTTCATGTTGTTATCATGTGTAGCTATTTTTCTACAGACATTTGTGACTTACATATTAACTTACCCTCATATGAAGAATGTGAATAGAAACATATGCATATCATAATGGATCAAAAAACATCAATAAAGAGAGAAATAATGCATTATCTTAAATATATCCCAATTATAATCCAGGCAATTGAACATGATGTTACCATTGAAAAAATATATCCATGCCTATTTTAGCAGAACTAAAGATTGCTAATTCAAATGGCCACTGAGGCAGGGTTTTTATCATAACCACTGGTTCCAGGATCGACTCAGCCTCATAAAATGTTGACCAACAAGTTTTCTGGGAGGAAATGCAACTAGTGCGGTGACTAACATGGTTAGCCTGCTGGCACTGTGCTGTTTTTGAATCCCACTCGGGGCAGGAGATTTTGTAAAAAAAAAACTTTTGTAAGCTCCCAGGTCATCCCCGTCTCAAATGGGCACCAGAAAATGTAATAAGAAGTCAAGGTGGCCAGCATAATACTGCCTACATCACCCACTGCATGCTGATTGGTCTAGAAATATGATGATAGCACCATATACACAATACGACCCTTTGGTATACAAAGGGATCTGCGACTGCTGCTTGACTAATGTGGCTGGAACAACACTGACCACACCAGACTATACCATGCACTTGCAGAAGAATATATGTTTTCTTATTTCTTAAATTTATTTATAAAAACATTAATTACACAACGCAATCTAAACATTTTATACTATTTCAATATGATCATCTTTATGGAAGAAAGCTGAACTGAGGTGAAATGCCTCATTGTTTTTTTTTTTCAGCAGTCAGTGTGGCTGAGAGGACAGGAGCACTCTAGCTCTGAAACTTCCAGTGCACTGATGGCAGGAGCGGGATCCACTACAGCATCAAGCTCCATCAGACAGAACTGAACATTATGTATTGGAGCCATTTGGAGTGGGAGGGGAGTTAGTTTACATGTTTACTGACTGTATTCGGTTGGAGCATCATTATATTAACCAAGTCATCTGCCCTGTCTAGTTGTTCTTGCAAATATGTATTTCTATGCATTTAACTTCCTCTTTCCCACTCCGTGGGGATACCAAGACCAGCTACTTAAATTTTTTACAAGCCATTTCCAGCTGTGCCCTCGAGTATCCAGGGATGTTGTCCTTAATCAACTGAAAAGAGACATTTGCCTCAAGTTTATTCACTTGGACTGGGGGTGTTGGGGGTTTTTTCTTCTTCTTTCGCTTGCTTGACATATGTCTATAACTGCAATGTTGTCTCTTGTATGAAATTAACTGTCTTTTTTTAGTTCACTCAGCGGCCCATAGAGTTTATCTTACACTGTTGTCTCTAGGCCAGAAGGTTTGCCTAGATATGTTGTATTTTGGGCAGTCTTGGAGTATGTGCTCTGCTGTCTGCAACGCCAATCCACATGTGCACATGGCTGATTCACCAACCTTGAATTTTGTATACATGTGGTTATGTAATCTATTGTGTCCTGTTCTGAGGTGCAGAATAATGACTTCTTCTGGTCTGGCCATAATGTGGTAGTCATCTTGAGCAGGTTTTGGTGGCTTTCTGACTGATTTGATCATTCTTTTCTTTTGGTGGTATGTAATGGGCACATCAGCTGTTCTTCTTTTGCTCCTTCCTTAGCCAATCGATCAGCTCTGTCATTTCCGTATATTCCACAGTGGGATGGTATCCACTGTATGGTGACCTTATGCTGACTGCTAAGTTCAGAAAGTAGTATCCTTAGTACTGCCAATTTCCCAGACAGGAGCGCCTCGAGTACTAATTTTGCATCTGACAATAGCACCACAGGTTGTGTACCATGGCTGGTATTTAGTAATCTCTCTGTTGCTATCTTGATTGCCTCAATTTCAGCATCATAGTTATGGCAGTACTTTCATGTTGGTACTCTGGCCGTGTCCCTAGTATTATTTGGGTATGTTGGGGATTTGAACCCGCACTTACTACACAATGCCAGTGTGAGCACTAACTCAATTTATGACAAAGTTGAGACTGCTCGCCTGGCATAGAATCTAAAGCCAAATTCAATTGCTGACAAGCAGAAAAACAATTTTAACAATGTTTTAAAAAATAATTAATAAAATTGTGTTTCATTATCTTGATGAAGTTATGTTGTCATAAAAAATAAAACCCAAATAATCTTGTTACATTTTTATATTAATATTACATGCAAAGGAAAACAATGAGAAATTACCTGAGTTATGATGAGAATCCACGTGAAAAAAGAATAGCCATGGAATATATTGAAGTGTAAACCTGTTAAATATAGAAAACATGATTATATTTACACACCTAACTACCTGATGAACAGAACATGAAGATCAGAAGAAAAGAACACAGAAGATGAACCAATGGCAAATTACACCATTAAAGAACTCCTATTTGCAGATGATCAAGCACTAATTTCAAAACCACATAAATAGTCTAAACGAAATGTGTAAGGAGCATAACATGAAAATTAGCATCAGTAAAACAGAAGTAATGACTATAACCAAAGAATAAAATACAACAAAAATTCATTTAAAAGAACACCCCCTGAAACAAGTAAAGAGCTTCAAGTACTTAGGAAGTATTATATCATAAAATAGCAAATCAGAAGATGAGATCAAAAATAGATGTAATAAGGCAAATCAACCTATTGGGAAAATGGCACCAATACTAAAGAAGAAACATGTATCAGCAGATAATAAAAAAGCACTATACAACACAAGCTTTCTATCAACTCTATGCTACCAATGCTAAACCTAGACAATAACAGAAAAAAGAGAAAAGAAAAATTACAACAACAGAAATAAGATTCCTGAGAAGAATACAAAATGTATCAATAACAGAGAAAATAAGAAATGATGAAATCAGGACTAAAGTGGGGGTAAAAGCAGCACTAGATTTAATTAGAAAACAGCAAATGAAATGGTTCTCCCACACAACTAGGCTACCAAATGAAAGTATATCACAACAAACAATGATGTAGAGACCAAAAAGAACCAGAAGACGAGTCCGACCATGTAAATGATAGACAGAGGGAATAACAGAATCCATATGAATCTTGACAGATATAACCCATAAACAGGCACTCTTTCGCTGTTTATGCTTCACTTCAACACTGCAAGGTAAAAGAGGAATAAGATGAGATTAGATGACTAACTGAAGTGTAAATCTTTTAAATATAGAAATCATGATTATATTTACACATCTTACTCATTGTTTTTTTTCATCCCCTCACTTTGAACTTGAGTGTAGTCCACACTGAACTGATGTTTTTGCATGTTGGCTAGCTTTTATTATACTAGGTGCCTATACTAGTCACTGTTAGTTACTGGCCGTGGAATGTATTCGCATCATTTGTCTCAGACACCACATCTCCGCTGCCTCCAAGTTCTTTCTGGTTTGTTCACATTCCAAGATACTCAGCACTCTGAGGAAAGGCTGAACGGACACATAATCAGACTGCTACTGGTACCATTAGAATTGGAACTCTTTGCTGGCTGTTGCAGATAAGCACATATGGAAATGTCCTGAGTGTTGTCATGTCTGTTCTTGACTCAAGTCAACTCAACTCACATTCCAAGATTCACTGCCATAGAACAGAACAGGTTTGGTATAATATTTCAGTCCTCTCCTTCTGATGACAAGCACACCTCTCATGTTTTATCAAGATAACAGAAGTAGCATTTTCAAACTCAACTAGAATAAACCTATACAGTGAAATTACTTACTGGAGTTGTGTATTCTGTATTTGTTGAATGCTTGTACAATCCAGCTTAAGAAGTTGAAATGAACGCCAAACATATACAGCAAGGCATTTTGGTAGAAGAGAGACAGCTGTGATAAAGACAAATTATTATTATATAACATGTCCCCCAACATGACATCACCATTCTTCACTCTACTAGTATTAAAATATCTTGAGCACAGAAATAAGAGTGTTCTTATTAATATAAACAAACCTCCCAAAAATTAATTAACATTGTGATGAAACACAAGGTAAAGACATTCCAATAGCAGATACTCATTATGGATGGAATTTTCTAGAAATTTCATATATACTAGTTTTTTTAGGTGTATAGTTACTAGCAACTTTACTTTTTGCCGTCTTTTACCCAATGCAAAATTACATTGGTATCTATTTTTATTATATAGTGCATTAATAGCTACAATATTTAAATGGTAAAGAGCTTAGCAACAAACAGCAGCTGTAAGAATAGACAACTTTTAAGGAACATGCCAGCATATCAAGCAGGGTGTCAAGCAAGCATGTGTGCTGCCGACTGCATTATTTTAAAATTATTGTGAGAAAGTAATGTCTTTATAAAAAGTATGACAGGAATTTCAGCTGAATGATGTAATATTACATTATGTTTATAACACATGTTTACAGCAAAATGTCAGAGGAAACTATAGAAAATGACTCGTACAGCATAGCAAGAAGGTGCAAATTATGGTTACGTCAAAGAATAAGATCACCCAAATGCAAAATTAAAGTGTGTGTTAAACCAGCTCTAGAAATTCAAATATTTGGATGCATAAAGAAATAAGGAACACAGGGCAAGCAAAACCTGTATTGTTTAAAATGGACTAACAGGCAAAAATCCCATACAACTGGAATTTAGTAAACAGAATTCTAAAGTGTTACATAAAAGCAATTTTAACAGACTGCAGCAAATTCTGGATAATCTTTAAACAAGTAATAAATCTAAGTGAAGCCACATAAATCTGGTTTTACTGAAGAGTATTAAAAATATCAAAGATAGCCAAAATGAGTAGAAGAGATTTCTGAGAAGCAAAAACACTAATGAAACTTCTCAAAGGCATCAGAAGAAAACTTCTTCTGCACAAACCAACTCACCATAAGTTAATCAGTTACTTTATATAGCACCAAAACACACTTACGTTTTCAACACTCACTCAGTCCCCAACAGTAATTACTCTTCACATTCACATTAAGTAGCATGTCCTTTGCAGAACCTCGCTCCCATAACAACCTTCAGGAAAAACTTCTTGGTCATAAGCAAGATGTCCCGCGTCCGATGCACCCATCTGGAGATCATCTGCCAAATCCTGCACCCATTTTCTCTTTGGCCTTCCTCTTCCTCTCTTCCCGGGCATACACCCCTCCATTATTGTTCTCTCCAAACTATCATGACGTTTCAAGTGACCAAAATATTTCAATTTTCTTTGTTTTATCGTCTTTAGTAGCCAACCTCTTCAGTATTCAGAACTTGTCAAACGAATGTATTTGTTCTTTTCTGTATCCAAGATATTCTTAGAACCCGTCTATAACATTTGTATTCAAAGACATTTATGTGCTGTTAACTTGTTTAGTAAATGTCCAGGTCTCACATGCGCATGTTGCAATAAGAAAGATGCATGCTATTAAAAATTGAATCTTTGCAGGTCTATCTGTCCAACGCCATAATTTATTAAGTTGTTTTAGTTTTTGAAGAGCAATAGATATTCATCTTTTAATTTCTTTAATTGTGTCAACATTGTTGGTAATTAATGACCCATGATATTCAAAATTTTCCACCACCTCCAATTTTTCCTCATTAACATATATTTGTTTCTCAATATTGGTTTTATCTATATGCATAATTACTTTAAGTTTTGTTATTTTAACCGATTCTGTTCTAAATGTTGTTTCTTCGATTCCAGACATTTACTTCTTTAGCTCTTTGGGCCCACAATGTTCTCATTTTAAAGTAACAACCACATGGAACAGGAAAAGTTAATATTCCTTGAGGAAGGGGGGGGGGGGGGGGGGGGGGGGGTGTTTTCCAAAATAAAATAAAAACTAAGTATAATAGTAAGATACTAACAGATTAACAGATAGTAAGATTGGTGGAGAAAAAGACAAAGGATCACACAGAGATAACATTTTGTACTCTAGCATCATGGCATGGAAAGATGGTACATGATTTGATAAACAAAACTAGAGAAATGTGAACAGCTGTGACAATCCACCAGTTGTGAAGGCATTAAAAAATGTTGGCATAAGCATAAAAGAAATCCTTTAGTATATGAATATGCATGTATGGGTAAATAATATATGTCACATAATTCATGAATATGTTGGAATAATAGTATGGGGGAAAGCACATTTTTATATCTGAATCTTATTTTATATCTGAACTAGCTGACCCGGCCCGGCTTCGCCTAGCCCCTGGCGGGGATCTATCTATCTATCTATCTGTCTGTCTGTCTGCCTGTCTGCCTATCTATCTATCAATCTATCTGTCTATAAATCTATCAATCTGTCTGTCTGTCTATCTATGTAGTAGAAAAATAGATAGTACTGAAAGTAAACTTACCAAGATATCACGAACAGCCAATAAATGGTGGTTGGTGGGTTAACTGAAGAGTACTGCAAAGGATATGCAACTAACTTTCTCTAAAAAAAAATATTTTTTTTAAAACGAATGAAAATCTTTATTTTCAAAGGGTTAAGAATTTGGCACGCAGGCCCATCCTACATTCTGCCCTTCTTCTCTATTTCCTCTCATACATTCTTTCATTCAACATCTCTTATGAAGCAATTCTTTGACAACAAAACACGTGAAAAATAACTTGTTGAGGCAATGTTTAACATGGGCATCAGAAATACCCAACGTGGGTGTAACTGCCATACATATGGGAATGTGTTAAAAAAATAAGAAAAAAAAATTGAGTAACTCATCTAATGTGCTGTTGAAGAAAAATAAAAAGATGAGATAGAAAATTTTCACGTATTTAAAATAGATGCATTATCTTTATGAAAACTTTAAAAATGCCTTAAAGATTTTATCATTATATATTACAATGTATATGCCTGTAAATAACTGTAGAAAAACATTTTATAAAGTTTTGATAAAAATGCAACAATTATATATAAAATATATAGCAATGCTACTAAAAGTTATGTCCCTTGATATAACTTTTCTTAAATTAAGTCCCCTCGCTATATATTAATTATAATGTAAATTACAAAATTAAATTTTTTTACGTAAATAACTGTTTGTACATTAACAAACTATGACAGTTGGCTGCACGGGAATGAGAAGAATACATGTAGAAAATTTCATCTCAATCGGATGGACCGTTCGCGAACGCATAAATAACATACATACAGACATACATTGTATTTTATATATATAGATTTTATGTCTTAACCATCCTCATCTTTAAATTTATATTTGTACTGGTCACTGTTTGGTCTATATTTATAATTCTGTATTTATGATTTCAATCAGATCATGTCGGGCACACAATCAAGTGAAGGTATTTATTGAATCACATTAGTATTCTATATGTGAAATGTTTTAACATGTACTAACTAAATGGAATATACTTACACCTATTTTAATGAAGAATACTTATGGATATTTAACTCATTAAAGAGTATCAGTAATTTCTCATTATCTTTACTGCAAATACTTCACCATAATAGTTGCCTAGTATTGAGAGAGTTAATGAGTTAAAATTAGTGATGAGATGGAATTAATTTACTTACATTTGTCAATAAAAAGTCTGCTATATATAGTTCCAGCTGTAGTTTATACATTTCCAACACTTTTTGTTTTGTATGTTTGAAACATTTGTTTGAGCCATTGCTTAATTTTACTTTTTTATCTGACTGCTAGCAGCCTATGGTAGTTACTAAGCCAGACACTTCTGCCTTCTATGATTCCCCACAATAACATTCAACATAGATAAAAGGAAACACTAATGGAATATACATCCCCCACATCAATATGTTTAAATGTGGTAAATATTAGCCCCCTAGGCTCTACTGAAATGTAATAGGTTTGTAGACAGTATGAAAGTAACATTTTAAGTGATTAATGCTCATCAGCCAGAGGCGAGAATACAGCCGCCGAAAAGGGAATATGTTAACAGTGAAAGAAAGCATAGAAGCAGACATCTGTGCGTTGAAAGGCAGAACAGGTACGCTGGTTCACCCAACTAATGGAAAACAAAACATGAACTTGTCTGTATAAATATAACTCTACAAACAAATTCAAATATAAAAACATTACAAACATAAATCAATGAAGAAACATGAAAATCAGAGAATAAGTGTTAAAAAATAACATCTAAGAAAATAATTTAAAACTAAAACATAATCTAAATAAAACAGAAAAACTGCAAAAGCTACAAATTTATGCTGAACTTCAAAAATAGTAAAATCAAGCCCTAAAGCTAATAAGAGTGCAAGAAAGCATGAACATGAAAATCAAACACAGCACTAATAAAAATAAAATGGGGGGGGGGGGGGGGGGGGATTTTTAAAAAAAATAAGCAAAATGAGCAAACTAAATAACATTAACAAAATTAGCAAAATTAGCAAACTGAATACCATTAACAAAATAAGCAAAGCGATAGATGAAACTGTGTACCTTTCAGTAGAAATACAGTGATTTGATCAACTGTTATCAAAGTTAAACAAAAAACAAAAATGTACAAATTAAGTTTCAAGCAATACAAGAACAACAAATAATACTCATGCAAAATGATATTTTTGTGTGTCAGGTGCAGTGAGTAAGACAGGGTTCCATTCCAATCAGGTCAAAAGTCCACCCGGTCAAAACTGAACCATTGCATATGAGATGTATAACAGTACAGGTGATACGATAAGGCTGTGTATAGTGGATGGCTCGTGTCGATATAGTGGACAAGTCTCGTCTATTATATAAACATGCGTTTATTGGTTGAAATAATACATCTTCAAACTGGTGATGTTATTTACAGACATGTTTTCTGTTTACCTAGTTGAATCCCAAGTCCCAAGTGACGTGTGTGCAACCCCTGGATACCTCGACCCATTCGTGCACACACGTTCACCAACTATGATTTCCCACTAGTTAATGAATGCGCAGCATTCATTAACTCTCCACTACTAAGCTAACTCCCTTACTGTTATATACTTCCCCTTCTTCAAGGAGACATTTTCCCTGAAAAAGTCTCAACCCCAACTCTTAACCACTTAACTCTACGGTTCTATACCACATCTGCCCAACAATCCCTCAACATATATTTCAATATTTCTATTTGTGACTCTCCCTCATAGCAACCCACTATGAACCTCTTCTTCGTTTCTGACCCTTCATAACATATATTAGTTACAAATATCCTATCACCAAAATAACTCTTGTATAGGTATCTATATATATCTATAGGTACCTCAATAATATTTAACACATATATATATAATAATCATAACACATATGGGTACCTTTTTGAAATACTTCTTCTTCTTCTCTTCATAAGCAATCCGCTTAAACCCTCTTATCACGATCTCAAAAATTCAAAACGCCGTACCCTTTGGATACCAACTCCCTATTGTCATCACCAACATTACTAATTCTCTACTTTCAATCAACCTGAGAACACTCGCACATGATAGAAAGACAAAGAATCGGTGCGCACCGGAGATTCAAAGAAGTAGAACTCTTTCTAAAAAAAAACACACTCACCTAAACCACACTCACCTTTACGCCCCTATGTCATTTGAGACTTTATGTAATAAAGTCTAAAACAATTATATCTTCTACAGTACCACTTATTATGGTAACAGTTTACGCTGCTATCTACAGCATCAAGCACCAACCATCAAAAATTTTATTCACTCCCAAATGTCCACCTATTACCGACATTACACAAATCAAAAAGGTCCATCATCCCTCAAGACCTCTTTCCACATCACCTCACATAACTAACCTCACTCAGAATTCTCGCCGAAAACTTCAGCAACCCCCTAATGTCCATTTATTATGGGCATTTCACCTAATGTCTTTACTTGTCAATTTATGCCGTTATCAACAGCAACAATATTCTTTCTCAGTCCATATATTACGGACCCCTAAAACCTCATGTCATTTTATCTCTATTCGCTGTGAGCATTCTATACTGACAATGTCCATTTCTCCCCAATATACTTATTTCCCTTTACTATTGTACTGCTATCCACAGTATCTAATCATTCTTCAGAGTCAAACATGGATTCAATTCATGTTTTGCTAATTGCCTTCATACTGTCTGTTACAGCACGTTACTAACTTCTTCTTCTACAATCTTGTGGCTCCATGTTCACTTCTGACCCCATGGAAACCATGTTCAAAACTTTCCCCTCATTTACCCCACTGCTATATACGTTATTCACATTAATCTTTTCTTCCCCAATATGGCATATGTTTCTAACACCTCATAGCCACCCTATTATCAACCTCTCCATCCTAAAACATCAACGCTGATTACCATGTGTCTCTCTTCTAGTCCTCAGTAGTTTATTAACCCTTTTCTGAACGTAATTCTGCATCCAAAACTCTCTTTAATGCCGTTACCCACAGCAGCAAAAACACCACCACTGAACTCATGTCTGTAAACGTCCAGCCCCATTATCAACTTTAGTCCATATTTTACGGACCTTCCTTATTCTCCCGCAACCCTCATGGCATTTAGTCCATGTTCTCTACCAGTATTTAGCATGATTTACTTCCCCTTACTTCATTGTACTGATATCCGCAGTATGATCACTCTACAAAGTGAAATCTATAACACTGACTTGTGCAGCTCTTATTTCAACTCCCATCTCCATATAACGCTGTCTTAACGCAGCTCTACTTAACTGACCCCTGTCCTCTTACCAACTTAATAGTGATTAACTGGTAACAACCCAAAAATTGAACAACAAAATAATAATAAATCATAATATCTACATAACCACTTTTTCTCCCCTTTTTGTGCACTGAGTTTCTTACTCCATTTCCCGTGTCTCTTTGTCCATTGAATTAATCAAACGTGGCATGCAGGGCACTTACTCCCTGTGACTCTCTCTTTCCCGTGAAAATCATCACTTAATTTCTCTTTATTTTCTGAACGTAAATCAACTCCAGAATTTCCCTGGAAGTGTTTTTAATATGGACCAGTCTATATTAAAATGCCCCAGAACTGAACGTCAAAAACAAATTTTAAACATGGTCAAGGTAACTTAAGCGGTAAAAATCCTTAAACCAACAAAATAATATGCAAATTCAATTCATAATTGGAGTCAAGACAATCAAAACAAAACAACATCACCCCCCTAGTTTTAAATATGTATACACATATCCCCACACAATATAAGCAAATAATAATCATGTTTTACAACATTCAAAATGCTCTACCTTATTAGTCGTTTATATGGACTAACAATGATATAACAATCTATATACTATAATGAACACAAGTCATTCATCAGTATTTAGCAGATATTTAAAAATCTTAATACATATTCAGCATATGTCAAACACACTAAACAAAAAAAACAATTTTCTCTCCCGCCAAACGCAGGGGTACCACAACAATTCATTTCTTATATCTATTCAGCATAAAGAATATATCTCCGCACTGTTCCAAGTTTACAACTCCTCAAACCATCGATCATCTCCCTTCATAAATCTCCATCTCTCAGCAAACCACCTCACAGCAACACCACTGTAGTCGAACTACGTATCAAACACTACTGTTAACCACAGCTCAACTTGCTCAATATACCAAATGGCTATCTCAGCACACCACAACCCATCTAATTACCAAGGGAAATTGTAACCCGGCATCCCCACTTTCTAACTAGTTATTTCCCTTGAATAACCACTAATTATACTTTTAAGTTACCCGTGCACCCGACGCATCACAATTTCCAACATCTTATCACAACACTTCCTCACACTTATCGTTATCCTTTCAGAAACAGCAAGCGCGCGCGTATAACTAACGATGATCTCAACCTCCTTTACAGACAGACAGCTCTTCACAACTATCCTCACTCCAACGAGACATACTAATCACCTCTTCGCACTTCTCTGCATCATGCAATCCTATTCCAACACAATTCCCCCGAACAACACTAGATCTGCCTCCTACAACGACCAACGAAACACCAAATCACTGCCACAGGACCTTCACAATCCAATCACTAACCATAAGAAATGAAACAATCAACATACATCAACAATTTACATCTAGAATTTCTTATCAGTCCCGATATCACTTCCTAACCAACAATCCCTACTTTCATCAATTTCTCTATACGCCCACTTATTTTCTCACTTGCACTTAATCATCTCTGGACTATCACACTTCCACCTCATGACGATATTTATATTTTCTTCTAAATCTCGTCCATCTAACACAACTAACGTGTCTCATTCTCCCGTACTAGTATT
This sequence comes from Cepaea hortensis, assembly GCA_963921405.1. Taxonomy (NCBI): domain Eukaryota; kingdom Metazoa; phylum Mollusca; class Gastropoda; order Stylommatophora; family Helicidae; genus Cepaea; species Cepaea hortensis. Next base: position 66,749,199 of record OY992878.1, on the reverse strand, counting down.
TTACTATTAGTTTTTCTAAATCCATCTCCGTAATCACTATTTCTTGAATTTCTCAGACAACCGCCATGCAATCTAATCTCGTGAGTAACCATTCATTCCTGTCTAACATGTTTCCTTACTCATTGCACACATCAACTGGCATCACTTACCTATATTCTCACCATCTCCTTTTAACAATCTCACCCTTATCTGGCTATTTATACACATACACATAATGTTCATCACCTTACATTATCTTACTCAACAGTCAATACACCACACCTATATATCTCTGGCAGCCACATTTATGTCATCCCTCGGATCCTTTCAACAGACAATCTAGCAAAATATCTCTTTTACTCACCACCCATCACCATCAACACACTTAGTCCACTGAGGCAATGCTACATACTTCCTCGTATTCTCTCATATTCTTCCTTCCTCCGTATCAGGCACGCTCGTCTCATCTTACCTCTGCCCCCCACTACTGTATCTGCTTTTTCCCCACAACAACGATCGAAACGTTAATTCAAATGTCAGACGTCTCAACCTAATACACAACACGACCATTCTTTCAAACTCTCTAAGTCACTTCATCTATCTCAGACAATGCGTCTCTCTATACGAATTTTCCCAATTTTGTTCTAGATCCATCACATATCACCTACTCTCTCCTTACTACAAGCAAGACAATACACTTATGTATTCATGAACACCATCTTTTCTCTCCACGTAACTCTCAGCATCGCGTAACCACGCTTAATATTTCACCACTCGGCCAAGAATCTACATCTCTTCAGATCAATCTCTAGTTATATATCTGCACCAACCAATCTATTACTCCTCACCTTGTTTACATGACTCTACTCTCGTTCTTCTAATACTCAACTACCAACTACCTGCCGGTTATATATCACCTATTGTGATTTTCCTCCACCTTCTACCGTACTATCTAAGTTCATATATTACCTACTGCAACACCATCAAAATGGAAAACACCCATCTCTCAAGTTAAACTAATTCTCTTCTTCACTATGCTCAAACTTAACTCTACTATCCATATAATGTGTCTAAGTCAAACAGTTCATTGTCTCCTATTACTGGCGTGTGTTTCTCTTCATACCACTCATTTTCCATATCATTAAATGTCGAACTGTCCCTGAAGTATTCAGGTCTCATGGTCATAAATTCTATTACTATTCTTCTTTCTACTACGTTTACTTGCTGTTCTCGTCATTACTGTATCTGTCTGTTCACTATTTTCAAAACAGGTCCTATATAGGTTATACCATGCTATTTCGTTCTCTGAGTAATCACTAACTATAGTTGTTCTCCCAGCTTGTTTACTATATGCTGTAGAGGAGGAAGCAACATCCTTATAGTTGGAACTATCACCCCTGCCAATTTTCTTACTTCTAGGACCACCCCTCCGGTCGGGAATACATTTAACGTCCCACTCTGACAAGTCTGATGCCTCTGTCGTGTCATCTCCTATATTTACTAATAGACTGGTCGCAGTCCTAGTCCCAGCACTTTTTCTAATTTTCATCCTGGTGTTTCTTGGTTTTAACGGCGGCTTACGTTCTGCCGGAACATCCTCTTTAATTTTGACTGGCGCAACCTTTTCAAATTTCACTTGAGGTGGTGCTGCAACTTCTAGCGTCTTAATAGTCTGCGTTCCCCTTACTATTTTCTTAGTCGGTTGCACTTGGGTATTTTTCTCTACAATATCTACCTGAGTCTGCGTACTATTTTCTATCGTATTACCTGCCTGCGTCTGTGTCTCTCGGTTTATTTTTTTCACTAATACCGTCGTCTTCTTTTCCTGTCCACTAGTCACATTCGCAACCATTTTAGGATTAGTTTGTATTTTATTTACAGGTTCAACTCTGTCTCTTACACCTGAGTTTAGATATTGTCTTTGTCTTTTTTCAAACCATTCGTCACGTCTTTTTCTAGCGCTTACAGTATAGGATGGCCAACTCCTAGAACAGACTCTCTCATGCCCATTTCTGTATCCTTGATCATTATACCAGCTCCTAACCCTAGTCATATTTGGATTAACGTAAATGCTTCTATACTGCCCTCTATTTTCATTAACTAGTGGCTGTCCTCGGCTATTCTTGTTGTTCCTTTTTATCTCATTGTTTCCTACATTAGTTGTTTTACTCTGTAACCAGTGTACGAAACATTCTACCTCGCTGACTGCCACCTTTAACTCTCCTAACCATGCAGTCACGCGTCCTAAGTCTCTGCTCAGGTGCATTTTTACTCTTTATGCTATCTCAGCCTAAAAACAATATCGTCTTCTATATGCTTCTTAGTACCTGAATTAAGGAAGCCTCATTCTTTCTGTAATGGAAAGTACTAACCAATATAATATACTAATATTTTAAGACAATATTATTTTAAAGTAAGCAGCAAGAAATATTCTGTTCAATTGAGTATGTTGTTAATTAACCTAAAATTATTCATTACCTATACTGCTCTGTCGTTTGTTCTGGGTTCTATGGGTAGAAACGAAGTATGGTCCAATCGACAAAAACGACGGAAGAGGTTTCAATCGACAAACTTGATGGAAGAGGTTCCAATCGACAAACTTGATGGAAGAGGTTCCAATCGACAAACTTGATGGAAGAGGTTCCAATCAACAAACTTGATGAAAGAGGTTCCAATCGACAATCTTGATGAAAGAGGTTCCAATCGACAATCTTGATGAAAGAGGTTCCAATCGACAATCTTGATGAAAGAGGTTCCAATCGACAATCTTGATGAAAGAGGTTCCAATCGACAATCTTGATGAAAGAGGTTCCAATCGACAATCTTGATGAAAGAGGTTCCAATCGACAATCTTGATGAAAGAGGTTCCAATCGACAATCTTGATGAAAGAGGTTCCAATCGACAATCTTGATGAAAGAGGTTCCAATCGACAATCTTGATGAAAGAGGTTCCAATCGACAATGGCAGTGGAACGGTCAGTTCAAATCAATTGAAACAAATTTGATTTGAGACAAGTTGAACATATTCGATGCCTTCACTTAGCTGAAGTGACTGTTGACCTTGATTCGAGAAATTCAGTGGTCCAGAAAGTGAAAATCGACCTTGATTCAACCTCAAACAGTCCAGTGAGCTGAGACCACGCTCATAAATTTTATCATCCTCGAGATTTCGCTGTTCCAATTGGAGCTGATCGTTCGGCTGTAGACATAATTTATTTCCCGAGGTACAAGGTTAATTTACAAGTTGTAAGATGCATCTAGCGGTGACGACATCATTTAAAAATTTCGATGTAAAACAGCAATTCTTGACTTCAACAAAAAGCAGCGTATGTCAGTGATCAAGGCACTGTATATTGGTGAGTCAGGTATATCCAAAAATATCGGTCTCTCTATGAAACAAGATTAAGCAAACCTCCTGACCTTGACTAAGATCCACTTAGCAAACACCGGGAAATCACAACAACTACCCCTGGGCGGGCTTTCAGTTGCTGCGTCTCTCATAATCTACTTGAGAAAACCCATAACATCCGTCTCCAGACGCAGACAAAACAAATCTTCGCTTGAGTCAACAATCTCCGCGACGACCCATGTTGGAGATCTTGAGGTCGACGGCACCAAAACAGCCTGTATAACAGTACAGGTGATACGATAAGGCTGTGTATAGTGGATGGCTCGTGTCGATATAGTGGACAAGTCTCGTCTATTATATAAACATGCGTTTATTGGTTGAAATAATACATCTTCAAACTGGTGATGTTATTTACAGACATGTTTTCTGTTTACCTAGTTGAATCCCAAGTCCCAAGTGACGTGTGTGCAACCCCTGGATACCTCGACCCATTCGTGCACACACGTTCACCAACTATGATTTCCCACTAGTTAATGAATGCTGCGCATTCATTAACTCTCCACTACTAAGCTAACTCCCTTACTGTTATAGATGTCAAATATATGGTTGGTTGGTTGTGAATCCTCTAGAAGAGTTTTAGTTCTTAAGAAAGTCTGGTGCACTGACGTTAAGGTCATCTGTCCACTGCAAAGGGTCTGCCTCTACCAGGATCAGAACGAGGTTGGTACTGAGACTGATGTACCATCTCCACAAGAAGTGGTTGCAGAGCTATCCTTCCCCTCCCTAAGCTCAGGAACTGTGAGGTGTGCAAGAGTAGCACTGGAGCTTTACATCCTGAGAATGCTGGCCAGACTGGGAAGTCAGTGTGAAGACAGACCGTACCATGTCAAGGTGCTCGCTGGTCTTGAACAATGTGAAACCTGATTAGCAGCTTGTGACAACAGTGGCCCACACCACACTCTTAGACATATGCAAATAAACCCTTTCACACAGGTGACATGCAAAACTGCTTTGATCCATGTGGCTAGCAATGTCTCATTTTGAGCTGCTTGTTTAATTATTATGGTATCTGGAATAGATGCTGATCATTTTACAGATTCCGTGATACTCTCATTTAAGTCAAGGTAGAAATTATTGAAAGGGACATGTTTTTGTCTTGTGCAATAACAGACACATGTTTATCACTTTTGTTTTGAACCAGCTATTTTCACTAGGTTTTAAGATAAACTGCCTTTTCTTTCTGTGACTACCTTGGCGTGTATGAAGTAATTTACTAGCAACAATATTAAAAAGTAGACACTCCATTTAACCACATAAATAACACAAACATGACAGAATTGTGGACAAAATAGGATGTTTGAAGACCGACATAAACACAAGAAGTGATGAGACACACCCTAACCCCCGGATTCCTGGTCTTGTGGCAGGAAACTGCTGCCAGTGTAATGGGTTTCATTTCTTTGAACATTTCATAATCTCTTCCAGTCTTATGATATTGCAATCAACAATCGTCTCAGGAACCACATCTCTGTTGCTTCCAAGCTCTTCCTAATTTGTTCATTTACATTCCAAGATTCACAAGCCATACAGCAAAACAGGTTCTATGTAGCACCTCAGCACTCTCTTTCTCACATTCAATGATACTGAATGTATATTGCATAGAATACTCTTCATTTTCTGAAATGCAGCTTTTGCTTGCCCTATTCTGCTCTTAATCTCTGTTGTGCATCTGCCATCTGATGTTATAAATGGCCCTAGGTATTTAAAACTATCCACTTGGTGAAGAATTTTCCCTTCTATTTCTATTTCACACTTTGGTGTTACCTTTTACTTTGATATCACCATTGCTACTGTTTTCTTGACATTCAAGGAGAGCCCTTTCTTTGCACTCTCTGTTACTAAAATGTCCAACAATTGTTGTAGATCTTTTGCATTATCCACCACCAATACTGTGTCATCTGCATAGCATACATTGTTTATATTATAACCTCAGATAAGCATTCCTGGCTTCACTTTGATCTTTCTCATTATTACTTTGCCACAGAGGGAGAAGAGACCCGGTGACAAAACACATCCCTGTTATACTCCCAGTCTTATTTGTTCATAATTTCCCTCTTTATTTCCAATTTTAATCGCTGTTAAATAGTTCCAGTCAAGGATGTTTGGGAAAAGTCAATAAAAAAGGACACAATTTCATGCCAAGAGGCTTACTGGATATATGGTGTTAGCCCCATGTTGATAGATCAACTGGCACTTGATACAATGATATGGTCAATATCACACTGGCTGTCTTTACTTCCCAGACAATTTCCTGGTACCCATTTTAAGGCTGGATCAACTTGTGAGCCCAGGTAAATTTGAAAAAAATCCCTGCCCACAAGTGGATTTAAATATATGACCAACGAGCTGGGAGGCAAGTATGCTAGCCACTGTACATATTATATGTACTGTATTATAAATTAGAATGCACTACATAAATGTCATCGCAGTCTGTTTGGTTTGGTTTAAAACAAATTAAATATGCAAACACTGACTATAACTGACTTCAAATATTTCTCCCAAAAAGTTCTTGAAGGCTCTATGGAACCTTGATTGCAACTGAAAATGGTTTTATCTATCCCTCTTTGTGTGTGTGTGTTTGTGATGTGGGGGTCGCTGGGTTTCAATGGGCTGTCCTAATTAGGGTTGTCGCAGGGATAAGCTACCACTACTAATAATTACTCCTAAGTTATGCACAATCAAGAGCTTCTGACAGCCAAGTCAAACTTCTTGCTTTAACATGTTGTTTTTTAAACCTGGCAGAACTACTGATTTTACTAACAGGAGAAGGGGTGAAAGGCGAGTCACTGCTGCCTTAAAATATCCAGTTGCTAGGGGTAGATGGAACTTATCAACCTTGCCAGCTAGCCCATCAAGAAGAAGGTAAACTGATTTTCAACCCAGATGCCTTGTAGGATACCCTTACATGAGAAAGGCTTCAAGAGTAGCCTCAGATATCACTGATACCAAACTGTAATGGCTACTGTCATTACTATGAATCTGTCAATGACTTTGGGGAAAGGAACATGCTGTATGGACAACAGCTTGTCTTCCAAAGAGATGTGCCCAAGGTTACATCCTGGAGAGGACACACCAGCTTCATCATAAACGTCAACACAACACAGGCTTCTGCAATTTCTGGTTATAAGTCACATGCCAGGATGAAACATTCCAAAGAATATTCTCTATGGGAAGCTGGCAATCAGTAACAGAACAACGACATCCACAGCTACGATTCAAAGATCCTTACAAGAGGGACATGACAAAAGTTGGAAAAAACACAAAAAACTGGAAGGAAAAGGCTTTTGACCATAGCATACAGAGATGCACTGTAAGGAATTATCTTGACATCGATGAAAGGAGACTACTGATGAAAGGAGACTACTTTAATAAGCAGGAGAAAAGAACTTGTCAATAGGAACACTAGGCTGTACAGCAGCTCAAGACTTCCTTCTCTGTCTCTCACAATACGCACACAAACATGCGCCCACCCACCCACCCACACAGAGAGAGAGAGAGAGAGAGAGAGAGAGAGAGAGAGAGAGAGAGAGAGAGAGAGAGAGAGAGAGAGAGAGAGAGAGAGAGAGAGAGAGAGAGAGAGAGAGAGACAGACAGAGAGAGACAGAGAGAGAGAAAATGAAAATTAAATAAATTGACAGAGACAAACACACACTTATACATTTTTTCTTCTGTTATAAGTTCTAATGCACTAAGAGAAGAAGCTTGTTATTGCTTATTTAAAAAACAAAAGATTAATAATTATTTCTGGTCCTGTCATTGTCAGCAGAAGACTAGTTCAAAACATTCAGAACAATGTTAAGTCAAACAGTTATTATTAATTTGTTTCCTGAACCAAAGTCTAAATTGTGGGCATGCGTAACACTGAAGCCTGAAGTCTAGGTCTACATGTGTCGTGTGCAATATGCATATATAATAACAAACAGAAACAGAATGCTACACAAGATCAATAACCTGGTGATTTTTCTTGAGGATGTATTCCGTGAAGACACCAGCAAAGCCAGAGATGAAACAATATATGCATAGCGTGCACAGACCAAGCCCCGTGAGATGGATTTCAGACAGAGACACTGTTTTGGCTTCCAATGCTTTCACACTGTTTATTTAAAAGAAACAAGAAATCATATAAGACTATGCTGCATAATTATCAATATTTTACAACTAAGTTGAACGTCTCATTGCACAAACATCATTGCACGAAGATTCTGCATAGTAAAATTGAATGAAAATACATCTAAGGAGAGATTAATGGTAGCCCCATGCCAAGTCAAAACATAATGGGGTCTGTAACCAGTCAGCAGGTCAGCATGGCCGAATGGAAAAGAACATGTGTTCTTAAACATCCATTGTGCTGATGCTGAGGTAAATGGTTCAACCCCTACACCGGACAGCTGGACTAAAATGTTGGCCTGTCATCCTTGACTTGGGGATGTTAATTACAAGTACCTCTGAAGTCGGAGTGGGTTCGCCTGATGGCGAGAGACACTGTTAATAGGGAAAGCTAACCTACACGCAAAATTCAGTCCATCACTACTATAAATAATGTGCATGGACTATGCTTTAGTTCAAAGAGTGCAAAAAAAAAAAAAAAGTAACCAGTTACCTTCCTTCCCAAACAAATCTCTAGAACATTCTGAATAGTATCTGGTACACATTTCAAGGCTGGGTTTATTCCACTGTTATACTTAATGGAAGATAATCCTGCCACAGACTGCACCTGGGCCACCATGTTAATAAGCATGTATGCAAAGCATTTAGTGGATGATGATGTGGTACACCATAAGCAAACTAGTGTTGATTACAAGAAGTATAAATAACACAATGTAACATCCAAGTAAATAGGAACATTCTTAAACAGGTGAATCGGTACAACTATCTTGAAACAGTCATAACAACTGACTGAAGATGCCTTGTAGAGATTAGAACAAGAATCGCCTTTTGCAAAATGGAAAACATACTCACAAATAAAAATCTATCAATTTCAGTGAGAAAAAGAGTGTTATATAAAACCTGTACTGCTGTATGCATATAAAACATTGACAATAAGCAGACAAGCTGAGGAAAGTGCAAAGAATACTATGGAAGGATGAAAAAACAAATGAGGCAGCCCTTCACAAAACAAATTAAAACTGTAAAATATATAGATAATTTAGATGCAGGTAGTCAAAATTTGTGGGCATGTTATCAGGAGAAATAAACTTGAAAACTGAGTAACAACTATCAAAATTGATGGGAAAAGAGCAATCAGAAGGCAAAGAGATAACTATCTGGATGGCTTGACCACACAACATAATCGGGAAAGAACACAACATTATCCAAGACTGGAGATCAATCATGGGCGCCCAAGCTTACTGGCATAGCACATGATGATGATGATGACCACAAACCATCATATCACCATAGCTTTACGTAATCTACATACGCACAAAATGTCAGTGCCACAACCCGTGCTTTCATCTTTCCACTTTAAAGAAAGGTACCAGCCTAATTAAATATCTAGGCTACATAATGACCTCTGATGGAAGATGTGACACAGAGATATAGGAAAGAATTGACGCACTCAAAGATAAGGCATATGGTGAAGTTATGCTGTTAATTTCACATTTTCCTTGACTGAACGGCACATGCTGGCTGGGCTAATGTGCTCAGTATTACCATGTCCTCCTTTATTTCATATGATTAATACAACATGATCATTCTTCGCCCCTCCCCCACAAACACTAATCACTATGCTACCATAGCCTTGATAAAAAAAAAAAATAAAGATGGTCAACCACGGGCGCCCAAGCTTACTGGCATAGAACATGATGATGATCTCAAATCATCATATTGATGCAGTCATTCATGCAGTCACCGGAGGATCTTCTCAGCACTATATGTTGTGTTTCGTGCATGTATTTGTTTGCTGATGAAGGCTAGTCGCCGCAACATCCTGTACGTGTCATAATTATGTCATGTAAAGCTGCATTACTTTGTGTTATTTTATATTGTTTACATAGCCCTGATGGAATTTTAAATAGATATTATACATTTCTATAAATTTTAAAACATTGTTGTCATCAATAATTCTAAAGTTAATACAATACAGAAGTGCAGAACTTTATGGACACCCTGTAGTTGATTTATTTGTCTACAAATAATACATACCTGTTAATGATACCTCCAAAGGTAAGTAACATGAGAGCAATCCACTGTGAGATGCTAACTGACCTTTAGAACGATGGTAAAGTGACAATGTAGAATAACAGATCACATGAAACTTAGACAAAACAGATCACATGTACATTAGTTATTTAGTCAGTTAAACAGTTAGTTAGTTAGTTAGTCGCAGTTCCAACGTTATGGCAACAGGTCGTCCCCATTATGCTCCATTCCTGTGTCTGTGAATGTCACATGAAATGCTCCTCACTGTCCAATGTGAAAAGTGGAATAGACAGGAGTCTCGACAAGCCATCAGCCAGCACAGGTACACTGTGCATAATGCCACTGTCAGAATGCCAACACAAAAGTCCTCCACGGAAAATACAGTTCATCGTCGATGGAAGCGGCAGTCACTAGAAAACCAGCAGCCACACATTACTGCATTAAAAGTCGAGAGGATCGACTTCATTGCCCCTGGATCTATCCCATACAGCTCGGTCCCTTTCGGCAGGGCGGCCCACTGAAAGCATCACACAAAGCATGAACACCGTAGCTCCAGCGACGACCCCCAGGAGTCTCTTATAAAAATGCACAGTGAACTGAAAAGGCAATCCAGTCAATTCCAAGCGATAGGCTGACCGCCATCGTTCCGAACATGCAGTTCACACTACAACAACCGTGGACAGATGTAAAAACATTCCAAATGAAATTCACAGCTCACAGGCTGTCCCATGCACTGAACTCAGTAGCAGGGCAAAGGACTGGCACTACCAGTCCAACACAAGGAAAATGTGACTGCAAACAGTAGCCAGAAGCATAAATACTCGAGAGGCTTAATGGTTCAAATGCCTATCCGCCATGTTGGGAACCAGAAAAAAACATTAATTACAACAAATTATATTAAAATTATAATAATGTGTCAATGTAAACATAACAGAGATGGCGGCCTCTACAAAGCTCAGAGACTGAAGGCCAAGACCAAAATTAGGAGGCTACTGATCTGAGAATTGCTTTTTGCAACTCTGAGAAAGAATTACAATGCCTACTATCTGCATTCTCCAAAGCCTGTTATGAATTTGATTTAACAATTGCATTGCATGGAGGGAAAAGATCAGGAACTGAATCAAGACTAAGGAGAAAATTATTGCAGATAGGTCATACATGGGTTGGTGAGACGTCAGATGGCGCGTGATGGTGGAAATGACAATGTGATCATATGCTTCCATTGTGGATGAATGTTTACTGTGTGATATGGTCTATTCAGTCAACTCCATTACTGCCATGAGTTGCAGTTATTATGCCTTTTTTAAAGCACAATGTAACAAATATCGTATGTCAAGATGGCAAGTTGCCATTAGTAGTAGTAAACATGATAGATCACATTAAATTAACATTAAAAATTAACATCAAGAAACTTAATATTTTGCTTTTATTTGTGTATTCACTTAAACATGAGGATTATTTATTTGAGATTGTGACATTTCAGTTTTCTCGCCAAGTATCCTTGGTTTATTTGTTCTTTTATAAAAACTTCATCATCATCTTCATCAAGTGCCATGCTGGCTGGCATAGGCGTTCATGACTTTCCACAGATCTCGGTCTTTGGTTTTCTGAATCAACTCTGCTGATGATATTCCTCCATGCCACCCTCTCAATCCATCAAGCATCATTTCTCTTGGTCTGCCTCTCCCTCTCTTCCCCTCAATCTAAAAGTACTGTAGAGTTTTGGCCTTAATAGACCAGAACTTTAGGAAGGGAAAATCCCAACTTCACCTCTTAGCGGCAGAGGATGGGAAACACACCATGGTGTGGATAACACAGCCCTAGGGACCGAGTATCCACCGGGATAAGTGGACACCTCTGCAGGTGAGCAGAGCAAGGCATTCACTTTTCCTGACAGTCGGAAATAGCTGTCAAAGGCAGAAGTAACAAACTCCCATGTGGATATGGAGGTAAGTGGAAACCACCACATTATCTTCCCAAGACTTCATGACAAAACACATTTCAGAATTAGTGAACGACGTTAATGACTGTCTTAGGATAACCTCGTCTGGTAGGGATAGTCATGAGCCACAGGTGACACCAGACTGTCATCCAGCTACTGATGGCATAATCATAACTAAAATAAATAAATTTAAAATAGATGCATGGATTGTTAGAACGGTAAATGAGTTTAGAAAGTTATAAAGACTGTGGTTGGAAAATTTGCTTGTATCTATGTGTGCCTTCCCTTTCATTGAGCTTTTTAGTTACATTTTGTGTTCATTCATTGGAGTTCCTAGCTTAATAATTTTGTATAAGCCTGAACAACTCAATATGAGTTCAAACCAATAACATTTTTTGTAATATACTGTAGTCCCATTGATAAGGGTGGCAATCTCATCTTAAATAATAAATGACAACATAAATGATCCCCCTAAAGTGTTTACCTAAAGTGCTTTGACACTGCTTTCTGACAGGACACCACTAGAAATATAGATCCTATACTCATGATGAGGAAGTCTCGGTAGAACAGTGCCAGTATATTTGTCTGTCAGTCCAGTGGTCTGCATATCTGCCAGCTAGTACTATTGTCTGTATATTTGTCTGTCAGTCCAGTGGTCTGCATATCTGCCAGCTAGTACTATTGTCTGTATATTTGCCTGTCAGTCCAGTGGTCTGCATATCTGCCAGCTAGAACTATTGTCTGTATATTTGCCTGTCAGTCCAGTGGTCTGCATATCTGCCAGCTAGTACTATTGTCTGTATATTTGTCTGTCAGTCCAGTGGTCTGCATATCTGACAGCCAGTACTATTGTCTGTATATTTGTCTGTCAGTCCAGTGGTCTGCATATCTGCCAGCTAGTACTATTGTCTGTATATTTGTCTGTCAGTCCAGTGGTCTGCATATCTGCCAGCTAGTACTATTGTCTGTATATTTGCCTGTCAGTTCAGTGGTCAGCATACTGACCATGTGTTCAAATCCCCATCGAGGCAGATTTTAAAAAACTGACCTTGACCCAGGTCAATCTAACCTACAATGGATACCTGGAAATATCTTGGGAAGCCTGGTGTGATACTGACCACATCACCCCTCATGTTTTGGTTTTTGCGCTAGTTCGCTTTGAACTCAAGCTTACTCTACACACACTATTTATAGTAGTGATGGACTGAATTTTGCATGTGGGTTAGCTTTCTCTATTAACAGTGTTGCTCGCCATCAGGTGAACCCACTCTGACTTCAGAGGTACCCCTCATGTGCTAACTGATCTACAAAAATATGGGGCTAGTATCATATATACAGTACACCTCGGGGTGTGTAAAAGAGTCCTTATTACTGATGAAGTCTAAAGGAAATGATCATAAGATTATAATTAACTAGACACTTTAGTGACAAGTATTTATGTTGTTTCTGGCTCTGTGACAAAGGGGTTAAGGATGCAATTCGTAATCCCTAATATCGTGTACGAAACACAGTTGCAGGCGATTTGGAAGCAGACCACCTTCCATTGCTTTTCATACAATGGTAAGAAAGTAGGCCATTCAGAAAGTAATGGCAAACTAATGTACAGTAACTTGCGAAGAAAACACTAACATCCAAAAATGTTGGGATTGACTGCTATGTCTTGTAAAGAATGTGCAACTAACTTTGTATTAGATTTTAATTAAAACTTCATTTACCTTTTCATGATGATCTTGTACAAGACAGCAGTACATACAATTTTCATATTTCCCAAAACCTGAAACAAATAAACAGAGTTCCAATTTCAGTTCAGCAGTTTTTGATAAGTTAACACTGTCTAATGTGTCAGCAATTATAACAGCCAAGCTCATTCTGACATCCAGTTTATTTGTGTTTTTTTGCGCTCGCTCGCTTTGAACTCAAGCGTAGTCCATACACACTATTTATAGTAGTGGTGGAGTGAATTTTGCATGTGGGTTAGCTTTCCCTATTAACAGTGACCCTCGCCATCAGGTGAACCCACTCCAACTTCACAGGTACTTGAAATTAACATCCCTAAGTCAAGGACGACAGGTCAACATTTTAGTCCAGCTGTCCAGTGTAGGGGTTTAACTGCTAACCTCGGCATCAGCACATCGGATGTTTAAGAACATGCGTTCTTATCCATTCGGTCATGGGGACCTGCCTGACATCCAGTGATACAGTCAAGAGCAAATGTAACCAAGTTTCTATAACTATGTAAATGCAACAAAATTATTATAGCTTATGAACATTTCACAACCAAACTGTACAAACAGAAGATACTGCAGAGAAAATAGAATGAACATCTACATAAACAGCAATGGCACATACTGACATAAAGGTGTGAGTTGCTGGGCCTCAATGTGTGTCAGATCACAACATAATGAAATGGGTGACCAGCTACCTTCCTTGCCAACTTTCCTTCCTTAATAATTTCCAGAACATTCTGAATAGTATATGGGACGCACGTTTCAAAGCTGGGTCAAACCCAGAGTTATACTAAATGAAAAAAAAAAATATTTGCCACTGATGGGGATAGAAAATGGCCTACTGTTTTGATAAGGTAAATGTGGTCAGGTATCATATGTTCCAGCAAAGAAAAGTATGCTATAACCTACCAGCATGTCTTAAGAGATGACTAAAGAGGGTTTTAATCCTATCCGGTTGAAAACTTTTGCTGCAAAATGAGTGACCCTAAAGCCCTCTATTGAGACAGAAAGCACTAATAGAGTGGGAAGTAGTGAGTTCTAGAATAAAGCAGCAACAGATATTTTGTTCTTGCATGCTCTTATTAATACTAGATCAGGATCAGATCTTATAAGATGACCAAACCACTTTATTTGTTGTTACATGAAAATGATTCATGACACAATTTCATAGTGGATAGTTCCCAGGTAGTGGTCACAGTTCAATCCCCAGAAGATGCACTATTATTTTTTCAACCAGTTGCTCTGGGGTTTGCCCAGCCACATAAAAATGGGTAGCATACAATTTTCATAGATTTCTAGGAACTGCCTGGGATGAAAAGGTTGTGAGAAAGGGAAAGGCCACTTCATCACATATGTTGTGGCCTAGAACATGTGAAGGTCTAAAACCTCCCATCCCAATGGCAGTATCTGCTTTATCTTATATTGACATAAAGACACAGTTGTTCTATTTTACCATGTACGTAGAAGGATCCATTTCAGTTTGCATGAAGAGAGCCAGATTATTATTGATGCAGTAACATGCTGCAGGTAGTGCAAAGGGCAGAGAGTTGCTGAAGGTAACTGTGGGAAGTTTCTCTGCCTTAAAATCATGAATAAGAACCAAACAACATACTGAAAGCTGTGAAATAAAGAAAGAAAGAAATTAATTCATGGGCACATTAACAATAAAAAGTTAAAAACAAAGAATTACAAATATTACTTTTTGGATTTTTTTTGTTTAAAAAGGAAACAAATTAAAAATGCTGACACAGAACATTTTTTGTGTGAACCTTCTGTCACAGGCATGGGGGAAAAGTTAAGGTCATTGTGATGCATACAAAAGGATATTCTGTACCATAAATTAGAGTCTCTGGTTTTACAGAACTCCCATGCATATGTTCTCTTCGTACACTATGTATAAATGACACCCATATGCCTGAACCGAATGGCAGGGGATCTAGGCCCTAAGATGCAATGATCAGAAACCACGCAGACACTCATCAGCCCATCCCCTGGTTATGAGTAAATGATAAAGATCAAAGGTGTGTTCCATCCTTGACTTGGGGACGTAAATTACAACTACCTCTGAAGTCGGAGTGGGTTCACCTGTTGGTGAGGGACACTGTTAATAGGGAAAGCTAATCCACACGCAAAATTCAGTCCAGCACTACTATATATAGTGTGTATGGACTGTGCTTGAGTTCAAAGCGAGCGAGCACCAAAAAAAAAAAGGTGTGTTCCACTCATTTTACAAATCGTTATATTTCCACAGTGTGTGATTTCTACTAAATGACAGCTTCAAATGTCTGTCAACAAATTTCTACTCCTTTGACAAATAGTTCTAATTCCACAGTGTGTGATTTCTACTAAATGACAGCTTCAAATGTCTGTCAACAAATTTCTACTCCTTTGACAAATAGTTCTAATTCCACAGTGTGTGATTTCTACTAAATGACAGCTTCAAATGTCTGTCAACAAATTTCTACTCCTTTGACAAATAGTTCTATTTCCACAGTGTGTGATTTCTACTGAATGACAACTTCAAATGTCTGTCAACAAATTTCTACTCCTTTGACAAATAGCACTAATTCCACAGTGTGTGATTTCTACTAAATGACAGCTTCAAATGTCTGTCAACAAATTTCTACTCCTTTGACAAATAGTTCTAATTCCAGTGTGTGAATTCTACTAAATGACAGCTTCAAATGTCTGTCAACAAATTTCTACTCCTTTGACAAATAGTTCTAATTCCACAGTGTGTGATTTCTACTAAATGACAACTTCAAATGTCTGCCAACAAATTTCTACTCCTTTGACAAACAGTTCTAATTCCACTGTGTGTGATTTCTAATAAATGATGATAACAAATGTCCATCAACAAATTTCTCCTGAATAATAACTCACTTCAAATGTCCACCACAAGTCTGCTACCAAATGAAATATTGGTACTAGGAGAGAAAACCTTGCAACTATCTCAAAATCAAAGAGATTCCCCCTGTACTTGGTTTGCTACACTGATTGTTTGGAAAATTGCCTGACTAGCAAATTCATTAGGTGGAAAGTCGGACCTGACAACTCAGTGTGTGTGGTTCATCCAAGTCCTAAATTTACAAACTGCACCTTTCTAATATTTTGATACTGATATTCAGTGAAGGCTTCTGCATGTTGTAATTTATAATTTGTCAGTTTATTATAATCTGAACCGGCTGCATAATCATGTATTCAAATCGCCCACAGCAGATTTTGAAATGTCAACTTCGTATGACTGGGAATTGTGAAACCATTTCACTATCCCCTACCCGAGGTCAAGCTAAACAAATATCTTTACTCCCCCAGCTCTTGCTTCAGTGGTTAAAAATTACAACTTTATGCAGCAGAGTATTACTATTGAAATCATAACTTACTTTCAATATTTCTGTACTTAAAACAAAAGAAGAGCTCAAATAGGGTATTTCTCCATCTATTTTGCTGTAGTCCACCAGAATTCCATAAGTTCCATACATGAGAATCCTGATTAAATAAGTATAAATTAATTTTAATTACGTCATAAAAATACACTACATTAACATTTTTTTTTTTCAAAGTTAAATATTTACCATAACTGATTCAGTGCAGAGTGGCACTTCAGTGACAAAAGGTCTCAACGCTGGAGCCCATACGCCATTTTAGTGACAAGATCTTGACAGTTTGTTATTTGTTTCATTTTGCGTGTCTTCCTTAATATTAATGCCCTGTAAATGATGTTTTACACCGGAGGAAGGTCTTAGTTTCAAAACAGGTCACGAGACAAAGAAAATATCTAAATTTTGTGCAGGAATTATTAGTTAAGTTGTGGTTACTTTTCTGATTTTAGAAATGGCAACTACCTTGGTCTCCGGCCTTGCACATTTACATTATATAATAGTTTTAGACAATGTTCGACTATAGTTATTCTAATTTAAAGGACTTTGTGAAAGATTCTAAACTGGTAGCACATGGTTAATGTGGTTATTCAGTTAAAATAAATTATTTAGCACGCATTCAGAATGGAAAACAAAACTAACCGTGAAAGTTCATCACCATGTTGAATTAAGCTCGCACTAATGGGCCACACTTGTTCCCCTAAATTTGCTTCGCATAACACAAATAGGCTGAATAATAGGCATTATCTTTTAGTTTTGCCGTAATTTACCTGAGATTTTGTTGCGTTAATTTTTGGTTTCTTGTTTTTGTGTCTCTGATTTAAGGATATATAGAGTACTTGTGATGTTAAATTCCCCAATTATTTCAAGATCGCATTACAACAGAAACCAATTACCGAGTATTGTAGTCCCCTCCATTGTCTACGAATGTATACATCTTGGCTTCTCAAATTTTTCTTCTTATGGCGATAAAGAGACTGTCATTTTAAGACTAAGTTGACTCATAAATTTAGTTTTATATTGACGTTTTGAATTGATCTAGTATGAATAATTCAATTTAGCATCCATTTCTACACGTACAGTGTAATTTTTTACTATTTAAGTCAGCGGTTACATTCCAAACTGAAATAATTAGGATCGCATGCTATGATGCCGTAATTTCAATGGCAGGAAAATAGCGATGTTCCGTGTCATAATCCAGCGATGATCATTTAATATATTCTTATGGATTATTCAGAGCGACTGAAATGATAATGAATGCATGTTTGGATTCAACACCCATTTTGGTATTTATGTGTAAATTGTCATCACTCTACAAGTTCGGTTATATTTATTTTTGGGTAACTTTGTAAGGAAATTCTCTGGTAAATATTGATCTCCGCTTCGGGGCCTTGCATTGACAACCGCGTGTGCTGTCGCACGCCGCGGTCTGACTTCATCACAGTATAACGTGGAGATGTATATATCTGAGTGTGCGTGTATATATATATATATATATGTAAACTGCCAATAGTTATCTGTCCTTGGCGGCCATGTTAATCTCCCTTAGCGACAGTACAACCAACAGTTGTGTGAGTGTGTAGGTAGAGTCACAAAAAGTGAAAAGGTCAAAATCGTTTTTTTTCCCTATATGTCTATATTAAATGATAAACTGGCACACAAACATTTATATCTCCCCTTAGAATTGACCTACAGACTTGAATAAGGTACCGTTGGATTTTTTTTTCAAGAGCTATCCAACTATGCAGGTTATATAATTAAAAAGCAATTTAGAAAAAGTTACTAAAGTGGCTATTGAATAATATTTAAATAATTTAATTTAAAAGAATAATTATAACTAAATAAAAAATAGTGTACATATTGTTTATCAGTAGAAAACAGTCAAAACCTGCCTGGTGTTTTCCTGACATTTTCCGTTTTGTTTGACAATGATGCGCTTCAAAATATGTTTTAATTGTGTTTTATTGGTGTTATAGAGTAGTTCTAGTGATATTCATGAAGAAAAGTGGTATGTTTATCATTATTCAGTAAATTTCATTGCATTATCATCAGCAATTACAATGTAGTGCCTTGGTAAGTGGGAATTTCACATAATTGTCACCCCTGTCTTCATTTTTTAAACATCTGCTAATATTATTATTATACTTCTAACCTATAGTAATAGTAGCAGTACCAATGTGTTCCTTGTGCAATCGTTTTTAATTTGATATATAATACAATATATCTGCTACCATTTTAACAATATTTAGATCAGTGTTTCCCAACGTGGGGCCCACGCCCCACAGGACAGGGGGGGGGGGGGGCGCAATTCGATTGTTAAGGGTGGCAATTTGGAAATGGAAGAAATCGGCTGGATATAACAAAACGGGGAGACTTGAGACTGAAGTTAACTAGATTGGAACCTGACATAAGATCTCTTTGCAGCGAGCATCAAGCGCAAGGATCTCACTAAATTTAAATAATAAATAATTAAAATAATGTAGAAAAATCTTTCATTAAAATTATTTTGTACTTGAATTTCAGTTCTCCATTATATGTTTAAAAAATTTACTTAATGTAAGAGAGCTCAATAATTTCCTAGTGATTCCTTCCTAAAACCTATCAATCAAGTTTCTTTAGTGAACATTTCAATTTTTGAATATTAAAAATAATGTATATATTGGAGGGGGGGGGGGGGCATAATAATTTTAGAAAGGCTTAGGTGGGGCATAGCACAAAAAGGTTGGGAAACACTGATTTAGATCATTATTGTGACACACCATTGCTTCCCATTTTCTGCCATCAATTTCTGCTTGGGCCAAACCCAGTTTTGTTTGGCACTGAATCAGTTAAGATAACAAAATAATACAAGCAAGCTTAAAATAGAGTTTATTTTGTCTACATAAACAGATAACATGTTCAGAAGATACTGTTAAGGTTGTTTCTATCACAGTGTGCTGATTCATTTAGATATGTGTATACAGACCCAGAGCAGATACTGCATATTGTCCATTTGTCACATGCATACAACAGTATAGGTCACTATATAGGGAAAACAAGGGCTGGAGACTTACTCTCCCATGATAAGTGATGTCCATAGACACGAATTTAGCTTCATGTCTTTCAGGCAACAATAACCCTGTCTTAGGGATTGCTAAAATATGTCCCCCTTCTTACTAGCAGAATGTAGCACCGGTGGATCTGAAAACAAAATAATAGTTATTATTATTGTAAAAAGGGAAAAAAATAATAAAAAATAAAATGTATCTGGAAATATAATGTAATAATTTGTGGTTAGAAATAATAAGATCTATGCGTACACCATTGCAACATACGCCCGTGAGACCTTGACACTTACTAAACAATCTGAACAATGCATAAATGCCTTTGAACATAAATTTTATAGACAGGTTACAAAAATATCTTGTATACAGAAAAGAACAAATGCATCCATATGACAAGAGCTGAATATTGAAGAAGGTTGGCTACTAAAGATGATAAAACAAAGAAATTTGAAACATCTTGATCACTTGAAACGTTATGAAAGTTTGGAGAAAACAATAGTGGAGAGAATTATATGCCCGGGAAGAGAGAAAGAGGAAGACCAAAGATGGCTGCAGGATGTGGCGGATGATCTCCAGATGGGTGTATCGGACGCAAGACATCTTATTTATGATCGAGAGGTTTTCTGGAAGGTTGTTATGGTAGCGAGGTTCTGCACAGGATATGCTACTGAATGAATAAATGTGATCACCAATAGTGGGTGCACTGGTGTAAATGTTCAGAGGTTACGATGATGTCATGAGCAGGGTGGACAAGGGTTCAATACCTACTCTTGTCATGTGATAAATGATGGAAAGGCTGGTCAGATTCATCCATGCATTCAGGTCTATAAAATGTGATGGTCCTAACATTCCACAGACCTGTAGCAGGTTCTTGTTTGGGCCTTTGTTTAGTGGTTGCACCGGTGTAGTGGTTAGGATATTATGCTGACAGTAGCATGAGCATGATTGGATGAGGGTTCGATGCCTGTGCTCAATGTTCACTATGAGAGGGAAAGACTAACCCTATATTACAAAGACACTGCTCTGGCATGAATCACAAAACTACATCCATTTGTGCATACTGGTTGGTTGATGTTTGTCCATCAAGAATGATGATGACCATTCATTTCATCCAGTGGAGTTGAAAGTTTGGAGCTGTGAGTAAAGAATGACTTGCACTGTGAATTGGATTACACTGAGGAAGAGTTGCGTAATTTGTCGACCACACTCTGTCACTGAAGTCCATCTCAATCCAGTGGCAAGACAAGTCAAGACGACTGGAGATGAACAGAGGTGCAGTGTATGACCAGGACGCTCTGTGTGCCTTGCCGTGCTCATTACGTTTCACAATGCTTTGCAGGTAAACACTGCCTTACTTATTGAATCATCAATGATTTCTTCCGCGCAGTCTGCCAAATCCTGTATGTACATACTACTACATATTTAGACTCCAGAGGTTGTTCAGTAATAACATTGTGGATAAATGGGAGGGGGGTGGGGTTTGCTGGAAATTAAGGAAATGAAACAGTAGAGAGAGAAGATAATAAAGCAAGTAATAAAAAACTGCACATGGATCTGATTAAAGACAACATCAAAACAACAATTTTAAAAAGATAACAGAAGAATGGATGCTAAAGCCAAAGTAGAATCAAAGCCTGAAACGAACATATGCACACAAATTGTTGAATACTCCATAAAATTGCTGAAACTGAATGCTTCAACAAGAGAAACCTGTTATTTGACC
This sequence comes from Cepaea hortensis, assembly GCA_963921405.1. Lineage (NCBI taxonomy): Eukaryota > Metazoa > Mollusca > Gastropoda > Stylommatophora > Helicidae > Cepaea > Cepaea hortensis. Next base: position 66,727,854 of record OY992878.1, on the reverse strand, counting down.
AAAAACAAAACACATGTTTCACGTTTGACACCATAACGTGAATAGCATAGCATTTTTTTTTTTTTTTGGGTCGCACCTGTGGCTCAGTATATCTGACTTTAAAAAAAAAAATATATTATAAATAATAATATATAAATAAAAATATAAAATAGTCAAGCCGGCAACCACATCGAAGAGTCTTCATATCAGGTTATATTACTTACTTAAACTCATCATAAACTCATATCCATGCACTTTCAACTATGTCATTCTAAAACATGATACAATGTAGTAACCACTAACAGAAAATGACTCTAAGCTTGTTTCTTTTATTTCACACTGTTCACATGTCCCATACATAGCAGACCGTGGAGCCTGGCAGCTGCCATCTTTGTTTCCAGAGACTCATTTACATCTTAAAGATACTGTTTAGTTAGAACCCGAAAAAGCACGGTCGTGCTTTCGATTCCCCATCCAGGCGAATTAAAAAAATTTTAATATTACTGATCTGGACACCCAGTGTACCCAGCTAATAATGGGTATCAGTAAATGTCCTTAGAAGTAAAGGCGACCTGTACGATATTGATATAATACAGCGTAGAAAGCGTCGCACAAAGCACGAACTCCGTAGCACCAGTGACAACCCACGGGAGTCTCCGAAAAATTTAACTCGTAAACCGAAGGTTCGCGGCCCGAAATCGAGCCTACAACCTTCGGAGCCCAAGTCAAACGGCTTGACCACTTCGCCACGGAGGCTCCCACGGGTTTAATATAAATTATGAGACCTATGGTGCTATTTCTATGGTTTGATACGAATTCTGTCCGTATTCCATAGTTGTAGGTTCATGTGTATGATAGACTAGACATGACTAATGAAGACACTTTTTTTTTTTGGAGCGTCTAGTTGATCATGCGTCGAAGTACACTTGTTCCTGCAGCGAGGCGCTGTCGCCAATTGAAGGTGACAAGTTCGAATCCCGGTCGGTAACTATAGCATAGCTTTCAAATTGTATGTTGTCTAGTGCGTCCTCTAGTCTCTACTTCCTTCTTCTCCTTCTGTGAGCGCCAAACAATACTGTGTGTGTTTATTTATGTCTCAGCGGCCTCAACGGGTTCCCCAATTGATTTTTCACACACACACACGCACACACGCACGCACACACACACACACACACACACTCACACACACACAGGCCTACCAACACGAAAGGATTTTAAACGGGCCAATTATTTTATCAGGTGATTCTTCTCGTGATTAATTGATACATTCCGAATTATGTTAGGAGTATTCTGATCTCAGATAATGCTCTGCTGCTTGTTCGTCATTCAGGCCCAAACAGAAAATTAAAAATACATTTAGAAATATACAAATGGAGAAGTCAAAAGCAGAAAAAGAATTCAAAGAAAGTTTAGTTTAGTTTAGTTTAGTCGACGGATCAACATCACAGCACACGGGTGTATCATCCCATAAGTGCTCCGTTCTACTCCTAACTCAAGCCTGAGTTCAGAGAATCTCAGCTCAGTACACGAATTCCGTAGCAGAGGCGAGGATCCTGAAATACTTTGGGTAGATTTTTAACTCGAAATTTTGCCCGGGCAGCGCCGTTAGGCTATTCTTTTTCGATTTCCAACCGCCATGGGATGTTTTACGTGCGCAACAATACACACGGGCATCCGATCTCACTACCCAGAGACCAGGGGGAATTATGTTACTAGAAGTCCACGGACCTCCAGCACTCGAGGTGGACACCATACCTCCAGACCACTTAGCCCTCTATCCTGGGAGTCGTCGCTGGAGCTACGGAGTTCGTGCTTTGTGTGACGCTTTCCGCCAGAACTTGGTTTTGGTGTTCTGTATTAATTCTACTGATGATATTCTTCCATGTCATCGTCCTAGACCAGCAAGCATAATTTCTCTTGGCCTGGCTATTCTACGGCTGATATTTTCAGTCGTCGCGGCTGTTTCTTGACCAGGTTAACCGTCCCGGTTTTTGGTAAGCCATATCGCGGTGAAAACGTATTAACGTAATCATCTTTGTCTCTCTGTCTACCTTTGCCACATGAAGTGGCCTGGTCGGCACACAAGGGAAGGCAGGGGCAGACATTCCAAGGGGATTCATAAGTGAAAAGCCGACACATGACACTTTAATACCGCGCTCACCAAAGGAATCGTCACGTCCTGCACATGGCCGCTTAACCTCATTTAATCTATGTTGAGCCTTTCGAGCACTCCTGACTGCACATTCGAAGGCCACATTAACATTATTGCAGTTCGCAGATTTTGGACTGATGCGACAGGCCGAGTGGCTAGAAGGCCGGATTCTCCTTCGGGAGACCCGGGTTCGAATTCTCGCTCGGTAAGGTGTGGGATTTTTTCTGTAGGGGGCAAAAAAAAAAATCCTAACCTGCAAGTTCGCGGCGACTGCACTAGTCAGATGGCCTTAATTCCTCAGGCTCAAAGACACCCCTGCCATACACCGTAAGATATTATATTGGCAGTAAATGACAGTTGACAGTTTGACGCCCACATGCAATGCGTTCGAGTGAAACTCCAGCACATGAATTTTCTAGCCAAGCAATTTTCCACTTGGCAGCCACTGTGACATTTTTCACCCATGTGCCCTGAGAGTGTATTTGCTGGGGCTCGCTGTGGTTTTGAGAAACATGCACGCTAGGCATAGTATTTATTCACATCTACAAGTTGCGGACTGCTGTCCCTGCAGTCAGCAGGGTTAGAATTGGCTAGTTTCTCACAGGAGGGGTGAAAATTAGTAGCTTGCCGATGACCCACAGGCTACACAGGCAAATTCCACCCCTTCGTGGTGTAGACCGGGAAACCATGACCGCGAGGTCATGGGCCAAAAGGGCTCTGGCTCATTAGCGGGAATAGAAGAAAAAGCAGTGGTCTGGCTCATTAGCGGGGACGGACTCCCCTTGGTCAGATTTGTGTCCTAAACTTGCGACTGGCCTAGCACGCCGGCAGGGGATTTTCATACTGCTCGTAGAAAAAGTAAAATATTAATATAATTAGAAGAACTGCTGTGGAAATGTAAATATATCCATCCATCCATCATGCCATGCCGATAAGCGTGGGCGTCATGTTTCGCCATCTCACTCGATCACCAGAGTCGTGGATCAGCTCCGTGTTTCTGCCTCGACCAGTAAATAATATAAAATAACACAAAGTAATGCAGCTTTACAGAACAGAATTACGAAACAATACAAGGACGTTGCGGCGATTAACCTTCATCAGTGTAAATACATATATAAAACACAACGTATAGTCACGGAGAAGACACCCCCCCCCCCCTTCCCCTGTGACTACATTAAGACATAAGGATGGGATAAGAAGAATAAAAGAAAAAGATGAAAAAAAAACATGAGAGCAATGAAGAGAAGATGAACATTTGCAACAACAAAAAATGTTACTACTTATCTCAGAATCCAAGGCTGTATTACAGAAGGACCAACGGCAAATTACACCATTAAGGAACTCCTATTTGCGGACGATCAAGCACTAATAGCAAAATCAGGAGCAGAATTACAAGACCACATTACCACATTAATAGTCTAAACGAAGTGTGTAAGGAAATAACATGGACATTAGCACCAGTAAAACAGAGGTAATGTCTATAACCAAAGAAGAAAAAGAACAAAGATTCACCTAAAAGAACACCCCCCGAAACAAGTAAAGGGCTTAAGTACTTAGGAAGTATAATATCACCAAATGGCAAATCAGAAGACGAGATCGAAAATAGATGCAATAAGGCAAATCAACTTATTGGACAAATGGCACCAATACTAAAGAACAAACATGTATCAATTGTTACTAAGAAAGCACTCCACAACGCAATCTTTCTTTCAACTCTATGCTACCAATGCCAAACCTGGACAATGACAGAAACAGAGAAAAGAAAAATCACAACAGAAATGAGATTCCTGAAAAGAATACTCAATGTATCAAGAAGAGAGAAAATGAGAAATGAAGAAATCAGGAGGACTGAAGTGGAGGTTATAGCAGCGCTGGATTTTATAATAATAAGGCAGCAAGTCAAAAGGTTGGGCCAAGTAACTAGGTTACCAACTAACAGTATACCACAAAAAGCACTTATGTACAGACCAAATGGAAACAGAAGAGGAGGCCGACCACGTAAACGATGGACAGAGGTAATAGCAGTCCATGGGAATATCGATACATGAAGCCCATAAACTGGCACTCTCCCGCTATTTATAATTCACCTCGACACTGCAAGGTACAAGATGAGATGAGATTGTGATGAGTATTTCATTTACTGCACGACGTGGACGTTCGAACTGAGTTGTCGTTTAGCAGGATTTTCGTTCGGTGAGCATTTAAGCCTCTCGTCTAGTAGGTATTGAATTTGTCGGATATTAGAATAATTTTGTGAATTTTGTAAGGTTCACGGACATCATTGACCCATGCTTGGGGGCGGGGTGGAGGTGGTGTGTGTGTATGTGTGTGTGTGTGTGTGAGAGAGAGAGAGAGAGAGAGAGAGAGAGAGAGAGAGAGAGAGAGAGAGAGAGAGAGAGAGAGAGAGAGAGAGGCAGGTCCGCATGGTCGAATAGATAAGAACGCGTGTTCTTAAACATTTGGTGTGCTGATGCCGAGGTTAGCGGGTCAACCCCTACACCGGACAGCTGGACTAAACTGTTGACCTGTCGTCCTTGACTTGGGGACGTTAATTACAAGTACCTCTGAAGTCGAAGTGGTCTCGCCTGTTGGCGAGGGACACTGTGTTAATAATGAAAGCTAACCCGCACGCAAAATTCAGTCCATCACTACTATAAGCTTGAGTTCAAAGCGAGCGAGCGCAAAGAGAAAGAGAGAGAGAGAGAGAGAGAGAGAGAGAGAGAGAGAGAGAGAGAGAGAGACAGAGAGAGACACAGAGAGAGACAGAGAGAGACACATACACAGAGAGAGACAGAGAGAGAGACACACACAGAGAGATAGACACACACACACACACAGAGACACACAGAGAGAGACAGAGAGAGATAGACACACACACACACACAGAGACAGAGAGAGACACAGAGAAACAGAGAGAGAGAGACAGAGAGAGAGACAGACAGAGAGAGATAGAGAGAGACAGAGAGAGAGAGAGACACACACACAGACACAGAGAGAGAGACACACACACAGAGAGACACAGAGAGAGACACAGACAGAGAGAGGGGGAGAGAGAGACAGAGAGAGAGAAGGTTTAGACTGAATGCTATGGCCTCCCATCAAGCCTGTTTTAGTTTATCTTGATCTTGCATCTAATTACGCGTGTGTAACAAAAGAGCAATATCGTCGACAAAGTACAGATCAACAAGCTGCTTTGTCGGTGTCCATCGTATTCCATTCCCAGTGGTAGTTATTGTTGCCTTCATAATTTTGTCTATATACAACAGTGGAGTTGAGTCAAGAACCGACATCACAAAACTCGGGACATTCCCATCCATACATGCCCCGTACCAATCTGCAACAGCCAGAGCAGAATCTCAATACTAATGGTACCAGTGGCAGTCTGATTATGTGTCCACCTGGCTTTTCCTTGGAGTCCTTAAGCCCGCAACACCGTTCTCTCCAAGCCGTGATGGTCTTTCTGTTGTTCTGCACTATAATGATACCAAATGCCCCGTACACAACTGCCTTACCACGCACTAATACCCCACCGAGCAGTGCAGACCCAATCAATGTGTCCGTCTGCTCGTTTCCCACCACACCAGCATGTCCTGGAGGGAACATTCCAACAGATACTCTCTATAATTAATAGCTGAATTGAAAAAAAAAAAAAACGTGACAGAAGACAATCTTGACGTACTTCTGTTATTATTTCAAATGTATCTTAGTTTCCCCTAACGAAAGCTGCTGTTATTAAGATAATATTTTACTGTGGGATTCCGTATTTCCTAAGAGATTCTTTATCATTGCCGTAAAAGGCCTTTTCACGAAATTATCCCTCTATAATTTTAACACCAGCTCCTTTCTATGTCAGTCTTGCCATATATCCTTCTCTCGCGGCTGCTGGTATTTCTTTGGCCTCCCAAGTTCTGCTAAATAATTTGTGCAGAAAAAGAAGTGTATATTGTCTTTTCACTTCATGCTCCAACAAAAGTATCTGTGATGGGAGTACCTTTATACTTTCATATACATTCAGTTCAGGTTTTTGTGTGTGGCTAATTTGATTTTCACTTGTTTATTTATTCTAAAAAGTGTCTGATGCTTAGGGGATAGTGAAACAGTTTCACAATGCCTCAACATACCAATTTAAGGCTTTGAAATCAGCCATGGGCTACTTGCAAGCAGAATGCTTAAGTTGATTTTGATGGTATGAGGTGCCAGCCATTCAGAAAGCAATGATAAACTTTTATATGTGCTATTGGAGACTGGGGCACATTTGCGTGTCCCTCAACTGCTAGAACTGTTGATCCTAGATAATCACTCAGTTCCAGTGTTCAAGGAAAGCTTCTTCTTCTTCTCCTTCTATGAAGTGTTGCATGGAGATGTTAGGATCGTAACTGTGCTCTTTCCAAAGTATTTTGTAGGTTTTATTAACTTTTGTAAGGTTGTTCTTGATTTTCTCTTTGTTCTGAATCTGCTATATTTCTTCAGTGTGGATCTTTGTAAAGCAACCTGATGAGGATCAAGTATCTGTATTGGATTAGCTGCTGTTTGCTGACGACCAATGTCTACTGCACAGCAGTAGTGAACAACTGCAGGAACACATGCATTTACTCCAGAATAGTTGCACAAAACATAACATGAAGATCAACATTGAAAAAAAGGAAGTTATGAATATAAGTAAAGACAACTGTGAAATTATTATGTATATGAATGACCAAAGGTTAAAACAAGTACACAAATTCACATATATTGGGAGCATCTTTACATCAGATGGAAGATTGGATAGAGATGGAGACAAGAACTAAACAAGCCAATAATGTTACATACCAACTTACACCCATCCTGAAATATCGAGCTATCCCCACGGAGATAAAGAAAAACATTATAAATGCAATTTTTATACCAGGGTTGTGCTACCAGTGCCTAACATGGGCATTAACTAAAGAACAAGAAAGAAAACTCACTACGTGTGAAATGAGATGCCTGAGAAAAGCAGTGAATAAATCAAGAAGGAACCATATTTGAAATGAAGAGACCTACAAAACGGTTGGAGCAACACTAGTTGTTAAATTCACTGAAAAAGAGACTTAACTGATTCAATTATCTAGTGAGAATGAACCCAATGTCGCCAGCAGCAAGAGCATACAACATGAAAATGGAAACATCAAGAGCCAGGGAAAGACCACAAAGAAGATGGATCGATGGAGTCGACAAAACCCTAAAAACATACATCTCACAAGAGAAGCAACGGGATGGGATGCATCCATTCAGCGGGAATCAATACTGCTGTAGATGCAACTGTTTAACTCTGCTGACTTCCCTCTATGCAATCATATCTGACTGTCTGCACACCTTTGGCCACACATTTCGTATTTGGCACTTTTACAGCTGAATTGGGCTCAACCTTTCAAAAACCAAACTGAACTCAACATTTGTGACTTCTTGACAACGAAAGAGTTCTGTTTTATATTACTTTATAATTTTATGTTTTCTCCTTATATCTGTATGTGTTGTCCCGTTCCTGATGAAGATTTATATCATTGAAAGGCCATTTGTTGTGTCCTAGAATACTTATTTTTATTTTATTATTATATATTTTTAAACTGTCTATTTTTTGGGGGGAATTTTCATTCTGTGATTTATATTCACCTTTGTGAAGTCTGTTGTAAGGTATGTACACTGTGTCCATGTTAAGGTCACTGTTAATATTGTATTTCTATTGACATTATGCAATCAGAATAAGACTTAAGCACTAACAAATGGGAAACAACATAAATATGTTTATGACAATTCTAAATGTAATAAGAAGAGACATGGTAAGAGACAATATTATAAGGCAAGTGGAGTCACCATTAGCATTAGAATACTTTACAAAACAACAAATTTGATTATTAAGTCAAATAATAACATTACTACAAGACATCTCACAGAGAGCTATGAGGTTTTCCCCAAACACAATGAATTTATTGAATCCCTGAGACTGGAAATACCGCCAGTAAGAAGCACACACCAAAGTTTGCCACAAGTGTCTGCTTTTAACATGACATTGAAAGACAATGATAGAAAGACAACAGTGTACTGATATTTATTTTCCACCCCTCACTGTCTGTACCTTCAAGTCAGAGCAAATAAGAGTAACATTTTTTTCTAACTCAGAATGAGATTGTTTAGGTCACATAGCTACAAAAATATAGTCGCTTATAGAGAGAACCAAACAGATCTACTACTGTATCAGTTAGCTTTGAATGATCAGATTCCTCGAAAGCTAGAAATAAACTTTGATTTATGTAACTGCTCTCTCTCTCACACACACTTAAAATAGTCAAAAGCAATAAAGAAATGACTATTAGAGTTGAAGTCTCATCAATATACAATTTAATGATGACCAAAGCAACAAATATACCTGCTACACGTATATGCACTTAGAAATAAATTCACCAATGTCACATGTAAATGTTTGTTGTCACATTCACACAATTACAATTTCAAAGACTTTACCCATATCAACCTCATAATATCAGGTGTTTCGTTTGCAATATAGTTTACATAAAAAAATCACCAGGATATGAATTCTATGGAGTATGTAAAACATTATACAATATATTAAATGTGAGCAGAACAAATATCATTACACTCCAAACGAATCCATAAGTCTTCCATAACTCTCAGTAGTTATGCACAGTTATGCATGCTAATTGTCCTCACAACACTGATTATTGACAGGTCGCAGACCTCATGCCCAAGGTGTCTGTAATGTTCCATATCCATCTTCGAGCTGATTGATCCCAGCTTTTTCTTACAGGAACCATGCTTTCCATCTCTGTTCTTTCCAAGCCATTGTGACGTTTAATATAGATAAAGTATTTCTATTTAACAGACATGATATACTGTTTATGAGCCAGTTTTCTTCGATTTTTACATTTTTTCTGGAATATATTAATATGTCTCCTCTTTGGGTCACAAAGTGTCCAACTGTGTTCTTAAATCCCCAGAATGTCAGTTTTAGTTTTTGTTAATTCCCCACTAACCACGAAAAGATTTCCCTGTTACTACTGACTGCTAACATTACATGGTCCCATTTCTTCATTTTTTGACACACAAAAAATTAATACCTAGACTGTATGTGAGTGATCTCAGTCTCACTCTACTATGTACTGTAAGAGCTTTGCAAATTTTCTTGTTCTAATTTTTAGAATAAAGTGGTCATTATGTATATCTTCTGTGTTCCATGGTTTCTATCCACAGACTTCAACATTTGTTTTCTGGATACATATGCCTTCAATTGTTCAAGTGAACAGTAATTGAACGCTCTATAGAAGTAAACAAAGATCTATATCTTTGCTTTATTGACTACACAAAGGCTTTCGTTAAAGTGAGACATGTTGATACGATAAGGATGCTTGAAGATCGACAAACTGATGGAAAAGACCTTAGACTTGTAAAAAACATATATTGGAAACAACAAGCTGCCATCAGAATTGATAACAATGTAGTTCAATATCAACCTATTAAAGGAGGTGTGAGACAGGAATGTGTAATGTCTCTAGATCTTTTTTCCCTGTACAGTGAAAATATTTTCAGAAATGTAGAAGATATGGAAGGAATCAAAACTGGGGGATGATACATCAATAACATTATATATGCAGAGGATACAGTCTTGATTGCAGACAATGAACAGGACCTGCAAAATTTAGTAGATGCGGTTGTTGCACACAGTGAACAACTAGGGTTAGAAATGAATATTAAGAATACACAGATTATGGTCGTCACTGCGAAGAAGGAAATACCACAATGTGATATACGAGTAAATGGGCATATTCTTAAACAAGTGAATAGATACAGTTATCTTGGCACAGTCATAACATCTGATGGGAGATGCCTTGAAGAGATTAGAACAAGAATTGCCAATGCAAAGGTAGCTTTTTGCAAGATGAAAAACATATTGACCAATAAAAAGATATCAATTGAAACAAGAAAAAGAGTGTTGAAGTGCTACATAGAACCTATACTTTTGTATGGATGTGAAGCGTGGACAATAAGCAGTTAAGCTGAAAAACAGCTGATGGCTGTGGAAAGGTGGTTTCTGAAGAAAATGCAAAGAATAGGACAGACAGAAAAACCAATGAACAAGTCCTTCAAGAAACAAATGAAGATCATAAACTGATTAGAGACATTAGACGTAGACAGTCAAAATCTTTTGGGCATGTTATGAAAAGAAATGAATTGGAGAACTTGGTGACGACTGGCAAGATCGAGGGGAAGAGACCAAGGGGAAGACCCAGAAGTAAATTCATGGATGGCTTGGCCACGTGGCATGATCGAGACAGGAACACAGAGCTGATCCACGACTCTGGTGATCGAGTGAGATGGCAGTACATGACCGCCCACACTTATCGGCATGTTACATGATGGATGGATGCCTTCAATACGCTCACTTACACAATACTGCAGATGAAATAGTCTCTTGAATGTGGAAACATGAAGGTTGATTTAAAATGTCACTTTGGCAAGAAAATCCAATTAACATTAGAATTTTACAAATTTCAACCTCTACGAAACAATAATTTAAAAGAAAGTGAGAAATCATCACAGGATATTGAGATTCTTACACATAGCAAAAATCTTAAAAAGAACAACATGCGTCTATACAATATTTAGACTTAAGACTGATTATTAGTTAAACTTAATGTTGACATAGACACGAGATTTCACTGAATCATATACAATCAACATTTGCAACCATTGATGACTCCACACATCAGTGTTGGACTGGGGCCCCAAAAGGGGAAGTAAAGAATAGTAGCATTGTAGCCTCCTAAACAGGTTGTAAAAGACAACTCAAGAGGGTTGGTGTGGGGCTGGCTTGTTCACACCATAAAAAAAAATATCAGCCAACGTCCAACTAACCGTGAACTGGCATACAAAGGCCTTAGCATGCATGGTTCTGGGTTTATACTCCAATAGTTAAAGTATGAATAAAATTAGTAGAACTGCGGTAAAGTTGTGGAAATGTAAACAAAATGAAGTAACACAAAGTAAAGCAGCTTTACAGAACACAATTAGAAAATATAGGATGTTGCAGTGACTAGCCTTCATCAGCAAACAAATACATAAACAAAACACAACATATAATCACGGAGTGATACTCTGTGAGTATTAGTCTGGGATTTTGAGATAAGTAGCACATTTTCTTGTAAAATTTTCGTTCTCTTCATTGTTCTCATTGTTTCATTCTTCTCATCCTATCTGTGATTATATGTTGTGTTTTGTGTAGGTATTTGTTTGCCCATGAAGGCTAGTCGTCGCAACAACCTGTGCTTTCTGTAATCGTGTTCTGCAAAGCTGTATTACTTTGTGATATTTTATATTGTTTATATTCCACTTGGTGTCTTAAAGGCAGAAGAAGAAGAAGAAGAAGAAGAAGAAGAAGAAGAAGAAGAAGAAGAAGAAGAAGAGGAAGATTCTATGATAAAGATGTTCATCTATTTGCTAACGGCTCCTCATACCCAATATGCAGCAGTGCATGAAAAAGAGTCTTGTTATAACTTTCTCTGGAAAGGAAAAGAATGCAAGGAGGAGAACTAGTCACTCCATCTCACAGTCCAGTGATCTAGTATAAACTTATGAAATCCTATCACTTCACATGAAACACAAGAGATTCTGAGATTTGACTAAATTGTCGTTATTATGAATGTGCCTGTTTACATCTTACAAATAAAAAACACAAAAATATTAACACTGTGAAGTTAAACAAAACTGCAATTACTTTAAAATATTAATATTTACTGTTTAAAAAAATTGAACACAACTCAGTCTATAGTTTCAGCAATAAGTTTTAAACAGCAAACGTTCATTAATTTGTTGGTCAAGTAAAAGTAAATGAAAATAAAAAAATAAAAGGACCCATTTGAGGTGTATTGGATATATGGTACCAGCCTCATTTTCACTGACCAATCGGTACTTGAGTGATGATGTGGCCAATATGGCGCTGGCTGCTATTTCGTCCCAGGACATTTTTGCACAACCATTTTAACCTGGGTCGATCAGGGAAGCCAGGCCAATTGTTACAAACCCAACGGAGAATCGGACACATGACCAGCGCGATAGCAGGCAAGTGTGCTAGCCACTATACCACTGCAGCTCCCAAAAGAATGTAGTATCCTTATTTTTATCCTCTTTCATTTTATCAGTTCTTTCTGTGCAGCAAGGTATTTTTCTATACATTCTCTGTTAACAATACTGAAAATGAAGTATGTATGGAGAAGAATGATGCTATTTTTTGCATATGTTCAAATTAACAAAAACTATGAATTTAACTTTCGCATCAGGAAAACTGTGCATCTTGAAGTTAAATCTCTGTGAACATATCTTATCCTTATCTGAGTAGCCTTACTCTAATATTTTCTGTTGATCTAGTTGCCTTGATCTATAGAGAAAGCAACAAGAAGAACACTACTTTGAAGAATGACGTTAAAGTTAGAATTGCAATGGCAAAAACAGAATTTCAAGAAAGGCACAAATATTTACATAGAAAATGTAACTACAGAAAAAATATTGAAATAAAAACAATATCAGATAATGGATAATAACCAATGTAAATGCTTCTGATCAGCAGTACAGTGTGATTCTGAAATATGAACCATTAACATAAATGATGAAAGTATTTTAGATATAGTGTTATTGTAGAATGGAAAAAATAAACTGGATTAAAAAAAATATAAATGATAACGAGCTGGTACATATGAATGACCACAGAAAAAAAAAGTTAAGTTGTATATCCTTTACAGGACATAGCAGTTAACCCCAGCATTTTGTAACTGTGATTTCTTGGCAAGTTTATATTCAGTAGTTTACCGTTGCTTTCTGAATGCCCGGCAAATCGCCCGCAGCTGTGTTTCAAAAAGGTATTCTTTAAAGCCAAACAGTAGCAAAGGCTGTAACAGCTCAGTCACAGCTTGTGGCAAGAAGGTTCCCTCAAAGTCAATGTTAATAAAATTCTTAGCAAGTGAGGAAGCGGTTGGCCATGGTCGTGGATTGGACTTGCCTGAATGTTATTTTTTCTTAGAAGTATATTTATTTTCCTCTACATCTCACATTAATACTAAATACTAACACAACTTTAAAATCGTTACTTATCATGCCAACATTTATGCAGAAAAATCACATTCCATGTAAAATGCAAAAATCTCACTGCACAGAGGAGTGAATCTTTTCAAAATACAAAACTAAAATTGTACATGACTGACTAAAGAGAGTACCTGGCGAGAGACACTATTGGCAAGAAATTAGTAGGAAGCTTCAAACTCAAGAATTCTTCCAGTTAACTCTGATTTCACTTTTCCCATATAGAACAAATAAAGGGGACAGTCAGCCCACAACATATGCTGCAGGCAGCAAGCATGCAACACTAATTACCTCGTAGGTCAGCATGGAGATTTCTTCAACATCTGGTGTGCTGATGCCGAGGTAAGGGATTCAACCCCTACACCAGACAATTGGACTAAAATGTTTACCTATCAATCTTGACTTGGGGAAGTAAATTACAAGTACCTCTGAAGTCGGAGTGGGTTCATCTGATGGTGAGGGATACTTTATAGGGAAAGCTAATCCACACGCAGAATTCAGTCCAGCACTACTAGAATGAGTGTGTATGGACTACGCTTGAGTTCAAAGCGAGCGAGCACCCAAAAGAAATCTACCTCAAATATATCTGGTCATAATTTATCACATGGGGGTGATTGGATCGCTTTCTCATCTTTTTTACATCTTATAACCCAGAACAAAGCCGGGAATCTATTTAACAACATTTATCAACTAAGTGTGTTGAAATAATTCACCACAAAGGTTTTACTCCATTACTCAGCTTCACATACTTTCTAACATTGATGATTTTGACCATTTACATGCCCAATCTCCAGACACAGAGTTTCCAAATTTATAAATTATAATCTCTATCAGACAGAAGGATTCGTTGTTTGATCTCACAGCTATGATTTTACAGTGCTAGAAATGCTGATTGATCATGATTTAGAAGGATGATTATAAATATAAATTGCCACAGTCACTAAAAAGACAACTATCAAAAACTCAAAGCCAGGTTGAAGGTGAAATGTAAATATAGAAAAGACAGTAGCAACAGGTATTGCAGATGTAATGACAAACAGACGAACAATGTTGGTGCTGTATTTCATGATCAGAGACATCACCAGTCCATTCACAGCCTGTGTTTGTAGATGAAAGAATACAAAACAACTTCAGTAAAAAGATATACAATATACACAGCAAAAATAAAAGCTTATCTCAAGCAGCTTACATAAAAAAAAGTTTAAAAGGTATTATACACATGAATATGAGTATTTGTGAGACCTGGACACTTACTAAACAAGCTGAACAGCGCATACTTTGAATATTGAATATAAATGTTATAGACGAGTTATAAGAATATCTTGGATAAAGAAAAGAACAAATGCATCCATTCTGCAAGAGCTGAATATTGAAGAAGGTTGGCTATTAAAGATGATAAAACAAAGAAAATTGAAATATTTGGTCACTTGAAATGTCACGAAAGTTTGGAGAGAATAATAATGGAGGGTAAATGCCTGGGAAGAGAGGAAGAGGAAGGCCAAAGAGAAGATAGGTGCAGGATGTGGTGGATGATCTTCAGATGGGTGTATCGGACGCGGGACATCTTGCTTATAATTGAGAGGTTTTCCAGAAGGTTGTTATGGGAGCGAGGTTCTGCAAAAAACATGCTACTGAATGAATGAATGAATTTGTCCTCTAAAAGTACTGGAGAGTTTTGGCCATCATAAACCATAACTTTCGGAAGGGAAAACCCCCAACTGCACCTCCTAGTGGTAGAGAATGGGAAACATACCATGGTGTGGCTAACACAGCCCTGGAGACCGAGTATTCACCAGGATAAGTGGACAACTCTGCAGCTGAGCAGAGCAGGGCACTCACTTTTCCTGACAGTAGGAAATGGCTGTCAAAGGCTGAGGTAACAGACCCCATGTGGATGTGGAAGGCAAGGGGAAACCACCACAGTATCTTCCCAAGACTTCATGAACTGGAAAGATCAAGGTGAAGAGAGGCAGACACAGACCAAGAGAAATGATGCTGGATGGATTGAGACGGTGGCATGGCTGAATATCATCAGCAGAGTTGATCCAGAACACCAAAGATCGAGATCTGGGGAGAGTTAAGAATGCCTATGCCAGCTGGCATGGCACGGCACTTGATGATTATGATGATTTGCACACATTTTAAACATTTGTTAGTCTGTTAGTTAGTCATCAGATTATCCTCACTACACATTGAACTATTCAGCACATAAATGCTCAGATTCCCTCCTAAGTTTCTCCCTCTGCAGGTAGCGGCCGATGATACCAGTTCAGTGTTGGCTGACTTTCTTCTTTCACCCTCTGCATAAGGGTCTTGTATGGATTCAGCCCTTTGGACTTAGTGTTCTTGCAATCTGGTCAAGGATGCAGATAATCTCTTGATTCATTTAATCGTCCAGCCTCTCTGGCGGCATTAACTAGATCAGCTCAGTCCATTGCTAGTCCGCTTTTCAGTGGCCCATTTCGCAAGCTGCTCATTTCCGTTAAAACCGCGTGGCCTTGAACAAAAATAAACCTGATTTTTATCAGAGTTGACCTCCTTAGAGACTCCATTCACTGTCTTTGAGTTTAGCCCACCTTAATCTTCCTGAGCATGCTCATTGAGCCATCCAGAAAGCATGCCTTTGTGAAAGTCTGTGTCCCCAGCCAGGCTATAGTTTTATTTACTGTCATGATTTCCAGGACTGATCTTGCATGGGAATGCTAATGTACAGTGATGTCATTCAACATAGCACAGCATAACATAACATTTCTTCCTTAGTGATAGCGAAATGGTCCACGACCTACATCAGCATGTTGCTACATAGAAACTATCAGCACAGAGTATGATCTCTGTAGCACCAGCGAAGATACAAAGTCTGTATACGAGAATCACATAAGCTATAATCAACCAAGCTTTAAATACATTTTGTGAGTAGATTTACACATTTTGAAATTTACTCTAGGCAGCAGTCTGAATTATTCAGCCTTCTCTGATTTCCAACTGCCAAGGGATTGAGACAACATATGAGGGAATAAAATGAAGTGCATGCATGAGCACACATACAATACATGCATGGACAAACACACACAATAAATACAACTAACAATACTAGGGCAATGGAAGCTTATTCAGAAAAAAGTATAGATCTCTTTTCCATGCCTTACGGTATAATGGCTATGTGGTGATAGACTTATAATTGTGTACACCTATTGATACTCGGAGGGTTATGTAGTCAGTATCACACCGGCTGATTGACTTCCCAAGACATTTCCTGGCACCCATATTAAGCTGTGTCGATCTGGGAGCCCAGGATAATTTTAAAAGGTTGAATCTGCCCCGATGTGGATCAAATCCATGATTACTGGGTCAGTAGGCGAGTGTCTAAGCACTAAGCTAATTGAAGCTTATACAGAGATACAGTTAACTAAATACAGACACACATTCCATGTGTAAGTTGCATGCACCGCATGTGACGAGCAAAGTAAACCAACCTGACTGACAATTATGGCCCAGGTATAAATGGTGTAGCCATGGAAGAAGTCAAGACTCTCACCTGAAATAACATTGCAATAATCAATCAGCAAAGGTGAAATTTAACCCACAGGGGATTTTATTTAAGAGTTACCTTAATCAATTTATTCCAAGGTTTTCATGTATTGGTCTGAGGATGTGTTCTTTATAAACCATGTGAGGATGTGAGAGAGGGTGGCAAGGGAAGGGGTGCAGCTTAGGCTAATAACAGAAGGCTTAAAATATTACCCAGTCACAGTTTTCCTTTGAAAGCAGTACTGAAAATTAAATCAAATTTGAGCTTAATTTTCTCTACGAATTTTAAACAAAACTGCATTCAGTAGCAAACATTAAATAAAATTTCAGCCCAATTTTCTTTATGAATTTCAGACAAAACTGTTTGCATTATGTAGCAATCATCTAGCAAAATTTGAGCTAGATTTTTAAAAATTAATTTCAAACAAAGCTGTCTGCGCTAAGTAGCAAAAATTAAGATAAATTTCTGCTATGATCACAGCAGATCTGACCCGTTTAAATCACAAGAAGTGTTGTATGTGATGGAAAATAGTGAAAATTAAGACTTTAAATCAAGATTTTTTCATTAGAAGTGATCACACATGACTGATGATGAGACCCCCATATGTTACCACAGCTCATAAGGGAAGCAAGGAATAGTAACACTGCCGGGAAGGTTAACCCGGTCAACAAATGCCCGCAGAAGTTGGATGTGTCGGCCTAACAGCGCAAGAACGCAGCTTTGCTTTAAACAGGCACAACGCAATCACATCCGAAAAAAAAACTCCGGATGAACGCAGAAGAAGAAGAAGTAACACTGTAGCCTACCACTGATGTCATAAGAGGTGTCAACAGATAGGTGGCATGGGACTGGCTACCTCATCCTGTAGACAGCTTTAGCTGCAAGACCCAATTAATCATGAACAAGTCTACAAAGGGATTTGCATGAGTTGGTTGAGGGCCTATGCTCTACTGGAAGATGACAATCAGCAGCAGAAGATGATGTGAACTTTGAGATTGTTCCTTCAAAAGCTACAGCACAGAGTACTAGAAGGTCAGGGGAGAATAGTGTCCAAAGGGTTAAAGTAACTGCTGCTTGGTTTGAATTACAATGAGCTGGAACAGCAGGAGTTGCTGTCCGTTAAAGAAAGCAAACAAGATGAGTGACTTAAGGCAACTGGTTGGAAATCTGGAGTTAATAAATGACCAAGACTGGGTAAAGTTCAAATTGTGTCTTATTAACTACCCATTTATAATTAGATTTATAATTAGCCAACTAATAAATTTAAGCTTCAGTTATTTAACTTCTAAGAACCGTGGTAGCATAGTAGCCAAACGCTCGCCAACTGGACCAGTGTTCATGGATTTGAATCCGCATCAGGGCTTAAATGTTGCATATCCTTTGCAGGACATTGTGATCAACCTCAGGCTGATTTTCTAGATAATTTTACGTTCAGTAGTACACCAGTGCTTTCTGAACAAGAAGTCAACTTAATGCTGGGGTAGGGATTGAATGCCCTACATCATCATAAATGCACCGGAAGTTTAAAAATAAGTGCTCTTATCCTTTCGGCATGTTGACTGCTCTGGATTGGGGCAAATTCTTAAAATTGACCAGGACTTTCAAGTCAACTCAGCCTAAAATGGGTACAACGAAATATCATGGGAAGTAAAAGTGACTGGCAAGATACTGATCACATCACCCACTGGGTGCTGATGGGTCCATACAAATATGGGTCTTACACCATATGCCCATAACAGGAAAGTCCTTTGTCTATAACTATAACTCACAGGGCCAATGAAATAGAGGGAAACCTAAAAGACACGGAGAATGAATTAATGACAGAAAAGAATAATATGGTGAGGACATGAAAGGAGCTACAGGAGATTGCCAAAGATTGAATGTTTGGTGTTAGCGGGTTGAGGGTCTATGCTCCAATGATGGATACAGAGCAGAAGAAGTAGGAATTTGTAAAGACTGTAAAGGCTACTAATCTGACCAAGTTTCAATCTTAACTCTCTCAGTTTCAAGGAACATGATTTGTGAATGCCAATCATCATGCAACATATTCTCTAACTTTTTACATTTGGGCATACGGACGGCTCAGTGGTGAAGGGTCTACGGGCGCAGTTTGTAATCCCACATACCCGCGTTCGAAACACAGCTGCGGGCGATTTGGCAGCAGGTCGCCATGCATTGGTTTTTTATGAAATGGTATGGGTGCTGGTCATTCAGAAAGCTATGGCAAAGTACTGAACGTAAACTTGCAAGAGATCACAACAGCAAAATATGTTGGCATTGACTGCGACATCCTGTAAAGGATATGCAACTAACTTTTTTTTCAACTAATAAGAGCATACTAAATAGATCTGGCTTCAAACATTGCATATCTAACCACTATGAATGTAATGCACTCACGACTTTAGTTAGTGGTTATGTCCTACTTTTGATCTACTGTGAAATCATAATTTAAAAAGCCTACACTACATATTCAAATTTTTACATTACATATTCCCCTTGGGCACTGGCAAAGAGCATTTTGACAATGAAATACTTAAATTCTGTGGAGGAATCATGACTAACCTAGGCCTAATGCCAGCCAGTCCATATTTGTTGTGTTGAACCCAGATCTGGTTACATTTTTCTTCTTCTTCTGCGTTCATCTGGAATGTTTTAGACATAATTGCATTGTGCCTGTTTACAGCAGAGCTGCGATATTTGCACCTTTCGGTCGACACACCCAACTTCTTCAGGCATTTGTTGACCAGGCTACTTTCCCAGTGTATAGTTACATTCTAAAATGTCTCTCTAATTAACAAACTGTTTTCTGATGAAAGCTTTGTTTCCTCAACATCCACTTCATAGTTAAAAGTCAGTCAAGGACCATTTTACATGCACTGAGGCATATTGGGAATATGGTGTGAGCCCCATGTTTGTAAAAACCAATCAGCAACCAATGGGTGATGTGGTCAATATCATGCTGGTCACCTTTACTCCCTGGTGCCTATTTTAGGCTGGGTCAAACTGCGAGTCCTGATCAATTTTAAAAAGAAATCCGCTTTGATTGGGGACTTTAACAGAAGGTAAGTGTGGTATCCCTTAATGGTACCAATAGCCAAAATAAAATTACAGCCAAGTCTATAAAAGATAGATAAATATTAGCTACATTAATGATGGCTCATAAACATACCAGACTCAAAAAGCCACACCAAAAGGTTCAACAGGATTCCAAAAGAGTATAAGAAACAGTTCTGAAGTGGTAAGGAAATCTGAAACAAAAACATTTAATGTATTCTGGCAAATATTTTATAGTAAGCACAAGTTTCTATACTGCTTTCTTTATATTTACATTTATATGCAGTGATAAACTAAGAATAAACTACCAATAAATTATATTGTGTGCTTTAAAGGAAACAGAGACAATAAAATCTGGCGACTCCAACACTTACTATTTGGGTTTATCAAAATAAAACTGTAAATTGCGTCAACATTTACAAACAGTATATTTTAATCTTTATCAAAGATGCAAATAATAACTGACTATGTTTTACATTTCTTTGAGTTTCAGATTAATACAATTATTATATTCATCTATTAAATTCCTTTAGTTAATTTCTATATGCTACTTATCTTTCTTGCTTTATTCAAGTTACCATAATACAAGTTGGAAGTCAGTTCTTAGTCAGATATGACTGAGCTACTGTATGACAGTAGAAGGTACTACCTGTTTCTATTAATGCCGAATGTTGGGCGGTGCTCACCAAATCTGACACACCATATTGTGCACACAATTTCGGGCAGGGGAGCACAACTGGCAGGGTACAAGCCTTATCCTGGTGCTAGGAAATGCCACCTAAAGACTAAATGTCATGGCAGGGCAGACCATGCCCTAAGCCTTGATTGGCAGCTGGTCTAGGATCGAAGCTCTGACAGGCGAAGAGTTAGAGCATTGCTTTGCTGATCTGGCAGCTTCGGCAGCTTGCTGTTCCAGATGTATTGGTGTTACCTTTCCTCTGGAATAAATTAGGCAGGCTGAGCGAGGGACCATGCTGCATGGTCAACACATGGTCTCTACAATTCAGCCCAAGCTTTGTGCTATGAAGAGGTATAATTCCAATGCTGGTCTACCACGTGTTGTAGTTACTATGCCTTTTTTGAAGCACAATTTAACAAACTATCATCTGTCAAGACAGCAAGGGCCAGTAAAGTATTAAAAGTCACTTAAAAATCGACAGGGTCGACTTCATTGCACCGGGTTTTATCCCATAAGGCTCGGTCTCTATCCACAGCGTGGAAAGCGTCACACAAAGCACAAACTCTGTAGCTCTAGCGACGACCCACAGGAGTCTCCGAAAAATTTTGCTTGTGAACTGAAGGACGCAGCCCGGAATCGAACCCACAACCTTCGGAGCCCGAGTTAAACGGCTTGACCATTTCGCCACGAAGACTCCCAAAGTAAAGTAGTATACTACTCCCAGTAAAGTATTATACCCCTAACACTTGCCCTGGTGTTACCGCAACCTGAAAGTGAAGCAAAGAATGATAACACTGTAACCTATAGGGCATGTTGACAGAGGCAACTAGGTAGGGAGGGTTGACTGCCCCATCCTATAGGAAACTTTAGCCACAAAATCCAACCAATCATCAACAAGCCTGGAGGTCAGCATGGCTAAATGGATAAGAGAATTTGCTCTTAAACTTCCAGTGTGCTGATGCTGAGGTAGTGGGTTCAACCCTCACACCATTCAGTTGGACTAAAATGGTAACTTCTCATCCTTGACTTGGGGACGTAAATTACAAGCACCTCAGAAGTCGGAGTGGGTTCACCTGATGGCGAGGGACACTGATAATAGGGAAAGCTAATCCACAGAAAGAATCAATCCAATGCACCAGAAGTAGTAACACATGTATGGGCTGTGCTAAAAACTAAAGAAGAACTTTACACAACAGTGAATTTCATCATGACAGCTTCTCTGACATTATAATCACAAAAGGTGAGATTGGAAGAAAAAAGTTGTATAAAAAAAATCCTATCACAGAAAGTTGCTCAAGGTGTATGAGGCACTGGGCCATTACTTGTATTGAGCCATTACATAAAAAGATGGCATAACTACATGGGTTTGGAAAAAACAAACTGAGAAGTCTAGTGAGGATTCAGTTCTAGACCACTGTGTTGGGAAGCAAACATACTGACCATTATAGCATTATGATTGTCAGTTTACGAAATGCATGCTACCACACACACTGTTATTGCTGTACCTTCATGTCCCTTTTCAGGATGTACTCTGTGTACACACCAGCAAAGCCGGAGACAAAGCAATAAACAAGAGCCATAACTAATCCCTGCAGCGTTAAATGGATTGTCTGCAGAGACAACACTTCTTCTCTCAGTCCAGTATAGCTGTGAATCAAACAATAAAAACACAACTCATGGCTGTATTTATTACACGGTGAAGCAAATAAAAATGTTAAAGGTAATCCAGTGGTAGATACTGCCATGAGGTATCAAGTGTTAGGCTTTCACATATTCTAGGTCTCTGTGACAAAGTGATCACACCATTTGCTTCATGCTCCGAAGGTGATGGGTTTGTTTTTTGGGCTCGTTTATTCAGTTGACAGTGCAAGTTTTGGGGGTGACCCCTAGGGGTCGTCATTGGAGTTCATCAGGTGGTTAGCCGATCTGTGAAAAGTGACAGATCTCTTTAAAAAAAAAATCCCGGTACAATGAAGTCAGTCTCTTACTATTAAACCTTTTTTTTTAAAATATTCTAAGCCATAACATAATGTGGTTATGTGACTAGTTCCCTTTCTCACTCATTTTAATTTCCAAACAATTCCTAGAAAGGCAACTTGAAAATATTTGACAATCCCTGATGTTTAGTAATAAATAATAGCAATTAATAAAAAAACATGAGCTTTTACAGAAATCTGACTCTAAGAAAAGACTTATTCAGTCACAATGGAATAAACTCAATTGTAGCTACATTTCAAAGTCAGAACACACAAGAATGTATTCTACACATTTAAAATAAAACATTCACAGGGCTTTTGTAATCAGTCTAAAAGAGACACCCACAAATTGTATATACACAGTAAAGGTCAAAGTAATCCTATAATACCTGATGTGACGAAGTAAGAAATACCAAGGATGTTACAAATACTAAGTCATAGAGCCATCATTGAGGTGACTAGTTATAATCCTTGCTGCCTCCTTCCTCAACTCGGATTAAAGCTATGTATTTCTCATGGAAGCCACTGGCAGTACAGTGGTTACTATACTTCTTTACCAAAACAGTGGTCAAGGGTTTAATTCCTAGCAGGGGACAGATTGGATTTAACAGTTCTCAGGTGGACCCAGCCTCAACAACGAAGACTATCAGAGATTTTCTAGGAAGGAAAGACAGCAAAGAAAGGATTTTGGTTGCCCTATAATTTTGTGTGGTGAGCTAATATACGAGGGTAAGTTAGTAAGTAAGTCACAAATGGCTGTAGAAAAATAACTAACTATGATAACAGGTTGAAACCAGTTTATTTTTAAACATACATTGTCCCTTTATTTCTCAACATAATTTCTACCAACATTGATGCCCTTATCCCATCGTTTTATCAGTCCTCCCAAACCGGCTGCATAGAACTGCGTGCCCTGTTTTCTTGAACTGCGTGCCCTGTTTTCTTGAACTGCGTGCCCTGTTTTCTAAACCAAGTTTTCACTTCACATTCAACTTCGGCGTCATTCGCAAAATGTCTCCCACCAAGGTGGGTTTTCAGTGGACTTAGCCCCTAGCGATGTCCCGTAAAGCGGTGCATAGTTGAGTAGAAAAAAGTTACGAGCGCGAGTCAATAAGTAAGTCACACAGTTCTGTAGGATGGCAGATAAATGAAAACAGGGCACACAGATTTATGCAGCCGGTTTGGAAGGACTGATAAAACGATGGGATAAGTGCATCAATGTTGGTGGAAATTATGTTGAGAAATAAACGGACAATGTATGTATAAAAATAAACTGGTTTCAAGTTGTTATCATAGTTAGTTATTTTTCTACGGCCATTAGTGACTTACTTATTAACTTACGCTCGTATAAGAAGGTCTAACACTTCATATCCATATATTAGTATCTGTCACGGGTTTGCCTTGGCTTGACTTCTCTAACAGATTAAGAAGTGGTTGGAACACACTCCCCATCTCCCCCTACCCCTATTTCCACCACACTGTGTATTTTGTTTCCATGTATACCTGTATCTTCCAAGCAATTCAGTTTCTGCCAAGGGTTTTGCATGTATCTGTCTATTCCCAGAAATTCAGTTTTTTCCAAGGGTTTTGCAGTCTATCTCTTAATGTTATCTGTCCAGCGCGACTGTAATCTTGCCCCTTTTCTTTTTCCTTATATGTTTCAAATTCTAGTGTGAAAAATCACTATACTAATATCCCTGGAATCAGTTATGGGCAGTCAGTGTGTTACCATGGCTCTAAGCTCTAAGGGAAGCAAAGAATAGTAACACTGTAACTACCCATGCATATCGTAAGAGGTAATAAAGGAAGGCTGATGTGAGACTGACTATCTCAACTTACAGAAAACTAGATCCAAAATCTAAGAAACCATGAACAATCTACAAAACGCTTGGTGTGGGTTGGCTGAGGGCTTATGCTTCATTAGGAGATGAAAGGCAGCTGCAGACGAGGTTTGTAAGCAGTCACAAAGCCATAATTATAATATTGTGTCATTCATATCAGTTTAATCACTCTGAAGTCTGCTATCACGTTTCTGAAACTATCACTCCTGTATTTCAAATTTGTGACATGCTCACAGATTTATTCTTGGGAAGTGATAACTTTCCCCTACTTTCACATTCAAATTTTCAGTTGTCAGGACATGTGCGTGCCCCGACTGGTCAGGCTCAGAGATGTTCATATATTCCAATGGATACTCAAACAGCATTTGTCACACTTGTGTGTTGCCTGTCCTCTATCAATAGGAGATGGAGTTGGGAGTTTCCTTTCATTCATCTGAGAAAATGCTGACATTTCTCATACTCTCTGGTATTTGAGATGACATAGTTAAGTAACATGTTAAAAAAAACACTCCATATCAACCTATGGACACATTAATACGATCTTAATCACATCACATTAATCCCTGCTGAAATAATTCACATTAACGATAACTCAAATTTGTGTAGAAGTTTAAAAATTCATTTGACAGAACAGAGAAGAAACAGATCTATCCAACAAAAGCTCAATATTGAAGAAGACTGATTATTAAGACAAATAAAATTGAGGAAAATGAAATATTTTGGGCATGTATAGAAACATGAATGTCTGGACAATTTAATTATAGGAGGCATAGCAGGGTAGGAGAGAATTGGATGACAACGTTGTAGATAGACTCAAGACATGAAAGATAATTTATACATGAAAGCATCAGAGCCATAACATTTGGCTTAGAATAGAGGAATTTCAAAATACTTATGAGGGTGAAGATCTGTACAGGACTACTAGCCACTGGATGATTACATTCTTAATTTTTTTTTTCGCATATCCTTTTACAGGACATCGCTATTAACACCAGCATTTTACCCCTGTTGTTGATTTCTTGGCAAGATTACGCTCAGTAGTTTGCCATTGCTTTCTGAGCGGCCAGCTCACTTATCCTGTAAGTTACCAATGCGGGGAGAACCGCTTCCAATTCTCACATGCTGCGTTACCCTAAGTGGATAAACGGGATTACGGAGAAAGTCGTTTAACCCCTAGGCCAGGGATTAATAAACAGAGTTAATAGCTCACTTAAATAACAATTCAAGTTTTAAAAAGTTGTATATCCTTTACAGGATGTCACAGTCAACCTCAGGATTTTTTGACTGTTTGTGATTTCTTGGCAAGTTTAAGTTTAGTAGTTTGCCACTGCTTTCTGAACGACCGGCACTCATACCATTGTATGAGAATCAACGCAAGGCGGTCTGCTGCAAAATCACCCGCAGCTATTAATAACTGGGTAAGCGAAATTACAAATTGCGTCTATAAGCCCACAGAGCCAGCAAATAACAATAAAGACACTTTAAACACTTTAAATAACTGCTGGGAATCTTGGTATCAAAGCTGAAGCAAAGATTTAGAAAGATAATATTTATAATAACACCTAACCTGTTGAGACCTCCAGCCAATGTAAGAAGACCAAGAGAAGCCCACTGCAATTTTCTCAGCTTTCTGTTGAAAGTAAAGTGATAAGTAATTGGGTTAAAAAAAAATTATTCATTCATAATGTAACAAAAACAGCATTAAACATTGTAATCTCACACATTTAAAAAATAAAATGTAAGGTTTGTTAGTGACAAAATTGGTGTAATGACAAAAGAGGATGGAGAAGAAGAGGAAGAAGAAAGACACTGATCGTTTGTCTAATAATACATATTCTACCGCCATGACATAATGGTAATTTGATTATTTGCTTTAAACATGTTATAATTAACTCATCCAAGGTAGTTGTTACTTTGCAGGAGAAACATGGAGAATGACTAAAAGAGTTACTAATAAAGTACAAACATTCATTAACTGGTACCTGCACAGAATAGTCGTACTCAAGTGGTATGACAGAATCACCAAAGCAGAGCTCATGGAGATAGCTAAGCAAATATTTGTAAATCAGAAGACAAGGACAAGTGCTGGCACTGGATAGGACGCACTGAGAAAACTTGATTGAGGATAGTGTGACTAGACACTCACTTGTCTAGGACTCACAGGGCGAACAAAATAGTGGGAGATCTAAAACACATAGAGAAGAAAATTAAAGACAGAGATAAATGAAACTGGCAGGACATGGGGGGAACTGCAGGAGATGGTAAAATATAGGAGGGCTTGGTTTGAGTTGGTTAAAAGTCTATGCCTCAATGGGGAATAAAGAGCAAAAACAAAAAAGAAGTTACTTTAAAGTAATAAATACTGTGAAAGAAGGAGTTCAAATAATAACCGTATGGGAAAGAAAGAGTTTTGTCACAACTAGAATGAAATGGTAATACAGTGGTACCTCGGGTTACGAACTTAATTTGTTCCAGAACTCAGTCCGTAACTCGAAATGTTCGTAACCCGAAACATTGAAATCAATGAAATAAAGACAATCCGTTTCAAGATGAAAGGGTCATTCTTTTTTATTTACATCCGGTCGCTTACCTGACAAAATGCAAAGAATGCGTGCACTTCATGTATTAAATAAAGAGAAAGAAAACAACCAAATGAATTAAATGTAAAATAAAAAAAAGATTTAGTCTATCTTTATTACCAAGAAAACGACCATGGGAAATTTGTCACTTTCATTGTTATTCTGCATCATTAGTTTCAGGAGTATCTTGTCGCTGTTTCTTGGCAGCCGACTGGGAATCTTTCTGCACCAAGAAACTATCAAGGGAAATTTGTCGCTTCCTTTGCTGGATATTTCTGAAGTGGGCCATCGTGTTATCATTCATGAAGTTTACTGCCCTGTTAGCAACACGTTTGCTTGGATGATGGTTCACAATGAAGTCTTCAACATCTGCCTACTTGCTGCAAATTTCTTTAATCCTGGCAGTTGAAATGGTCACTGACTCCTCCTCATCGGACGACTGCTCCTCCTTTATTGTCTTAAGCTGTTCATTCTGAAGATTCACAAGCTCATCTGTAGTACTGTTCGTACTGTACACAATCGTTTGTCTCCAATGTTACACCTTGCTCTCTCTCTCTCTTTCTCGCCTTTGTTCGTAACCCGAGGCACTGTTCGTTAACCGAGACATACAATTTTTGAAGTTGTTGTTCATAACCTGAATTGTTCATGACCTGAGGCGTTCGTAACCCGAGGTACCACTGTATAGCAAATGCTTCAACCGTGTATTACCAGGCCCATTAGGGAAGCAAATAATAGTAACACTGTAACCTACCATACATGTCAGATAAGCGACAACAGAGGGTTGGCTACCCCATCTGCTAGAAAACTTTACATGCAACATCCAACAAACCATGAACAAATCTAAAGAAAAAGAACAAGAAAAATGACCCAGCCAACCAAGGTGAACGATGGTTCTTCTCCTTGAAGAAGAATCACAGCCATAACTCCTTTTACCTAGGAACATTTTTATCACTGACACCTAGAATGTCAGAACTATGCATGAATTAGGAAATACAGGTAGTAGAAGAAATGAAATATAGGAAAGACATGTAGTAGAAGAAATTAAATATTATAAGATCAGCATTTTGGGATTACAGGAAAAAGACAGACACAGGGAGCAGACAAAAGGCTTCTAAACACAGATGAAATGGTACTGTTCGCAGGCTTGAATGAGAAAAATCTTTTCACAGTGAAGGTTTGGCCCTAATGCTATCTAAAGAGGCAGAGAAAGCACTAATAGAATGGGAAGCAATGAGTAATACAATAATAACAGCAAAACTTAGAATCACAAAAAAGATAGTAAACATGTATGTGATCCAGTGTTAGGCACCAACAACTGATAAGGATAAATCAGGTAAAGAGAAATTGTACGTTAAACTTCAATGTAATATAGGTAATCAATGAAAAGGCAAAGAATGAATGGGTGCATTGTCATGAAAGAACTGCCAGAAGTCCTTTCAGTCTAATTTTTCACCTCTGATTTAGACTTTCTTGGCCAAATATAATAATCAGGCTCCCTACTCTCCTAACATGGCTGCTTGCCTTGTGATTTTCAGTTGTTGCCTAAACTAAAAATGACACCCACCCAATTTGAGTCACAAGAAGACATTATATGGAACGTGATAGCCATGCTCTACTTCATTCTCTAAGAGACCTTCTTGAAATGCTTCCAGCTATGGTGTGACTCCTGGGAGAAGTGTACAGTTCCAAGGAGAGTACTTTGAAGTGGATTAGGTTTCAGACCTACAGATGAGTAATTACATTTTGTTCCGGCCAATGCTTTCTGAGTAGACAATTCAACAAAGCAGTAATCCCCTCTACATGCGTAGGCACAGCAAGAAAACTAACTATATACCACTAACCAAGGATGACTTTATTTAAACCCTGTTTTGCTTGTCCAGAATGAGAAATTTCCTGCCATATTGTTAGCTCAATTTTAACACATAAAAATACAATTTACCAATGAAAATAGTGCTCTGTAATGTCATTTATAATATAAAGTGATACCAACACTGTACTGCATACCTTTTCATAATGATTCTATAGAGCAAGGCAGTTGATGCTATCTTTAGATTGCATAAAACCTGAAAATGGAATAAACACTCAATAAGAAAAACAGTATTAAAGATACTATAACTTAATCATGATTTAATTTGTTAGTTAAAGTAATAGTGTGTGCCGGCTCAGTGGCGAAGAGGTTACAGACGCAGTTCGTAATTCTGCATACCCGCGTTCCAAACACAGCTGTGGAGGTTTGGCGGCAGACCGCCTTATGTTGGTTTTTTATGAAATGGTATAAGTGCCGGTCGCTCAGAAAGTAATGGCAAACTATTAATAATACACTTGCCCAGGAATCACGAACACCAAAAAATGCTGGGGTTGACCGCTACGTCCTATAAAGGATATGCAACTAACTTTTTAATAGTGTGTGAAGAAGTAGAAGCAGAAGAAGAATAAAAAGAAGCTATGGCAGCTGCAAGAAGAGGAAGAGTAGAAGACACAAGTATACAAAATGAACAACAAGGAAGGCTTGACAAGAATGGTTTAAAATATGTTCCATTTGGGAATAAAAGGCTAAATAAAGTAAACTCTACAGCACTCTATCATACCTGGAATGTAGCTGGGTCCATCTGATCCTGCATAAGTACAGCAAGATTGTTATTGAGGCAATAACACACAGCAGGTATTGAGAAATACAGAATATTCTTGAGCTTCACTTGAGGGAGCCCTTGGTCTTTAACATCTGGCCATGTCATCAGAAGTGCCATGACAAACTAGAAATATATCAACTTGTAGAGTTTCTTTTTAATGGAATGATAGATAAAACTCACAGATGTAATGGCAAATTTATAGAGAAAGCTGATTTAAATAAATAATACAAATTGCTGTTATGTCTTCAGGTTTAAATGGAAAAAAACAAACAATTGAACACTGAATGCAGTAAGAAAAAGAATTTTTTTAAAATAAGTTACTTGTATATTCCAGCTGTTCATTTAAGTTCATTGGTGTCTCTGTAGATCATCTTCTTCTTCTTCTTCAGCGTTCCGAGCCATTGAGGTTCTTTGCTGCAAATACAATCCGTCTCCATTCGTCTCTCTGGTGGACCTTCTCTTGCCAGTCGTTGATTCCAAGTGCTTGTAGGTCTGTACATGTATTATCTCTCCACCGCCTTCTTGGTCTACCTCGGGGTCTACGGTCATTTATTTCCTGAGTGTAAGCGAGTTTTGTTTCCCTATTATCTTCCATTCTTTCTATATGCCCCAGCCATTGTAGTCTATTAGCCTTCATGATACCAGTGATTAGCGGGGACTTAAACAGATCATAAATGTCTTTGTTACTTCTTCTTTTCCACTCTCCACTTTGTGTATCCCTAATGGGTCCAAAGATGCGTCTTAAAATTTTGTTCTCAAAGGTTTGTAACAAGGCTTCGTCTCCTTTCGTTGTACTCCAGGTTTCAGAGCCATACAGCACAACTGGTCTGATCAGTGTTTTGTATATTGTGATTTTGGTGTTATGAGATAGCGCCTTTGATTTTAGTAGATGTTGTAGTGCATAGTATATCTTATTTCCAGAGTTGATTCTAGTTTGTATTTCTTCCCTTATGATGTTGGAGCAGTTGAAGATTGTACCCAGGTATTTGTATGTTTCCGTTCTTTTAATGATCATATTATCTATTTGTATGTGGCCAGAGTTTCTAGCCATTCCGTCTCTTGAAATTACCATATATTCTGTCTTATCTTGGTTGATAACCAGCCCCATCTGTTGGGCTTTTCCCTTTAAGTGAGTCAATATTTCCAATGTCTTTTGTTCACTTTGCCCTATAATATCTATATCATCTGCATAACCAAGCAGCTTGGATGTTCCTCCAATATCACATTCCTCCTTGACCTTCCTTACAACTTTCTCTAGAGCCAGATTGAAGAGTAGCGGCGATAGTGCATCACCCTGTTTCAAGCCAGATGTTATTTGGAAGGGGTCTGATTTCCTGCCTTTATATGTTACTATATTATAGTTATCTTCCATGCATAGTCTGGTCATGTTGATTAACTTCCTTGGTATTCCAAATTCCTGCATAGCATTCCATAGACTATTCCTATGGACACTATCATAAGCCTTTTTAAAATCCACAAAAATGTTATGGAGATCTCTTTTATATTCCCAATGTTTCTCGGCTATTTGTCGTAAGATAAATATCAGATCTATTGTTGATCTGTTTTGTCTAAAACCCGCCTGGTAGTCACCTAATATGTCTTCTGAATATGGTTTTAGTCTATTTAGTAATACTGCGGATAGTATCTTATAGCTTGTGGACAGTAGTGATATTCCTCTATAATTTCCACATTGGAACTTGTCTCCTTTCTTAAAGATAGGTATCAATAATGACTCTTTCCAGTCATGGGGTAATTCTTCTGTCCTCCAGATTTTTATTATTAGTTCTGTAGATCATACAACTGACAAAACAACTCCCCTTTTGCTAACTTCCATTTTCACAGATTTCTTTGCTCTAGATGAAATCTTGATTTTTGTCATCTATGTTGAAACTTTGTTTATGTGTAGTTGTAACTTGTTTCAGAATGTGCTCGTTGAGAGTATTCATGAATGATGGTTCTAATAACATCGCCCCCCCCCCCCCCCCCAATAAAAAAAAACCCAATCCCTAACACCAAAACAAAATACATCATAAAAGTTTGTTGCATGTGCTTTTACATGATGTTGCAATCAACCTCAGCTTTTTTTGGCTGTTTGTGATTTTATACGCAATTTTATGTTCAACAGTTTCGCCATTGCTTTCTGAACAGCCGATGCTCATACAATTCAGAAAATCAATGCCTGCCGAAAGCATCACACAAAGCATGAACAGATGACCCTTAGGTCTCTGGAAAAAGTGTGTTTGTGGTCTGAGCAAGACAATCTCAAAGCAAACCCATACTCTTAAAGAGCAAGGTAGACAACATGACCACTTCACCACAGAATATAAACATATGAAAGAACAAAAATGAAACAAGTAAAATCAAATGAAATGTAAGGTACTTAACCAGGTGGTCAGGCAAATTCAGGGAACAGAGGGTAACAAAATGATTACCTTCAACACTTCTGTACTAAGCACCAGTGATGACGACTGATACTGAACATCACCTTCTAAGCGACTCAAGTTGACAAAAATGCCGTATGAGCTGTATATGAAAACCCTGAAAAGATAGCAAAATGTGTGTTCACTTATAGGGGAAATTGGTGAATAGAGAAGTTACATCCATAGATGCCATGTGCTTTTGTTGCATCCATAGGTTCTACCAGTTCAAATGTGTCTTTTAGTGTTCTGGAATAAAACAAGTGTCATCATCCAAGAGAACATAATATAAACACCAAAGAGGACGTAATATTTAATCATTACATTTATCGTGTTAAAATTATAGCAGCTAGCATTGGCATTATCAATAGTTCCTTTCAGGCTCCTTCTGGGTCACAGGGTCTCACAAGCAATCGGTTCTGGAAAAGGTAATTTGTGAGCGATTGGTGCAGAAAATTCACAGACGGGCGTAAAGATGTGCATGATGAGGGTGGATAAGGACGATATTCATTGTGAAAGATGAGCTAATTAAAAAAGTCGACCAAGTCACGGTGGGAAAGCGCCATTTCACAATTTCAGATCTTTCTACAGAATTTCCACAAATTTTTAGGACTAGTCTGTTTCAAATTCTATTCATGGTGGATACCAAAGCAACTGACTAACATTCACAAAGCTCAAAGAATGGGTTCAGCTTTGACATTCCTTCTGCGCTACTGGGAAGAAGGGGGTGCATTTCTCAATGGAATATTGACTGGGGACGAGACATGGGTTCACTTCATGAATGCAGAGATGAAGGAACAGTCACAACAGTGGATGCATACTCATTCTCCAAACAAGCCCAACAAATTCAAGCAAACATTTTCGCAACGAAAAATGACGGTTACAGTCTTCTGAGACCGCAAGGGCATTTTGTTGATGTTATTCATTTTACTAGGGACCACAATAGCGCCAGAAGTTTATTGTGAAACACAGAAGAAGCTTCATCGGTCAATCCAAATCGAAAGGTGCGGAATGCTCACCAGTGGCATCATTATCCTGCATGACAATGTGCTGCTCGAACAAAGGCTTTACTTGAGCAGTTTAAGTGGGAAATTTTCAACCACCCCCTTTACAACCCGGACTTGGCACCAAGCGATTATCATCTCTTCAGCAAGATGAAGGTCTGGCTGGCTACCCAGCGCTTCAACACCACTGAAGAATTCATGGATGGAGTCAACAACTGGCTAAGTACCCTGGCAACGACATTCCTTGACGAGGGGTTACATATACTCATGCCATGGTACGACAAGTGCCTGAATTTAGGAGGTGACTGTGGAAAATTAATGCAGTGATGTATGTAACTTTTGCATGTATTTAGATGTTGTTGTCAATTTGTTTAAAGTTTTACCAGCCAATCGGTGGTTGATTTTGGAATAGCCCACGTATATTGTACAACTCTGTGGGCTTTAGCAGTCTGACAACTAACACCTTACTAACTCCTGCTCCTCCTTCTGTTTCTTCTATATATACGAGGGACGGTCAATAAGTAATGCCTCCTATTTTTTATCTATGTAAATACTTTATTGGTGTGCAGTTGATTAATTTAGTGGGATTCCTCATCCACTCTCCTGCACTGTGTTTCACTAGCAACCTGTTTCAGTCACACATAGCACAACAGTAATGGTTTAAAAATGGTTACCAAAGAAGTTCAGTTAAAGCAACATAATTTCATAGAATTCCTCAATACTGAAGGCGAGATCCCAATTCGCATCCACAAACATTTGAGTATTTTTTATGGAGATTCAACAGCGCATGTTAGCACTGTCTGACATTGGATACGTCGCTGTGACTATGCTGAAGTAGGTCTATCCTCTCTGGCTGACGCAAAGCAGACTGGCTGTCCGTCAACCACATTGACTCCACACATTAATCGAGTTGACGACATCATTCGTGATGACTGCCGGGTAACACTGGATGAACTGTGTTCCATGTTATCCATTAGTAAAGGCAGTGCCCAGACCATCACTAAAGACCTGGGTTATTCAAAGGTTTGTGCACGGTGGGTGCCCACAGAATGTTGACAGGCAGGCATAAAGAAGCATGGAAAACCATAGTCATCAACCTTCTGCACCATTACAAAACTGAAGGAGAAGGGTTTTTATTGAATGTTGTGATGGGTGATGAGACATGGGTTTATTTTTTTGAACCAGAATCCAAGAGGCAGTCAATGGAATGGCATCATACAACATTGCCGACAAGAAAGAAGTTCAACATGTTACCATCTGTTAAGAAAGTTATGGCCTCTGTTTTAGGATGAGAAAGGTGTGATTCTTCTCGACTTCTTGGAACAGGGAAACATGATGAACCGTTACATTGAAACTTTGAAGAAGCTTAGAGGACATCTTCAATGACTTTAACCATTCAAAGATTCAAGAACTGCACTACTGTTGCACAATAATTTCATGCCACACACCGCTAAAGGCATCAGTGATACGATTGCAGAATGTGGCTGGACATTATTACCACATCCTCCTTATAGTCCTGATTTAGCACCTTCAGACTTCCATTTGTTTGGACCACTGAAAGAAGATCTTTGTAGACATCAAGACCCTTAAACACGCCGTATGCCAGTGGTTTAGAAAAAAGGACAACATATTTTTACCGATCTGAGATATATGCCTCTGTGAGAAGATGGAAAAAACTATAACAAATAACGGAGACTACATTGAGAAATACATTTTTGAAGTACAGACTTATGGCTTTATTTCAATGTGAATTTTTTGGCTTACTGAATGAAATTAAAAATTACGAGGCATTTACTTACTGACTGACTGTCATATGTATTTTAAAATTGTGTGCCCTTCAGCAGTCTGACAACAAACACATTACTAACTTCTTTTCCTCCTTCTTCTCTTTCTTCTTCTGCAATCAGTTTTTTCTATGTGTTTATTCTGGCATGGATCATGAACAGAACGATGCGCTTGCAAATGTCACTGATCCACAACATTTTGTTTCTGTGTGCCACATTTAAACTCTGTGTCCGAAAAAATCTGGGTAGTTCCTGGTGTTTGCTTGACTGCTCTACAGTGGCAAGTGGCAGTTTCTGAGACTTATTAGGTGAAGATATGCCACAGTGCCCTGTTCTTCACAGTAACTGAATTAACCAGACATGTTATCTT
This sequence comes from Cepaea hortensis, assembly GCA_963921405.1. Lineage (NCBI taxonomy): Eukaryota > Metazoa > Mollusca > Gastropoda > Stylommatophora > Helicidae > Cepaea > Cepaea hortensis. The sequence goes on along the minus strand of OY992878.1, from coordinate 66,692,754 downwards.
TACTATGCTGCCCAGGAACAATAGATTTGTATCATGTCATGGAAAATGTCAAGACTGTGATCATAACCCTGTGCAGACATTTTAAGGACAAGTTTTATATCCACAATACAAAAAATGAATAAAAATTTAACAAAAAAAACATGTTTCTCATTCTCTTTTGTGTCGACCAATCTCTCTCTCTCTCTCATGCACCCACACACATGTATTTATAAAATACATGTTTTGCATACATGTGTGTTGGTGTGCATGTGTCCATACACTGCACATACACACACTAGTAACAGTACTCTTTATTGCACTTACACTGTAAATAACACCAAGAGTCATATAATATTGTTGTAACAAATTGTAACATATAACTGCAAACTTACTCTATAATTAAAATCAGCGGCCATAAAATTTTGTTGTCCACCAAAACACGAATGCTGAAGTGTTGAGCTTTGTTGACCAGGGGCAGAAGTGGAAACTGTGGTGAGAGATAACAATATGGACGTGGTTAAAACGATCATTATGCATAATCAGCAATATTATTACTGATAATGCATTTACAGATATAATAGCAATCATGAAAAAAATGTTTTTATTAATATCTTCACAATCTGTGTACACAAGACCGAAAATATTGGCTCTGGATCGGATATAATCACACATATGTAGGAGAGAAAATCGAGGAAAAATAGTCGTAGTAGGCCTCTTTCAGTCCTGTAGGACTATATAGTTGTACCACTGGGGAGGAACCTGACAGCGCTGATGGTGACTATATAGTCCAATTTGAGAGTGACAATCTCTGTCACAGTTTCCGCATCTGTAAGACGAGGCAGGGCCCGTAGCAAGTGACTGCATTTTATGCTTGTCCCTCCTATCTTCAGTTTGTTGGATCAGATTGCGCTCAAAGAGCAACAGTCCATTTCGTACATCTCTTCTCCAGGAACATCTGTCTGTTGCAACTCTTTCTCAAGTGTCTGGATTTATGCCAAGGGTTTTGATATCTTGTTTACACAAGGGACAGATGGTCGTGCGCCTGGACCAGATGGAAAAGGCGGGGAAACAGACTGAAAACCCGTAGGTGGAATGAATGAGATTGCAGGGAATTGGCACGGGTTCTGGAAGAATCTCAAAACTGAGAAGGAAAAATGATAGAGAAACAAATGATTATTTGAAATTTGACTCAGAACTTCAATATTGTGACAAACATCAAAGTAATACAATGTGGAAATTGAAGAGAACACAGATTTTGAATAGACTGGCTCAATAAGAACAAACATAGATTGCTAAAAGGAAGTAAAAATGATTGCAGTGAATAAAGAAGTAGAGGTTAAGCAGTATGAGAAAATATGGTGTAACAGTAAAACTTTTGAGGGCAAATATCATTCATGCAGCATTGTATAAATTGAAACTACCAAACTAAAATAAAACGTAAGAGAACAATTCTTACATCTTCAACCAAGCAGAGCAAAATACAGACATCTTACAAGGCTTGAACATTGAAGAAAACTGACCGATACGATAATATGTCTTGGAAACGTAAGTACTGTGGCTACATTAAATATGTGGTTAGGAAAGATGAGACCAAGGGCAACCATGATGACTCTGGAGACAGGACAATAAGGACACCTTGAATTTGACAATGGATGATGTGAGAACTGGCACAGAATCTAGAGTCTCTCAAGAGACGTGTGGTGAAAGCAATATTCTGCACAGGACATGCTACATGCTGATACACTGGGATTTGCTTCTTTGCCCATTTTCTACCCACAATTACAATTAACACCACACAGCATGAGCAGTACAGTTCAGTGATTTTGTCTGATCCAGCAATCCATTATGCAGCTTAATACATTGTCATAATGAGTGCTGGATCACATGATATGAATGTTTATTTGCCCTTTGTAAAACTAAACATTCTCATAAGACGTACAATGTTAGTCTGTAATTGATTAACTAGAACTGATTTGAAGAAAATGAAAAGTATATTGTGCATAAGTCATGAAGAAAATGAAAAGTATCTTGTGCATAAGTCACTATCATTGAGTATCAGGAAAAGAGTACCAAAAATGTTATACATAATCTGTCCTACTGTATGGCAGTACTTAAATGTTATACATAATCTGTCCTACTGTATGGCAGTACTTAAATGTTATATATAATCTGTTCTACTGTATGGCAGTACTTAAATGTTATATATAATCTGTTCTACTGTATGGCAGTACTTAAATGTTATACATAATCTGTCCTACTGTATGGCAGTACTTAAATGTTATACATAATCTGTCCTACTGTATGGCAGTACTTAAATGTTATACATAATCTGTCCTACTGCATGGCAGTACTTAAATGTTATATATAATCTGTTCTACTGTATGGCAGTACTTAAATGTTATACATAATCTGTCCTACTGCATGGCAGTACTTAAATGTTATACATAATCTGTCCTACTGCATGGCAGTACTTAAATGTTATACATAATCTGTCCTACTGTATGGCAGTACTTAAATGTTATACATAATCTGTTCTACTGTATGGCAGTACTTAAATGTTATATATAATCTGTCCTACTGTATGGCAGTACTTAAATGTTATACATAATCTGTCCTACTGTATGGCAGTACTTAAATGTTATACATAATCTGTCCTACTGTATGGCAGTACTTAAATGTTATACATAATCTGTCCTACTGTATGGCAGTACTTAAATGTTATACATAATCTGTCCTACTGCATGGCAGTACTTAAATGTTATATATAATCTGTTCTACTGTATGGCAGTACTTAAATGTTATACATAATCTGTCCTACTGCATGGCAGTACTTAAATGTTATACATAATCTGTCCTACTGCATGGCAGTACTTAAATGTTATACATAATCTGTCCTACTGTATGGCAGTACTTAAATGTTATACATAATCTGTTCTACTGTATGGCAGTACTTAAATGTTATATATAATCTGTCCTACTGTATGGCAGTACTTAAATGTTATACATAATCTGTCCTACTGTATGGCAGTACTTAAATGTTATACATAATCTGTCCTACTGTATGGCAGTACTTAAATGTTATACATAATCTGTTCTACTGTATGGCAGTACTTAAATGTTATACATAATCTGTCCTACTGTATGGCAGTACTTAAATGTTATACATAATCTGTCCTACTGTATGGCAGTACTTAAATGTTATACATAATCTGTCCTACTGTATGGCAGTGAATCATGGAATGTGAACAAACAAATTAGCAAGAGCTTGGAGGCAGCGGAGATGTGGTTTCTAACTGGTTGTTTATTTCTAAATGGTTGTTTATTGTATTATTATATTTAATGGTTGTTTATTTGTGGTTACTAAATGGTTGTTTCTTATAGATGCTGTTAGCTGTTAATATATGTTCTTTATTATTTGCAGATCTTTGTATATTTTCCTTAATGTATGGTGCACAAACAATAACAGTAGATAACTATGTGAGAACAAAATTGAAACTTTCGAATTGTGGTAATATAGACAAATAGGAGAATACTGTTGGCATGAGAATATAAAGATATATATATATATATATATATATATATATATATATATATATATATATATATATATATATATACTAGCTGACCCGGCCCGGCTTCGCCCAGGCCCTGGAGGGGATCTATCTATCTATCAGTCTGTCTGTCTGCTTGTTTGTCTGTCTGTCTGGCTGACCCGGCCCGGCTTCACCCAGTCCCTGGTGGGGGGCATCTCATTTAATTAATATAAGTAGTCATATAAGCTCTCCCGTTCCCGACTATCTGTCTGTCTGTCTGTCTGACCCGGCTTCACCCAGTCCCTGATGGGGAGCATCTCATTTTATTCATATACGTAGTCATATAAGCTCTCCCGTTCCCGACTATCTGTTTGTCTGTCTATCTGTCTGTCTGTCCCGGCCCGGCTTCACCCAGTCCCTGGTGGGGAGCATGTCATTTAATTCATTCATATAAGTAGTCAAATAAGCTTCCGTTCCTGACTATCTGTCTATCTATCTGACCCGGCGTGGTTTCGCCCAGCTCCTGGCGCACAGTAACTTAAAAGAATGTCCTTCCACACACCATTCATTATTTTTAATGAAAACTGTTTTTAATCACCGACATGACAGTTGATAAGTTTTGTAAGCAGAAAAAGATGGGTTAAAATGTTATGCATAATGCATTATTTTTATGCAAACTTTAGAAATACCTTAAAGATTATATCATTATTTAATATAAGTCATATGCCTAAAAATAACTATAGACAAAGAGTTTAACAATAGTGCAGGTAAGTCCAACAATATGACTATAAAGTATATAGAAATGTTATTAAAAGTTATGCCCCTTGAAATAACTTTTCTAGAGTGAAGTCCCCCTGCTATATAGACATTATATAATGAAAATGGAAAAGTAAATATTAAATAAGTAGAAGATTTTACATTAAGAAATTATTATAGTCGGTTGCACAGGAATGAAAGGAAGACATGTAGAAAATTTCATCTCAATCGGATGTACCGTTATCGAACGCATCCAATACATAAATCCGCACAAACAAACATACACTCTGTTTTATATATATATATATATATATATATATATATATATATATATATATATATATATATACACACACAGGGTGTCCCAAAAAGACGTACTCACTCTTTGACAGATGATTAATAATGTATTCTTTGACAGATGAGGCCACCTTCAAGTTAAATGGTACAGTCAACCGACATAATTGCACATACTGGGCCCGTGAATATCCACATTTGAGTATGGAACACCATCTGAACTTACCAGGTGTTACAGTGTGGTGCGGGATGTCAGTATTGGGGGTCGTTGGACCATTCTTTTTTTTATCACACTGTCAGTGGTCCAGTTTACTTAAACTTACTGATGGAAAATGTCGGTCCAGGGATTGAAGAGATGTTTGGGCACGAGGAGATTTACTTCCAGCAAGATGGAGCTCCTCCCCACTACCATCGTGATGTATGGGCTTACCTCGATGCAACACACCCAAACAAATGGATTGGCGGAAGAGGTAGCGTTGAATTTCCTGCGCGTTCACCAGACCTTACGCCGATGGATTTCTTTTTATGGGGATATCTTAAAGATAAGGTTTATACCGCAAAACCAGCGACGATCAAGGATTTGAAAAATGAAATTCCAATACAATGTCTTGCAATTCCAAATGAAGTGTTTAGCAATGTTGTTGAATCCATTGTTGGACGTTATCAGCTGTGTTTGGAAAATGAAGGAAGGCAGTTTGAACATTTGCGGACACGACGGAATGAGAGAGAACATTAATCTACATGGCAATAAATTATAGGTTCTACATCAATTTATGTATTTATTTATTTACTTAACTCCTTAGGATTGTGTGTTTGTCAAGACACATCTACTTACACACAAAATGCTTGAGAATTGGAAGGTCAAAGAGTGAGTACATCTTTTTGACACCCTGTATATATATATATATATATATATATATATATATATATATATATATATATATATATATATATATATATATATATATATATATTGTTTGTTTTTAAATGGAAGAGCTCCCCCGATGTGTCTCCACCTTGCCGTGGTGGGGGAGCTTGCATGTCCCATCGACCCCATGTGCTTGCCGATGGGTGAAAACTACATATCGGACGGCTCGTGGGATAGGGACCAGACTAAGAGAGACACAACCTGCTGCTCTGCAGGTAAGACTGAGGATAGCAGTCAAAATCAGGCAAACGATCCCAAAATCTCAGTTCGGGCATAACCTCTAAGGCTCCCATCCGAGGTGTATGGCTGAACGTCTCTAAGCCATAAACTCTCGGAAGTGAGAGCCTGGCCGACACAAACCTACATCAAAATTGTGATGATGTGCTGAGAACGCTACATGCTCGGCGCAGATTCGTTCGATGGCTCTTAGCTGGGGGATATGAGGTATCCCCGGATGAAAGGGCCTGACCGTTACTCGCCCACAGACGCACGGAGGTAAGGTGCTGAGCCGGCAGCACATGTAGCCTACCTCGTGAGCGAGTACAAAAGGTGGAAAAACACCTCGGTCGCACGTCTCGCAGACGTCCGATAGTCTGTAACCACACTCATGGAGTGAGTGTAGTCAAAGGTGGAAAATTGTCTCGTTGACACGAAATGGAACGCCTGTCTTGCGAATCCATTACGTGGCAGCCCGAAGCGAAAGCTTGCTGTGTGGAAGCCGAAACAAGAGTCTCGAAACCCGAGGAAGGCTAACCTCATTAAAAAATGCCCGCCGGAAGCCGGAAGTGTCGTCCTAAGGGTGGCAAACTAAAAATTGACACTACGCAATTACGTCCGAGTGAAATGTCTCGTCCGAATGTCTCTCGTGCTAGGAACAGCTCTGACTACCTAGTTTCCGAATGCCGCTCTTGTTCGGGACAGCTCCGACTAGGTAGTTTTCCGAATGTCTGTCGTGCCTGGAACAGCTCTGACGGGCGCAACGACAAGCACATGTCCGAAAACTCGCGGAGTGGATACCGTCTGCAAACCTGTCTGGTTTGTGCGGGACTGGCCCGGGGCAAACAAAATGACCAATATATTGAAGTGAGGATTTAAAGCAGCCATGAGCAGGACGTGACGATTCCCTCGGCTAGCCCAGAACCAGGGCGTTATGTGTCGGCCCTGCAACTATGGAAGCAACCTTGGATGGCGGAAAATGCTATGGACTGTCCCTGCCTTCCTTTGAGGGATGACCGTTGTCTTCGACCGTTCTAACTTGGCCAGCATAGTTGTAGATGGCACCACAAAAGTGAGAGTCTCCCAGGAATGCTACCTGGTCAAAAAAGCACGCTAAAGTCGATGTGTTGGCCTACGGGTTTCGGCCCAAGGGCGCATAACAGACACACCGCAATCACATCTGAAAAAACACTCCGGATGAACGAAAAGAAGAAGAAATGGATGAGAACTCAGGTAATTAAAACTGGATAATTAACAGATTCTATGCCAAACAAACAGCAGGTTTGGACCTAGCAAAAATGGATGGCGTAAAATGGGAAGTAGGGCTGTGTTACAGTTATGTCTTAAAAGGTGTTAATATGGAGCAGACATGTATTATATATCAAATTAAAGGGGGTTGCATAAGGAAAACTACTGTATATAAGCCCATGGCAGATATGGGGCTTAATCATTGAAGGTACTTTGGCCATATAAAGAGAAACACTCCTTGATAGAGGATTAAGTAAGTACAGTAAAGTATAGGACTCTGTTCCACACCTTGAGGCGTAATGAGCATATGGCACTAGCACATATTTGTATAGACCAACCAATACTCAAAGGGTGTCGAGGTCAACATTACACTGGTTGCTTTTACCTCCTAGGACATTTTCTGGTACCTGTATTAAGCTGGGCTGACCTAGGAGTCCAGGTCATTTTTATGAATCCATCTCAATGTGGATTCAAACTCACGACCATCGTGACAGTAGATAAGAGTGCTAATCACTGCACTATGGCAGCTTCATGCTAAAGGGTGGGTTGAGACTAATTACAACCAAACTTCAAAATGAGGGTGGCACATGATGATGAATGAACATGATACTCAGCAATGATTCATTAATAATATGGTAGTAAATGATATTTTAACAGAATGAATTCAGCCATTTTCTGGTACCTGTATTAAGCTGGGCTGACCTAGGAGTCCAGGTCATTTTTATGAATCCATCTCAATGTGGATTCAAACTCACGACCATCGTGACAGTAGATAAGAGTGCTAATCACTGCACTATGGCAGCTTCATGCTAAAGGGTGGGTTGAGACTAATTACAACCAAACTTCAAAATGAGGGTGGCACATGATGATGAATGAACATGATACTCAGCAATGATTCATTAATAATATGGTAGTAAATGATATTTTAACAGAATGAATTCAGTCATTTCATTCTTACCATTTTCAAATTGTAACTCTACACTTCTGTGCATGTCTTTGCAGTCAGCTTTGCTACTTAATTCAAGCCTGCTGTAACACAAGATTATATATATATATATATATAAAAGACTCATTTCTGTGATCATATCACGCAGTATTAGTGACAGATGCTGCACATTGATTTTTCTACATAACTGTGTGAGAATCATTTCATGCTACCTCTTTATAACATATGATGGTGTGATTTTGTACAATTTAAATGAAAGGACACATTGATCATAATAAACATATTGTTGTGTGTTGTGTAAACTTGTGTTTACGAGTAACTGCCCTATATGTACGCAGTGACATATAAAGTGACGTACATCTATCCATGCACATCTAGTTAGTGAAACTGTATGGCATGAATAAATGCATGGGTATTGATTTATCACTCTTTGATGACAAGAGAGGGAGCTATGCCAGCCTATCTGCCAATGTGATGTTTGAATCCCAATTAAGGCAGGAATAAACATTTTAAAAATTGACCTGGATACCCAGGTCGATTTAACCTAAATGGGTACCAGGAAATATTCTAGGAAATAAAGGCAGCCGGCGTGATACTGACCACATCATGCATCAGATTTTCCGGGTTTTGTTGTTTTTGCGCTCGCTCACTTTGAACGCAAGCGAAGTTTATACATGTACTTCTAGTGCACTGGACTGAATTTTGCATGTGAATTAGTGCTGAAAGAATGTGGATTGTCGTCTTCTGAAGCGAGTAGCTAGTTCTCTTTGTCAGTTAGCTTCTTTCAAGATATGAGGTGGCTTCAAATGAAAACCTTAAAAGTGTGATAGAAATTACAATAACCATGGCATTGTGTTTTAACCTGTCAATATTGTTATGAAGAATGTCAAGAGTGTTAAGCATGTCACATCGTGGTGCAGATAAACACAGTGACGTCGTAAGAACAGTTTAAAGAGCAGCGTTCTGTTATCCAATTTTTTTATCTCACCCAACCTATAGAAATTCATTGGCGAATGAAGGGCCAGTATGGTGATGCATGCCTGTCAGTCCTGTAAGTGTATGTGTGGAGTAGGAAGTTTCAGAACGGCGTGACTTCTGTCAGGCACACCGAGTAGTGATCCCAGAGTGGTTACACATACGGCCAAGAGAATTTTTTTCTACAGTAATCCAAACATTTTATCAGCGCTGGAGGATTTGCATTGAACGCAGGGGTGACTACATCAAAAAATGATACATTTGTTTTTTACTTTTTCAGAATATATTCACCCAAATAAAAACACTGAAGGTTTTGAATTGAATATTCCCCTCGTATATTCATTATATTTAGTGTTCTCATTGTTATTTTATAAAATCACATTTTTGCAGCTTCCACATAATTATAAAACATAAAGTTTTATTATAATATTGATTTTAAAAAATGGAAACAAAATTCTTTTCAGTTATTTCAATTAGTTAAAAAAATATGGCATTCACTACAAACAATTAAATAATCAATTGCATTAAGAAATATCTGGTTTCATTGTCAATGTGAATTAACTACATTGTTTTGTCAGGCTTGTGGTCCAGCCTTATCAATCTCAAATTCTGTTGAGTTTGCTCTCCTTTGAATTACCCCAGTCTACCAGCATGGCAGCAGGGTTGTGCCTCTTTTAGTCCCTTCTCTACTCTTAACCTAGAATCATAGGAAACTACAGTAGCTACCTTATCTTTGGCACTGTGCTCTTGGTGTAATGGGGACACATAGGCTTCTCTACCAATTCAAAGTTAAAACACAGGAGAGAATGTATTATTGTCAGAGGTTGCTTAATAGGGTCTTTCTGTATACATGGTTGAAACCTTCCAGTGGCCACCTGGTTTTCTCTCGCGGATAATCTAACACTGCCTATCAGTTAATATTATTGTTATCTGGGTTCGGTGCTAGACCCACCATGGCTGCCCCTGTACTTAAAAGTATTGACTGACAAAGCTGATGGTAACAGATAAATCGACTCACTGTTCAACAGTGTTCATCAATAACTCTTTTAAAAAAAAGCACAATAGACAGGGAGAAAAGATTTTATCTTCCTAGCGGTTCTCTTCTGAATTTGTTTTACAAGCTCACATAATATATTTCACACATAATGTGTTGCTTCAATAGTTTTATCCTAACTATTCGAACTAGATTATCTAAAATACTATGGATGGCTCACCACACTTTATTAAAAGCAGGACCTGGTTGTTTCGAGGTGCCTCTCACAACCTAAGGCTACTGAATGATCCTTGATGGTTTAGTTGATTTAGCTCAACACCAAGATCATCACATCACGTCTCACGGATCCATTCTTTGGACATTCTCTATTTCAGTTGTATTACTGTCGTGACCCTGGCTGTATTCTTGTTCAGATAATTATGAAATGAATGCTGGCAACATATTATGAACATGTTAGTCTCCCAATTTCTCAGTTCTATCAATTGATAGTTTATCTAATGAATAGATATTTCGCTGCAACCATAGAAGAAAGGTAACATTTGGTTACTGTTCTAAAACAAACTCCAATACCTGTTGCTTGCGGAATCTCAGTTGTGGGCATGAAGTTTTAGCCCCAACCAATTCAAGAAGACTGTAATGACAAATATGATAACAGTTGATGGAAGCAGAAGTATGAAGTATGTCAAATCCTCAACTGGAAAATCCTGAAAATGTTTAAAAAAAAAAAAAACATAAAAGAAATCACTAAAGCTTCTTATGTTTGTTACACTCATTGACACTTATATGGAAAATTGTTTAACAAGACTAATGCTGACAGTCTTGCCAGAAACCAAGACAGGTGAGAACTTATTAACCAGAAAAAAATAAAACAAAGTCCTTAATAGCCCATTTTTATGGAAACGTACAAAGACTGTAAAAGAAAATGCAATCCTTAAAAGCCAACTTTTATGCATACATATTATTATAGTTCTTTTTCTGTTTAATTTTAATCTCCGCTGGAGCCTTTTAATCTCCACTGGAGAATAGGTCCACAACAATCTCATAACAAGCCTTTCTACGCTTTACTATATGTTCTACTAGAGGACCCGGCGCAGCTTCACACAGCCCCTGGTGGGGATCAATCTATCTATCTATCTATCTGTCTATCTATGTTCGGCCCTTTCCTGTTCCTGTTGCGGGAAAAATGGGTTCGAAAATTTTCACGTATCTAAAATAGATCCATTATTTTTACGAAAACTTTGAAGATGCAAAGTTTTTATCACTTTGTTTATGCCAGACACGACCGCCCTTTCCCGTTACTGTTGCGGGGAATCTATCTATTTATCTACCTATCTATGTTCGGCCCTTTCCCATTCCCGTTGTGGGAAAAATGGGTTCGAAAATCTTCACGTATCTAAAATAGATCCATTATTTTAACGAAAACTTTGAAGATGCAAAGTTTCCATCACTTTGTTTAAACCAGACACAACTGCCCTTTCCCGTTCCCGTTGTGGGAAAAATGGGTTTGAAAATTTTCACGTATTTAAAATGGATGCATTATTTTTATGAAAACGCCTTACAGGTTTTATCATTATATTATAATGCATATGCCTGTAGATAACTGTAGATAAACATTTTATAAAACTCTGAGAAAAATGCAACAATTATTTAAATTACATAATATAGCAATGCTACTAAAAGTTATGTCCCTTGATATAACTTTTCTTAAGTTAAGTCTCCTTGCAATATGTTAAGTATAATTTAATTAAAAGATAAAATTTTATTATGTAAATAACTGTTTGTAAACTAACAAACTATGCCAGTTGGCTGCACGGGAATGAGAAGAACATCTGTAGAAAATTTCATCTCAATCGGATGGACCGTTCGCGAACGCATAAAGGACATGCATACATACATTGTCTTTTATATATATATAGATACTATATATGTATACGTTCTTTCTTCTCTTTACTATATGTTACTATATTCCATACATGTCTTTCCAATATTGCTCATTTCCATCTATCTCTAATTCTGTTCTTCTCCATGTGTCTCCTTATGTTTGCTGTGTCTTGTGGGTTCTAGAGCAAAAACTTTCTTCTTCTTCTTCTTCTTCTTCAGCATTCCGAGCCATTGAGGTTCTTTGCTGCAGATACAAGCCGTCTCCATCCGTCTCTCTGGTTGACCTTCTCTTGCCAGTCGCTGATTCCAAGTGCTTGTAGGTCTGTGTGTATATTATCTCGCCACCATCTTCTTGGTCTACCTCGGGGTCTACGGTCATTTATGTCCTGAGTGTAAGCGAGTTTTTTCCCCTATTATCTTCCATTCTTTCTATATGCCCCAGCCATTGCAGTCTATTAGCCTTCATGATACCAGTGATTAGCGGGGACTTAGATCATAAATGTCTTTGTTGCTTCTTCTTTTCCACTCTCCACTTTGTGTATCCCTAATGGGCCCAAAGATGAGTCTTAAGACTTTGTTCTCAAAGGGTTGTAACAAGGCTTCGTCTCCTTTAGTTGTACTCCAGGTTTCAGAGCCATACAGCACAACTGGTCTGATCAGTGTTTTGTATATTGTGATCTTGGTGTTACGAGATAGCGACAAAAAGCGTATGTTATATCCAGCACCAGTATCTTTTCCTCACCTCGACTGATTAGGATTTGTCTAGTTGCTTCAACAAGCTCCACACTGGTGATTGAACCAGCTCTTCAACTGAAATGATCGTAATGGATTGCATGTTTTCAGCATCTTCTTCTTATATTTCCAATAATATCAGTTCTGTATGTAGCCAGTCAGCAACCTCAGTGCATACAATAAACTTACAAAAAGTTACTAATTGGTACAATTTTATTATGATATATTGTAACTTGAGAATCAAGGCAGTGCAGTAGCTAACACACTTGTTTGCTGGCCATGTGTCTGAATCTCCGTTAAATTAAAAAAATTGCCCTGGGCTCCCAGGTTGACCCAACCTAAAATTAAAATCAAGAAATGTTATGGGAAACAAAAGCGACTGGCATGATAATGGGGGACGAGCACCGCATACCTAATTCACCTCAAGGCATTGAAAAGAGGTCGTTTAGTTTTTGTAGTGTAACTGGGGTCCTCCTGGAAACAGATCTGCATATTATTATACTGGTACCTTGCCGTCTTGACAAATGATAGTTTGTAAAATGGTGTTATACCTCTACATATAACAAATCCTGGGGATGAATTGCAGAGACCATGTGTTGCTCATGCAGCATGATCACTCTCTTGGTCTACCTAGTTTACTCTAGAGGAAAGTTAACACCAATAAATCTGGAGCAAGATAAGCTGCAGAAGCTGTCGGATCAGCAAAGCAATGCTCTAACTGTCTGCCTGCTGGAGCTTCGATCCTAGACCAGCTGCTGTTCAAGCCTTAGTGCCTGGTCTGCCCTGCCATGACATTTAGTCTTTATGTTGCATACTGGCACCTTGCAGTCATGACAGACGATAGTTTGATACATTGTGCTTCAAAACAAAAAGCATAATAACCTCTCCACAGCACAAAGCCTGGGGTGAATTGTAGAGACAATGTGTTGCATGAACCCTCTCTTGGACTGCCTAATTTACTCTAGAGGAAAGATAACACCAATAAATCTGGACAAGTTGTAGAAGCTGCCGGATCAGCAAAGCAATGCTCTAACTGTCAACCTGTTGGAGTTTCGATCCTAGACCAACTGCTGTCCAAGTCTTAGGGCCTGGTCTGCCCTGCCATGACATTTAGTCTTTATGTTGTATTTCCTCACACTAGAATGAGGCTTGTACCCTGCCTATTGCACTCCTCCGCCTGAAGCCATTGGCACAATGTGGTGTGTTGGGTGTGGTGCTAACATTTGGCGCTAACAGAAAGCAGGTAGTACCATCTACTGTCATATGGTAGCTCATAGTAGCATATTAGCTCAGCATCTAACAGCTTACTAAAAGATTAGTTTCCTCCTTTGTATATGTGAATGTTCAAGTCTTCATGGGTGAATTGGCTACTCTACCAATCTATTTTCTATGTTGTGGACACATCCAATACTGTTTAGGCCTCTGTGTCAGGTGCCCCATATCTTGACTGTTTGGCCTCTCTTATTGCTTTTGTATTTGTGGTATAGCAAACCACAGATGCAAAGGCAATAATGGAGGCCAAACAGCCAAGAGACAGAAACTGGTTTTCTCCTGGCCAAGTCAACTGGTACAGGGAAATGGAATTGGATCCCAGTGTACCAGGTGCATATTGCCTTCCTGAGGTCAAGGTGGCTGTCAGATAAGCACACATGGTAGACTGTCACGGAAAAAACTGCAGTTTAGTGATTCCTTGATAACTTACATATTAAAATACAAGGAAGGAGGAGGGTTAACAATTGTGTACTTCATTCTGAGAGGAGGAATAAAATTAACGATCATTGACCTACGAATATAAAAATAGGATCCAGGTGTTCGCCGAGTCATTGCTTGATGATCCGACCGGACACGGGAAACGGTACGATCGCGCTGGGGGAAACTTCGACACCGGACAAACACAGCGGGAGACGGTGATCAGAGAATAGATTTCTTTGAAGTATTTCGCGTACGGGGAATGGAGGAACAGCGTAACAACGGAGGAAGCGAACAACAAACCACTACGTGATTTCTCCGCTGTTTGATGGGCAGGATACGGCAAATTTGATTGTAGATCAAACAATCAATGGAGGATTGGACACTTGTTATAAATAAGTAGCTGGGGTTGCTAGTTAGTATGTGTTCCAAACTGGGCTGAATGAGATATGCTCCTGAGAGGGGAAAGAAATACACGTCCCTAATGGTTTAAAGAAGACGGGATATTAGTGTGTTATTCGCTAGTGTATTTCGATTCCATGAGGATAAGTGCATATATAAGGTATTAATACTTTAGAGTAATAGTTTAGCATAGGACCATAGATGTGTAAGCATAGGGTTTATAATTGCTTTCTATTAGTGAATAAGTTAAACTGTGATGAATTCATATGTCTTATGTGGGTGTTTACTTCGGAAGCCTTGTCATTATGGCTGGAGAAGGACACTTGCATAAGTAGTATTAAGTGGCAGACACTTATCACTGGATCTGTTATACTTTTCACAGGTTCAACTCCTATCCGGATATAACAAGAAGATAGACACATACTTCGTGTGTGCTGGAAAAGCTTTGAAGATAAAACTAAAGGCATTTCATTTGTGGGGAGAGCAAATACCTCCATAAACCAAGTAATAAATTAGACAGGATCAAAGAAGAAATAAACTATACTTTTAAAGGAACTTTGAAAAAGAAGAATAGAAGATCCAGATAACCAAAGTAATAATGGAAAAAGAAAGATAAGTTTGCAGAAAGCGAAACAAAATAAAACTACATACGTCTTGTAGGCATAGACAATAGACAAGTAAAAACATTGCTACTCATAGAGACAATTTGATGAACTGTGGTGATATGGTGTTTTTCAATGTCGGATAAATACTTTCATGAAACAGACTTGGGCGAAGTCATAAACTGACCGGATTATTATTACTGTACAGTGATACAGCGGTGAACAGTTTTGTTTCATTCAATAACGGATTTATCGTCAGACTCAAGCATACGGATCATCCAGGGTGAGATCTTTCCTGTTTGATGTGCTGTCCTGTGGTTTTGCATAATGAATGGGCGAGATGTGACACCGCTGCTAGACATTCAGAGTTCATTCTGGCACTAACAATAGAATACACTATCAACTACGCTTACACAGTCCATACATACACCAGACATAGTTTTTATTTAATAAATCTTTTATTTATCGTTGAAAGGAACTGTTGTCGGAGTATGT
Organism: Cepaea hortensis; assembly: GCA_963921405.1. Lineage (NCBI taxonomy): Eukaryota > Metazoa > Mollusca > Gastropoda > Stylommatophora > Helicidae > Cepaea > Cepaea hortensis. The sequence continues at coordinate 66,677,084 of OY992878.1, read as the reverse complement.
GTTGAGGGAATAACCGAGAGAGTGAAAGAAATAGATATATGGAAGGGAAGACAGAAGGGAGGAGTGTAGACAGAAGTCAGTCAATAATCCCAACAGATAATAAGTTTGAAGATGTGCTTGTTGATTCCACATTCTTCCCGGGAAAACAAGTGACATAGACAATTAGTGGAACAATTGCAATCAGCAGTGAATACATGTCGTAAAGCTAGAGTACAATGTTCCAGTGCACAAACTAGAGAAAGACACTTGGGAGAGCATAAGGAAGTTGAAACATTTGCAAATAGAGACGTCTGATGATGATCAGAACCCCCCTGTAGTGCTTGCTCCATGGTGGAGTTATGTTTTAAAATCTATAATTTCCTAAATTACGTTATATATATATATATATATATATATATATATATATATATATATATATATATATATATATATATATATATATCCCCCGATGGTGTTTCCGCCTTGTCGTGGTGGGGGAGCTTGCGTTTCTCAATGACCCTGAGAGCTATGCCGGCGGTAGCGTAGCTACCAGCAGGGCCTCCCAAGCCAGACAGGTCAAAGGGTAGAGAATAGACAAAGAGAAACACCCTGGTCCTCCAGGTTGGGGGTTGAAGCGTGGGGTTAACATCCCCACCTTTGTAAAAACCATTTTTGTTATGAAACAGATACATGAGCCTCGAATTCGGACTGACTTATCTGGACAACGACCTTGGAACGTTAAAGGACTTTTGAGATTTGGAACATGGAATGTACGGACACTATATAGAGCTGGAGCGGCCGAAGAACTAACCCGGGAGCTGGTTGAATATCAAATGGATATAACAGCAATTCAAGAAATAAGGTGACCAGGAGAGGGTACTTTAGAGCAAAATGGAATGATTATAATATATGGAGGAAACACCCAGAATAAACATGAATTAAGAACAGGATTTGTCATTAAAAAATAGTTATGGGTGAACGTTTTAAACTTTAAAGCTGTTAATGACAGGATTAGTAAATTACGAATAAAAGGTAAATGGAAAAATATAACGATGATTAATGTACATACACCTACTGAAGAGAAAGAAGATGACTTTTATAATGATCTGGAAGATGTCATAGAAGAAACCCCCAAACAAGACATCCTGATTGTGCTGGGAGACTTCAATGCAAAAATAGGTAGAGAGCAAACTAATAAAAAAAGTGGCCGGTATGGAAAGCCTACATACAACTTCAAATGATAATGGATGGAGAGTCATCAACCTGGCAGAAGCCAAAGGATTGCAGATTAGCAGTACCAGACTACAAAAAAAGGATATACACAAATAAACTTGGAAATCATGTGACAAGAGAACCTATAATCAAATAGATCACATTTTAATTAACAACAGAAATGCATCAAACATACAGCAAGTTAGAAGTTATAGAGGAGCTGAGTGCCACAGTGACCACTTCCTCGTTGGAGCAAAATTTAAAATAAAACTTAAAAGAGCTTTCTATACTAAATTACAAAGATTACACCCAACATATAACAGAGAAAAACTACAAGAAATTACAGTCAAAGAGAAATTTACAGATGAAATAAAATGTAAACTTGAAACTCTGAAAAACCCTTTGGAGGAAAGCATTGACCAAACTTGGTTGAACATCAAGAATACAATTCAATCTACCGCAGAAGAATGTCTCAGTGTGTTAACCGCGCATAGAAAGAACAGATGGTTCAATCAAAAATGTGAAGAAGCAGTCATTAGGAAAAAGAATGCCAGACATTTATGGTTAAATGACATCAACAACATCCAAAAGGAAGAGCATTATAGAAATGAATGTAAAGAGGCTACAAAAATAGTCCGACAGCAGAAGTGAGAATATATGAGTAATATAATCAAAGATATGGAAACTAATCACCAGAAAAATGAATCCAGAAAGTTTTTTAAAGAACTGAAGTCAATGAAATGAGGGCACCAACAAAACACATATGGTTTAAAAGACAAAAATGGGAATATGATAAATACCAATGAGGAAATGGATGGAAAAAACACATGGAAAGAATATTTTGTTGAATTACTAAATTGTGAAGCTCCAAGTAACACTTTCCCACAGGAAGAGGTTCTAACATGTGAACCACAAATTGAAGAACCTACATTTGAAGAAATCCTATATGTAATCACACGACTTAAAAACAATAAGGCAACTGGGACTGATGGAATTGCTACTGAATTTATAAAGGCAGGTGGCCATGCATTACATCTAAAGCTATACGAACTAATAATAAAAATCTGGAGGACAGAAGAATTACCCCATAACTGGAAAGAGTCATTATTGATACCTATCTTTAAGAAAGGAGACAAGTTCCAATGTGAAAATTATAGAGGAATATCACTACTGTCCACAAGCTATAAGATACTATCTGCAGTATTACTAAATAGACTAAAACCATATTCAGAAGACATATTAGGTGACTACCAGGCGGGTTTTAGACAAAACAGATCAACAATAGATCAGATATTTATCTTATGACAAATAGCCGAGAAAAATTGGGAATATAAAAGAGATCTCCATAACATTTTTGTGGATTTTAAAAAGGCTTATGATAGTGTCCATAGGAATAGTCTATGGAATGCTATGCAGGAATTTGGAATACCAAGGAAGTTAATCAATATGACCAGACTATGCATGGAAGATACTTATAATATAGTAACATATAAAGGCAGAAAATCAGACCCTTTCCAAATAACATCTGGCTTGAAACAGGGTGATGCACTATCGCCGCTACTCTTCAATCTGGCTCTAGAGAAAGTTGTAAGGAAGGTAAAGGAGGAATGTGATATTGGAGGAACATCCAAGCTGCTTGGTTATGCAGATGATTTAGATATTATAGGGCAAAGTGAACAAAAGACATTGGAAATATTGACTCACTTAAAGGAAAAATCCTAACAGATGGGGCTGGTTATCAACCAAGATAAGACAGAATATATGGTAATTTCAAGAGACGGAATGGCTAAAAACTCTGGCCACATACAAATAGATAATATGACCATTAAAAGAACGGAAACATACAAATATCTGGGTACAATCTTCAACTGCCCCAACCTCATAAGGGAAGAAATACAAACTAGAATCAACTCTGGAAATAAGATATACTATGCACTACAACATCTACTAAAATTAAATGTGCTATCTCGTAACACCAAAATCACAATATACAAAACACTGATTAGACCAGTTGTGCTGTATGGCTCTGAAACCTGGAGTACAACGAAAGGAGACGAAGCCTTGTTACAAACCTTTGAGAACAAAATTTTAAGACGCATCTTTGGACCCAAAGTGGAGAGTGGAAAAGAAGAAGGAGCAAAGACATTTATGATCTGTTTAAGTCTCCACTAATCACTGGTATCATGAAGGCTAATAGACTACAATGGCTGGGGTATATAGAAAGAATGGAATATATATATATATATAAAATAGGATCTCCGTCTGTAAGTCTGTATGTATGTCCTTTATGCGTTCGCGAACGGCCCATCTGATTGAGATGAAATTTTCTACACGCCTCCCTCTCATTCTAGCGCTGCCAACTGTCATATTTTTTTTTCTTCTTCCTCCTCCTCCCTCCTCCCCCTCCCTAAATACGTACGTAAATATATGATGATGATGATGATGAAAGAATCCCCGAACCAAAACGCTAGGAAAAGTGAAGAAAATGACGTGACTACACAGAATCGTCACACGGCGATCATCATCATCATCAAGTGCCGTGCCGGCTGGCGTAGGCGTTCATTGCTCTTCATAGATCTCGGTCTTCAATAACAATTCATCTTTTTACGTGCAAGGAAGTTATCTACAGTCATGTAGAAGGGAAGAACAATCAATGGAAGGACCGAAATCACAGAACCTAGACGAGTATAAATTCGGAATGGCGAACTCCCTCCTCCTCTCTTCTCCTCCTCCCTCTACCTCCTCCTCCCCCTCCTCCCTCCACCTCCTCATCCCTCTTCCTCCTCCTCCCTCTACCTCCTCCCTCCACTTCCTCCCTTCTTCTCCTCCTCCCTTTCCTTACTCCTCCCTCTACCTCCACCTCCCTTTCCTTCCTCCCCTCCTCATTCTCCCTCATTCTCCCTTCTTCTCCCTCTGCCTCCTCCTCTCCTCTTCCCCCTCCTCCCTCTTCCCCCTCCTCCTACCTCCTCCTCCCTCTTCCTCTCCCCCTCCTCCTAATCTCTCTTCCTTCCCCCCTCCTCCTTCATCCTCCTCCCCCTCCCTTCTCCCTATCCCTCTTCCTCCTCATCATTCCTCCTCCCTCCTCCTTCTACCTCTTCCTCCTTCTACCTCTTCCTCCCTCCTCCTTCTCCCTCCACCTCCTGTGTTCTCATCCTCCCTCCTCCATCACCCTCCTTCTCCCTCTTCCTCCACCCTACTCCTCCCTCCTCTCTCCGCCTATCTCTTCCTCCCTCCTCCTCCTCCTCCTTCCTCCTAATCACTCCTCTTCCTTCCTCCTCCTCCCTTCACATTCCTCCTCCTCCACCTTATCCCTCCTCCTCCTCTCTCCTCCTACCTCCACATTCCTCATCCTCCCTCTTCCTCCTCCTCCCTCATCCTCCCCCTTCTTCTCTTCCCTCCTCCTCCCTCCTCCTCTTCCACCCTACTCCTTCCTCCTCCCTCCTATTCCTCCCTACTCCTCCTGTTTCCTCCTCCCTCCTCCATTTACCCAAGACATACAGATAGTCGGGAACGGGATCTTATATGACTACTTATATGATTTAAATGAGATGCTCTCCACCATGGGCTGGGCCGGGTCAGACAGACAGACAGATAGATAGATAGACAGACAGACAGACAGTCGGGAACGGGAACTTATTTGACTACTTATATGAATTAAATGAGATGCTCCCCACCAGGAGTTGGGCGATGCCGGGCCGGGTCAGACAGACAGACAGATAGATAGTCGGGAACGGGAACTTATATGACTATTTATATGAATTAAATGAGATGCTCCCCATCAGGGTCTGGGCGAAGCCGGGCCGGGTCAGACAGACAGACAGACAGATAGACAGACAGACAGATAGTCGGGAACAGGAATGGGAGCTTATATGACTACTTATATGAATTATATGAATTAAATGAGATGCTCCCCACCAGGATATGGGCGAAGCCGGGCCGGGCCAGCTAGTATCTTATATATAAAAGGCAATCTCCGTCTGTATGTATGTATGTCCTTTATGCGTTCGCGAATTGTCCATCCGGTTGAGATGAAATTTTCTACACGTCTTCCTCTCATTCCCGCGCTGCCAACTGTGATATTTTTTTAGTGTGAAATCTGCTGCTTACTTAATATTATTTAATTTTTCATTATAATTTCTATATAGCGAGGGGACTTAACTCTGAAAAAGTTATTTCAAGGGGCATAACTTTTAATAACTTTTCTGTATACCTTATAGTCATATTGTTGCATCGTTTTCAAAGATTTATAAACTCTTTGTCTATAGTTATTTACCGGCATATGAGTTATAATAAATAATGATACAATCTTTAAGGCATTTTCAAAGTTTTCATAAAAATAATGCACAATGCATAACATTGTAACTCATCTTTTTATGCTTAAGAAGTTATCTACAGTCATGTAGGTGATTAGAAACAGTTTTCATTAAAAATAATGGATGGTGTGTAAGGACATTCTTTTAAGTTACTTTTTTTTGGTAGTATGAATTTAATGAGACGCTACCTGCCAGGAGCTGGGCGAAGCCACGCCGGGTCAGATAGATAGACAGACCCACCTTTTCGCTGCAGTTATCTACAGGCATATGCGTTATAATTCTCCTCCTCCTCCTACCTTCTTCCCCTCCCTCCTCCTCCTCCTCCTAATCACTCCTCTTCCTGTTTCCTCCCTTCTCCTCCTCCTCCTACATCCTCCCCCTCATCCCGCCTCCCCCTCCCTCGTCCTCCTACATCCTCCTCCCTCTACCTCCCTCCTCCTCCCCCCTCCTCCTCCTCCATCTCCTCCTCCTGCGTTCTTCTCCTCCCTCCTCCTCCTGCATTCTTCTCCTCCCCCTCCTCCTCCTTCCTCCCTCCTCCTCCTCCTCTCTCCGCCTATCTCTTCCTCCTTCTCCCTCCTCCACCTCCCTCTTCCTCCTCCCAGCTCCTACTCCTCCTTTTTCTTCTTCTTCTGCTGCTGCTGCCGCCGCTCCATTTACCCAAGTTAATTGTTGGGGAAGATGTAAAGATCTTTCAAGTGCTCTTTCTAATGCTTTTTGTAAGTTGGTCTTCGTTTATCTAAGGTTGTTCTAACTGCAACCAATAAATGATTAGACAGACAGGCAGACAGACAGACAGAGAGGGAGGGACAGACAGACAGTTGGGAACGGGAACTTATATGACTACTTATATGAATTAAATGAGATGCTCCCCATCAGGGGCTGGACGAAGCCGGGCCGGATCAGACAGACAGACAGATAGTCGGGAGCGGAAACGGGAGCTTATATGACTACTTATATGAATTAAATGAGATGCTCCACACCAGGTGCTGGGCGATGCCGGGCCGGGTCAGACAGACAGACAGACAGACGGATAGTCGGTAACGGGAACGAGAACTTATATGACTACTTATATGAATTAAATGAGATGCTCCCCACCAGGGACTGGGGGAAGCCGGGCCGTGTCAGCTAGTCTTATATATAAAAAAGGATGTGTGTGTGTGTGTATGTCCTTTATGCGCTCGTGAACGGTCCATCCGATTGAGATGAAATTTTCTACACGCCTTCCTCTCATTCCCGCGCTGCCAACTGTGATATATTTTTAGTGTGAAATCGGCTGCTTACTCAATGTTATTTAATTTTTCATTATAATTTCATATACCTCAGGGGACTTAACTCTAGAAAAGTTATTTCAAGGGGCTTAACTTTTAATAACATTTCTGTATACCTTATAGTCATATTGTTGCATCGTTTTCAAAGATTTATAAACTCTTTGTCTATAGTTATGTACAGGCATATGAGTTATAATAAATAATTATACAATCTTTAAGGCATTTTCAAAGTTTTCATAAAAATAATGCATAATGCATAACATTGTAACTCATCTTTTTATGCTTAAGAAGTTATCTACAGTCATGTCGGTTATTAACAACATAATAAATAAATAATAGTTACCTTATCTCTATCAAGTTTGAAGATTTTATATTTCTTTACACTGTCGCCAACTCTAAGAAGACATGGAACAACTTCAGCCATTATTAAATCTACAGGCATATGCGTTATAATCCTCCTCCTCCTCCTACCCTCTTCCTCTTCCCCTCCTCCCTCTTCCTACCTCCTTGCCCTCCTCCTAATCACTCCTCTTCCTTCCTCCTCCCCCTCTTTGTCCTACGTCTTCCCCCTCATCCCTCCTCATCTTCCCTCCTCCTCCTCCCTCTTCCTTCTCCCTCCTCCTCCTCCATCTCCCTCCTCCTCCTGCATTCTTCTCCTCCCTCCTCCTCCTCCCTCCTATTCCTCCCTACTCCTCCTCCTATTCCCTCCTCCTCCTCTCTCCGCCTATCTCTTCCTCCCTCCTCCACCTCCCTCTTACTCCTCCTTTTTCTTCTTCTTCTGCTGTTGCTGCCGCCGCTCCATTTACCCAAGTTAATTGTTGGGGAAGATGTAAAGATCTTTCAAGTGCTCTTTCTAATGCTTTTTGTCAGTTGGTCTTCGTTTATCTAAGGTTGTTCTAACTGCAACCAATAAATGATTAGACAGATAGGCAGACAGACAGACAGAGAGGGAGGGACAGACAGACAGACAGACAGACAGTCGGGAATGGGAACTTATATGACTACTTATATGAATTAAATGAGATGCTCCCCATCAGGGGCTGGACGAAGCCGGGCCGGATCAGACAGACAGACAGATAGACAGACAGACAGATAGTCGGGAACGGGAACGGGAGCTTATATGACTACTTATGTGAATTAAATGAGATGCTCCACACCAGGAGCTGGGCGATGCCGGGTCAGACAGACAGACAGATAGTCTGTAACGGGAACGAGAACTTATATGACTACTTATATGAATTAAATGAGATGCTCCCCGCCAGGAGCTGGGCGAAGCCACGCCGGGTCAAATAGATAGACAGACCCACCTTTTCGCTGCAGTTATCTACAGGCATATGCGTTATAATCCTCCTCCTCTTCCTCCTCCTACCCTCTTCCCTTCCTCCCTCTCCCTCCTCCTAATCACTCCTCTTCCTTCCTCCTCCCTTCTCCTCCTCCGTCCTCCCCCTCATCCCTCCTCCTCCTTCCACATCCCTCCTCCTTCTCCCTCCGCCTCCTCCCCCTGCGTTCTTCTCCTCCCTCCTCCTCTCTCCTCCCTACTCCTCCTCCTCTTCCCTCCTCCTCCTCTCTCTGCCTATCTCCTCCTCCCTCCTCCTCCTCCCAGCTCCTACTCCTCCTTTTTCTTCTTCTGCTGCTGCCGCCGCTCCATTTACCCAAGTTAATTGTTGGGGAAGATGTAAAGATCTTTCAAGTGCTCTTTCTAATGCTTTTTGTAAGTTGGTCTTCGTTTATCTAAGGTTGTTCTAAATGCAACCAATAAATGATTAGACAGACAGGCAGACAGACAGACAGACAGAGAGGGAGGGACAGACAGACAGACAGACAGTCGGGAACAGGAGCTTATATGACTACTTATATGAATTAAATGAGATGCTCCACACCAGGAGCTGGGCGATGCCGGGCCGGGTCAGACAGACAGACAGACAGACAGATAGTCGGTAACGGGAACGAGAACTTATATGACTACTTATATGAATTAAATGAGATGCTCCCCACCAGTGACTGGGCGAAGCCGGGCCGTGTCAGCTAGTATATATATGATGGTGGAAATGACCACGTGTTCAGATGCACCCACTGTGAACGGACATTTACAGCGCAAATTGGCCTTATCAGTCACACTCGCTACCGCCATAGTTAAAAGTTATTATGCCTTTTTAAAGCACAAACTATCGTCTGTCAAGACGGCAAGGTGCCAATGGATATATATATATATATATATATATATATATATATATATATATATATATATATATATATATATATATATATATATATAAGTCAGGTCTTAGTCAGATATGACTGAGCTACCGTATGACAGTAGATGGTACTACCTACTTTCTGTCAGCGCCGAATGTTGGGCAGCGCTTACCAAACCCGACACCCCACATTGTGCCAACGGCTTCGGGCGGAAGAGCGCAATTGGGAGGATACTAGCCTTATCCTGGTGCGAGGAAATGCAACCCAAAGACAAAATAAGTCATGGCAGGGCAGACCAGGCCCTAAGCCTTGGTTGGCAGCTGGTCTAGGATCGAAGCTCCGACAGGCGGACAGTTAGAGCATTGCTTTGCTGATCCGGCAGCTTCTGCAGCTTGTCTTGTTCCAGATGTATAGGTGTTAACTTTCCTCTGGAGTGAACTAGGCAGGCCGAGAGAGGGATCATGCTGCATGGGCAACACATGGTTTCTTTATTTTAGCCCAGGCTTTGTGCTATGGAGAGGCAATAACTCCATCCCTGGTCTTAACCGGTCTCGGAATCAAAGCGAGAGGCAACTGTTACAGGTTATAAGAGGCATTCGATTTGGTCAGTCGTGAGGGTCTGTTCAAAGCACTAAAGAAGATTGGCTGTCCACCAACTCTTCTGTCCATTGTGGAATCGTTCCACACAGGCATGAAGGGTATAATCAAGTTTGATGGCTCAACTTCAGAAGAGTTTGAAATCAAGAGTGGAGTTAAGCAAGGTTGTGTACTAACCCCCACCCTCTTTGGGATATACTTTTCACTTCTACTGAAATATGCCTTTCGTGATCAGAATGACGGTATATACATTCACTCACGCTCAGATGGTGGCCTCTATAATGCTCAGAGATTGAAGGCCAAAACCAAAATTAGCAGGGTACTAATCAGAGAGTTGCTTTTTGCGGATGATGCTGCGATTACGACCCACTCTGAGGAAGAATTACAACATCTACTATCTGCATTCTCCAATGCTTGTTCTGAATTTGGTTTAACAATTAACAAAAAGAAGACACAGATTATGTCACAAGGTGCACATGGTGTACCATCAATCTTTATTGACGACGCCGAACTGGAGATAGTAGACCATTTTACATATCTAGGATCAGAGGTAAATAGCAAATTATCCCTCGATCAGGAAATCAACATCAGGATTGGCAAGGCAGCAACAACAATGAACATGTTAGCAAAAAGAGTCTGGGAGAACAGGAAGCTTACTGCCAAAACAAAAGTCCTCGTCTACCAAGCCTGTGTCCTTAGTACTCTTCTTTATGGCAGTGAAACCTGGACAACTTACTCACGCCAAGAGAAACGTTTAAACAGCTTTCATATGCGGTGTCTGCGAAGAATACTTGGTATTAAGTGGCAAGACAAAATCACAAATACTGAAGTATTGGAAAGATCAGGTTGTGTGACGGTGTATTCCATGCTCAGTCTTCGTAGACTTAGATGGATAGGACATGTTAGGAGGATGGATGATGGTAGAATACCAAAGGACATCTTTTTTGGTGAATTACAGACGGGTAGGAGATCTCAAGGTCGGCCTCTACTACGATACAAAGATGTGTGTAAGCAGGACATGATTGATACAGGCATTGATAATGCACAATGGGAGCACGTCGCCGCTGAACGTGTTGCATGGAGGGCAACTATCAGAAATGGAATAAAGACAAAGGAGAAAATGATTGCAGATAAAGCACACACAGAGCGTGAGAGACGTAAGATGGTGCAAAATGGTGGAAATGACCATGTTTTCACATGCACCTACTGTGGGCAAACATTTGCAGCAAGAATTGGCCTTACCAGCCACAGTCGCCACCGCCATAGATCGTAGTTATTGCCATATGACAGTTATTAAGCCTTTTTGAAGCACAATGTACCAAACTATCGTCTGTCAAGACGGAAAGGTGCCAATGATATATATATATATTTCACACACACACACACACTATTTCTAGCTAACTCACAGACATATAATTTATTATTTCACAAGAAATAGGGACAAAATTGGATATTTAACAAATCAGCACTCTTCCGAATAACGGTCCCAAATTATTTATTGTAAAAAGTATCCCTTACAGGGCCTCATTAGGTGATTATGCTCGTTCCGGGGCGATAATCTGATTCAGGGGCGATATGTCGTTATTGAGTGTGTGGTGAACTGCTAGACCGATTGATGGATGCAATAAATGTTTCTGGGCCCGGAAGGCCCTCACTGTCGTCGGAGTGTATATCTTTATCTTGTACATACGTATTTCCACATATAACTGATATAGGTATATACTCCGACGACAGTGAGGGTCCTCCAGGCCCAGAAACATTTATTGCATCCATCGATTGGTCTAGCAGTCCACCATACACTCAATAACTGTACATAATAAATAACGGTGCCAAATTATTTATTGTACGTTTGTATTTCCACATATAACTGTCAAATATTATTGGTACATAGTACATATTTTGATTTTCTCAGTTCTATATTTTAGTTCGTAGTGTTTAATTTTTTATTTATTATATCACCTAATAAGCCCCTGTAAGGGATACTTTTTACAATAATAAATAATGCGGGACCGTTATTCGGACGAGTGCCGACAAATCTGCTGACAAGAAAATATCCACCTTTGAATATAGATGAAAATGTTACATATGAGTAGTAAACATTTACTGGTCGGGAAAGAGAAGAAACAGATCTATCATCTATCCTACAAGAACTCAATATTGAAGAAGACGGGTTATAAGTTTTTAAAAAAATGAGGAACATGAAATACTTTGAACATATACAAACATATGGGATCAAACCCGGTGCAATGAAGTCGACCCAGTCGACTTTTAAGTGACTTTTAAAAACATTTTTAAAAACTGCCACAGGGATCTGCAGTCTCACCGGTGCTCTTTAATGTGTATATGAGCAAGATTGCAAACCTAGAAGCACCAGGGGTTAGAAGAATACTAACATTTGCAGATGATATTCTTGCATATAGGCAGGGGAGAGATAGGGAGCAAACAGCCCAGGAGTTACAGGTGACAGTAGATAAAGTGATTGACTGGTGCACAGAAATGAGTGCTGTCATCCATCCGGAAAAGGCGGCTGTTTTGTGGTGCTCTCTGGACAACAGAATTGTGAGAGCTGATGTCCCAAGCCTCGTGATAGATGGTAGAAATGTCAGCAAAGAGAACAAACTAAGTATCTGGGGATCACATCTGACAGGAGCCTATCCTTCAAGGACCATGTGGAGACGGTTGTGACAAGATCTCAAAAGGGACTCAGTGCACTTAAAACTATGGCTGCAATGGACACAGAGCAGAGAATGCTTTTCACAATATACCAGCACTTGATCCTCTCAGTAACTGATTATGGATTAGGACTACTCACTGTCTCAGAGAGTCAGCTGGTGAAGTTAGAGCGCATACAGAACGAAGCTATGCAGGTCATTCTGGGATGCACCAGAGACACCCCAGTAGTGTGTATACGTTACATCCTTGGTCTGCCGACTGTTGCTGGTAGGCTCAAGGTGATGCAGGCAAAGGCATACCTCAGAGTAGCTGCAGACACAGACCACCCACTGCATGAGGCGCTGGACGCAGTTAATGGTCAGCGACTGATAAGAGGGAAATCATGAATGGCTCAGGCGGAGGATACGATCAGACAGGTGTGCCCCTTGGAGAACATTAGGCGTGGAGAGGAGTGGGTCAGAGTGCCAGCGGAGCAGTCAGACTTGTGCAGAGTTATAATCACATTAAGCCGGGAGTGCAGGGAGTGGCCAGCAGAGGCCACGGAAGTGGAAATCCAGCAACTAATTCAGGACAATGCTCACTCGGGTGATGTGATTATCTACACAGATGGTGTCAAGAGGTGAAAGAAGTGGCCAGGGGTTCATAGCCAAAGCTAATGGTCGACGTTTGGTGCAGGAGAGCCTGGCATATGATACCACAAAATCCAGCTTAAGAATGGAGGTGGAGGCAGTCACTGCGGCTCTCCGCTGGATGGAGAAAAAACGATACACACACATCGTGATTGTAACTGACTCAGAAAGCATGCTGACGAGGGTGAGGACGGGCAGGCTTCGTGCGGAGTGGCTTGCTTCGCTTCGGAGGTCACGGGTGACAAGCATCGCCTGGATCTTTTCTCCGGGGCATGCCGGTGTGCTGGGAAATGAAAAGGTGGACAGATTGGCTGGCTCTGCAGAACTTGGTGGAATATTGATACATGACAAGGCAGATGTGGTTGCGGCCTTGTGGGAGCACGTGTACACCTCGGAGGAGCAAATGGATTACCATGGTCTGGCAAGAATGAGACAGAGAGGAGTGATGAGGGGATCTGGCCGACGCTCAGAGGGAAGGCGAGACGGACATATAATCAGATTGCTACTGGTACTATTGGTGTTGGAACTCTTGGCTGGCTCCTGAGGATGGGGACGGAGCGCTTATGGGAATGCCCCGAATGCTGTGATGTGGATTCCTAAATCAATCAATCAATCATTTTAAAAACATGAAGTCTAGAAAAGATAAATAAGGAGGGAAGTGTACCAGGAAGATGGGCATGAGGAATACCAAAGCGTTGATGGATTAAACGTATAAGAAGATGCCATGTAGTTCTTTATTTTTATACTATATTATATTAATTAATTATGATGATTTACACATGACGACTTCAACGTCATGCAGATGCAGCAACAGAGGAAAGACATCTCTGGCTTATGCTTAAAAACGTTTCGAAAAACTCATAAAACTGTAATTTGGAGAAGTCCTGCACACGACTGGCCACTGAATAAAATAATGAATGATAAAAAGAAGCTCTTGTAAGTATTATCACATTTATAGCTAACTAGACCGTCCTCATAATTCATTATATTACCGAATATTTCTCGTGTTTGGAATCAATGTCCATTCTCTACAATTTCGTTTCAGCATTAAATATTTCATATTTTTAAAATCTGTTGAAAGTAGAAGTGAGACAAGTGGAAAACAAACGGAATTCTTCTCTTAAATAAATAGATATTCGAGTTGTCTCTGTTAAGTAAGAGATGGTGTAAGTTTATTTACCTCGTATAAAAATACTGGACAACAATTCTGTTTTTTTCTTGTTGCATTTTGTTATTGCATTAATTTATTTTATTTACAAATCCCAGCTCGTAACGTGATGTATTTTGGTAGGTTAATTTTGACAGTTTCTAACTTCTTCCTAGCAGACATAACTTTAACTTTCAAACGAAGGGGGGAATAGGAATACTCTACTCAACCCTGTCTTGAGTTGAGGCCGTTACAAGAATCGATATATTATATAAATTCATAAGTATAGCTAGACACCCATGACTCATCGAAAACAGATACAATTACTAGACAGTATAGAATTGAAAGCTACAGGCTGTCAACGGAAATTCGAACCCGTCACCTTTAAAAGTAAAAGACAGTCACATAAATTTGCTCTCAGCACTCACACATCGCCGGTCACACATCGCCCCCGAACATTCGGACTCAACGCTCTACAGAGAACAGATCTCAATCAGATAACGCAGAGGATGCCTCGCGTTAACAGTGCTCCACAGAGACATGCGCTATATGCAGCCGGGAAGAAGCAGGCTGAGGCGAGGAAGGCCGCTGAGACTGCTGAGGCCATTTCTACACACAGCAGTCCTGCTCCTACACCAGCTGAAACCGTTTCTGTTGATGAAGAAACCACAACAGAAGCTAGCAGCAGCCAGGAAGTTCTCAACAGCACCAAGGTGATGCAGCCCAATCTACTAGAGACCTGCACACAGGAGGAAACAACAACAACTGAAGACTTCACCCGCAAATTACTGCTAAAACATACAAGCGTGGGAGAAGCCAAACTGTCGGCGCTACCAGCAGACAAGATAATCAGTCTGTTGGAAAACGAGCTGGGAAGAAACCTGCTGCGCAAGACACCTGATGGAGTAGTGGTCTCCATCAACAAAAACCCAAAGACCACAGCACTTATGCAGAAAATCGCACAAGGAGAGAAGGCTGACATCAAGCTTCACCACGGCATCTTATTGAAGCCACCCGGCACCGTACAAGTAAACGATGGGTCATTAAATAAGTCAAGACCCATCTCACCAATGACCAGATCAGGGAGATGCTGACAAGGGAGAACAAGAAACTCAAGATCACCAGTGCTGAGGGGATCATCGGAAAGAACAGCATCCCTTCCACAGTCGTCATAATAATATCGGAGGACCGAATGATCACTCAATTCATCAGATGGGACAAGCTAGACCAAGTTCTAGAGCACTACATACCGAGAGTGCTGCAGTGCTCTAAGTGCCAGAAGTTTTGGCACACCCATGCCACCTGCAAGAGTGAGGTGGAGGTATGCAGATACTGCTCTGGACCTCATACATACAGTCAGTGCCAGCAGGCAAAGATCGACGAGGACTTCAGGAGGCCTAACACCAACAGAAAGTGTGCCAACTGCCTCGGCAACCACAGCGCCAGGTACCTTGGCTGCCCCTGCCACCAAGACAGCAAGGAAGCCATGAAGATCGCCATCATATCTAACCTACCGTATAAAGAGGCTAGGAGGCAGTACAAGGCTACCAATTGACTCACAAAAAGCAACAAAGCGCAACTGGAAGGCCAACTGAAGGACCTAATATCACAATTCAAAAGCATGGAGGAAGAAAAAGACAAGATGCAAGAAACACAGATAACAGCCGTTCAGCGCATCCTGGATGAATTGAAGCAAGTTCAGCAGAAGATTTAGCAGGATGTTGCTTAAATGGTTGCTATAAAGGCTGAAACAGATGAAACTCTATCAAAAATCCAAGAAGAAAGAGAAAAGACAGAAGAAACTCTCAAACAGATACAAGAAGAAAGAGAACAAATAGAACTACTCAAGTCCCAGACCAAAACACAAGAACCAGAAAACACAAAGACCCAGACAGAAGAAAAATCAACAGAAGATTAAATAGAACTGGATGAAAACGGCTACCCAAACCAACAACAATGGTTCGAGAGGCGGTATCGAAAGAACCTAGTCAGAACCAGCCACGACAAAAAAAAATCAAAGATCCAGAAGATTCTAAGACAACCCAAGACGGGGAATGAGGTGGTACACCAGGAGAGATGACAACTGGTAAAACTCCCTGAAGGAAACAGCACCATATGACGGGGTGGGTACACAATTACTCCAGGCCTTAACAAGTGCATGACTCTGGCCAGACAGGTAAAACCACAAGTATGAAATGAACTCAATCACAGCAACTCAGCTTTTTCAAGGAAGCAGAAATAAGCAGCATCATATACGAAAGAAGAGCGAGATACACTATAAAGGCCCCAAATACAACCAAATCGATATAGTGGGGCCATTCGTCACAGCTGAACTTGAACTTTGCTCTCAGTCTCAGAGTCTCTGGGTCTGGCAGCGAATGAACAGGCTGCAGCATTAGAAGTGTTAGAACTGCAGCCAACTAGCAGCAGTCAGTAGTGAAGTTAGCAACAGTAAAATTTCAATGAAGTTTTCTAAACTGTTCTTTAAACTTGTGTTACTAGCACACTAAACCTGTCATCTACCTCATCATCATCAAGTGCCTTGCCGACTGGCCTAGGCATTCATGACTCTCCACAGATCTCGGTCTTTGGTTTTTTGGATCAACTCTGCCGTTGATATTCCTCCATGCCACCATGGCAATCCATCCAGCATCATTTCTCGTGGTCTGCCTCTGCCTCTCTTCCCCTCGATCTTTCCAGTTGTCACGATGTTCTCCAGCATCTCTCTTCTCATCACATGACCAAAAAAAGCTGTTTGTCTCTTTCTTATTGTATATAATGTTCTAGTTTCGTTAGCCTCTTTAAGGCATTCGTTGTTAGTTACTTTGGCAGTCCAAGGAATTCGCAACATTCGCAACATTCGTCCAAATCTCTTCCTAACTTTTTCATTTATATTCCAAGATTGACAGCCATACTGCAAAACAGGTTCTATATAGCTCTTCAGCATTCTCTTTCTTACATTCAATGATTGTGACTTATTGCATAAGATATTCTTCATTTTCTGAAATGCAGCCTTTGCTTGCCCTACTCTGCTCTTGATCTCTGTTGTGCATTTTCCATCTGATGTTATAAATGTCCCTAGATATTTAAAACTATCCACTTGGTGAAGAATTTTCCCTTCTATCTCTATTTCACATTTGGGTGTCACCTGTTTCTTTGATATCACCATTGTTACTGTTTTCTTGATATTCAAGGAGAGTCCTTTCTTTGCACTCTCTGTTACTACGTCCAACAATTTTTGTAGATCTTTTGTATTATCCGCTATCAATACTGTGTTATCTGCATAGCGTATATTATTTATGTTATATAACCTCCAAATATTCCTGGCTTTTCTTTGATCTCTCTCATTATTCGCTAAAGAGGGAGAAGAGATCTGGTGACAAAACATTGTGATATATTTTATTTTCACAAGCGTAACGTGCTGTAAATATTTCCCGTCGACAATTAAAGTTTGACACCGCATCAGGGCTAGATTGTTCCCTGCTGCGATAAATCCTACATTTTCATCGACTCATTGTGACGTCACCACCGGAACACAACTAAACTAAAAAAATACTGCATGCCGGCAATGAAACTGTCTGTTTGTTAACCAACCCAGCACAAGGCGAGGAGAAGATCTGAGATTGTGGACGGAGTGATGAAATATGCCTAAACATAATATTTAAATATAAGTATTTTAAATGAAGATAGGAAACATCAGCCTACAACATCGCATCCAGATTTGGAAACCTGTCGCCAAAGTGTTGGAAGCCATCCTATTCGGATGAAGATAGTGGTTCATGACCGCTAGATCCAGATCTGACTAGATTGAATGAAGGACTTGGTGAAGGCAAAAGCTTGATTGAAAGTAGCTCTGTGGTGATAGCAGCAGTTTTGCTAATTTCTCTGTGAGAGAGTAGGGCAGAACCAAATCCACCTGCGAAAGTTCCAGTTGTTTTAGGAGAGGTAACGTTTCTTTAAACATGACTTACCTGCCAAACATGGAAATCTAGAGCCACTTAGAAAATCCTACAAACCGGGAAGAAATAACACACTAAAGAGGAACATAAAACACAGTGACAGCTTGAAGCAAGAATCCACAACCCACAAGTCAAGACAAAAGGGGCAGGAAAAATTTCTTTTTTCAGATCTCTACCACAGAAGATCTGTAGGAAAAGTAACAACTAATTTACCTGTAATCTCAAGGCTATGTGAGGAGGGGAGTCGCTGTGGAAACTATCTGGATGTACATGATTTCTGATTTTTCATGGATGTAATTGATGCATTTGTAATTAATTGTTTCAAACATTTCTGTTTATTACTCAATATATAGTTAATAAATGATGAAAATATAAGGAAATCATTTCCTCTCATGAGTGTAATTTTTACTTGTCAAAGTCAAATTGTTTTAATTTAAACTACACTTAGAATTATTTAGCTGGTAGAGGAGAGGCTGTCGTGAAATACTGAGAGTTAATGATTCCCAGATAGACGACTGTATACACCGACTAACCAGGTAGAAGAAGGGTTAACAAACGAAGCAGTAAGGGTAACCAACAACGGGTTGACCAGGCATGTGTTTATAGGTCAAGACACGAAAGGGGGCCGCTTACCGCCCAGGTAAACTGTCGAGTGGAAAAATTGGTTTGCGACAAAGGCAGACAGTATTATGGGACAGCATATTGCGGTATGGATGTGAAACGGTTCAGAGCTGTAATTTTCCACTAACAATGATAATGAAGTCTGGATGTGAGGTGTCCAGCAATGTCAAGGACTATGCGGCAAAGATGACCTATAAAAGAGTGGCTACGTCTTTGTGTCGAGAGAGTGGGTTTCTTAGGTTTCGGGAGAGAAGGATTATGTAAAGGGTTGTGCTGCGTTCGGATGAACGTTTGTGTATCTATTGTGCATTAGTACTCCCAATTCAGACTAGGATGTTTATAAGGTTTCCATACAAGTGCGGGACTTATCAACTAAGATATAACACAGATGGCTGTGGTCAAGATCACCCAGTGTTGATAAAGCACAAGAAAGCACTTTAAAGTAATAAAGCACGACACTTGTGCATAAGAAAGGAAAGAACAGCATGTTCATAGTAAGAAATAAGGAGGACAGAGAATGGAAAATAGAGATCATTTGAACTAATAGAAAAACTCAAATGACTCAGTATCGAAGAGTTGCAAGGTGCATACAAAGTGACTATACCCATTAAGAACTATCCCGTGTAGAACTTGTACAGGACAAAAATAGAATACTAGAAACTCGAGGTGTTTTCCAGGATGGAATTAAGAACGCTATAAGATAAGAAAGACCATTCCGTTTAAGCTGACAGCATATGGTGATCGGGTTAAATACATTCATACAGTGGTGAACATTTTTCATTAAAAAAAACGGATATATCTACAGACTCAAGCAGACGGAGCTGTCAGGGTGAGATTGTTCCGTTGTATCTATGTAATGTCCTGTACTCTAGCTGAGAGAAGAGACGAGAGAAGACACGGAGACTATCTATCAACATCTTATCTGGCATCCACAATAGAAGAACATACCAACTACATAGACAATATCCCTACATACACCAGACATAGTTTTTATTAATAAATCTTTTATCTTATCGTTGAAAGGAACTGTTGTCGGAGTATGTGTTGAGGGAATAATAGAGAGAGAGAAAGAAATAGATATATGGAATGGAAGACAGAAGAGAGGAGTGTAGACCAAAGTCAGTCAATAATCCCAACAGATACTAAGTTTAAAGATGTGCTTGTTGATTCCAATCTCCTCTCGGGAATAACAGGACAGAGGCAAGGAACCACTTAAAGGGATATTTTGGATAAATCAATCATGTGCCATGCCGGAAAGCGTGGGCGGTCATGACTCGCCATTTCACTCGATCACCAGTGTCGTGGATCAGCTCAGTGTTCCTGTCTCGTCCATGCCATGTGGCCAGGCCATCCAGGTATTTTCCTCTCGGTCTTCCTCTTGGTCTGTTCCCTTCGATCTTGCCAGTTGTCACTAAGTTCTCCAATCCATTTCTTCTCATAACATGTCCAAACAATTTTGACTGTCTACGTCTAATTTCTCTAATCAGTTTACGATGTTCATTTGTCTCCTGTAGTACTTGGTCATTGGTTTTTCTGTCTGTCCATGGTATTCTTTGCATTTTCCTCAGAAACCACATTTCTGCAGCCATCAGATGCTTTTCAGCTTGACTGCTCATTGTCCAAGTTTCACATCCACACAAAAGAACAGGCTCTATGTATCCCTTCAACACTCTTTTTCTCGTTTCAATTGACATCTTTTTATTGGTCAGAATGTTTTTCATCTTGCTAAAGGCTACTTTCGCCATGGCGATTCTTGTTCTAATCTCTTCAAGGCATCTCCCATCAGATATTATGACTGTTCCAAGATAATTGTACCGATTCACTTGTTGAAGAATATTTCCATTTACTTGTATATTACATTGTGGCACTTCTTCCTTTCTAGTGACGACCATAACCTGAGTCTTTTTACAATTTAATTCTAACCCTATTTGCTCACTGTGTACAACAACCGCATCTACTAATTGCTGCAGGTCCTGCGCATTGTCTGCAATTAATACTGTATCATCTGCATATCTAATGTTATTGATGTTTCGTCCTCCAATGCTGATTCCATTTATATCCTCTACATTTCTGAAAATATTTTCACTGTATAGGGAAAAAAGATCTGGAGACATCACACATCCCTGCCTAACACCTCTCTTAATTGGCTGATACTGTCCCACTTCATTATCAATCCTTATTGCAGCTTGTTGTTTCCAATATATGTTTTTTTATAAGTCTAATGTCTTTCCCATCAATTTGTAGATCTGCAAGCATATCCACCATGTTGACATGTCTAACTCTATCAAAAGCCTTTGTATAGTGAATAAAGCAAAGATGTATATCCTTGTTTACTTCTGTAGCACGTTCAATAACTGTTCGCAGCATATACACAGCATTTACTGTACCCTTTCCTTCTACAAACCCACATTGTTCTTCCCCTATTTCAGGTTGTATCTTCTTCCTCACTCTTTGCATGATAATTCTTAGCAAAATCTTTGTGATGTGACTCATTATATTAATTGTTCTATGTTGATCACATTCCAAGGTTCCTGATTTCTTTGGGATTGCAATAAATACAGAGTTACATAATTCAGGAGGTATATCTCCAGTATCATATAATGTGTTCATCAGTCTGGTGACTTGCTCTAGTCCAAATTCTTCTAAAGCTTTAATAATTTCTGTTGTGATGTTATCTGCACCGGGGGCCTTGCCAGCTTTCATATGCTTATGAACATTTCGAACCTCCATCTCCAAAATTGGCGGTCCTTCATTATTAAATCTAATATCATACTGTTCGTCTCTGTTATCATCATAAAGGTGTTTCACATAATCTGTCCATACATGTAGAATCTGGTCTTTTTCTATTATGATTTTGCCATCTTCAGTTTTTAGACACCCTGTTGATGTGCTTGTTCTTTTATTAGTAAGTTCCTGAATTCTTTTGTGCACTAATTTGGTATATTGACTGTTGTGTTGGTTTTCAATTTCTAAGCACTTTTCCTCAAGCCATGCTTCTTTTGCCTCCTTACATAATATTCTGACTTGTCTGTGAAGTTCTTCATATTTGACAGAATTATTTTTGTTGAGTCTTCTTGTTTCCATGAGGTGTAAAATTTCTTCAGTCATCCATTTCTTACAACCCACCTTCTTTAATTTTGGAATAGTTGTTTCTGCAGCCACATTGATTGAATTCTTCAACGTTTCCCATTGATCATCCACATCCTGGAATAGGATCTCTAGATCAGACAAAATTTCAGATCTGTTCTGTACTTCTATGTTGAATTTGTTTTGTATTTCCTTGTCATTACTCAATGTACACAAATCATATTTAGTGTTTCCTGTTATATACTTGACTTTCTTCAACTTTATCCTCAATGTTCCTGTGAGTAATCTGTGGTCACTACAACAATCAGCACTGGGAACTGTTTTTGCTAGTGTTAATGCGTTTCTAAGTCTTCTGCTAATCAGAATGTAGTCAATCTGGTTTCTAATCCTGCTATCAGGACTCCTCCATGTCCATAATCTTCTAGGGTGTTGCTTGAACCAAGGGTTTCCTACAATCATTTCCTGTTCTTTTGCCCACTCTAAGAGTCTGTATCCTCTTTCATTTCTCTCTCCTAAACCATAGTTTTTTAAACTGTATATCTATCCCCTTGATTTCCTACTTTTTCATTGAAGTCCCCTATTATGATGTTTATTTCTGAATTTTTACATTTCTTTAAGGCAGACTCTATGTCATTATGGGAGTCTCTGTGGCGAAGTGGTCAAGCCGTTTGACTCGTGCTCTGAAGGTTGTGTGTTCGATTCCGGGCTGCGCCCTTCGGTTTACGAGTTAAATGCTTCGGAGACTCCTGTGGGTCGTCGCTAAAAGCTACAGAGTTCGTGCTTTGTGCGACGCTTTCCGCACTGCGGAAAGAAACCGAGCCATATGGGATAAAACCCGGTGCAATGAGGTCGACCCTGTCGACTTTTAAGCGACTTTCTATGTCATTATAAAATTCTTCTACACTATCTTCACTGGATTCTCCTGTTGGGGCATATACTTGAATAATATTTATGCTAAAAGGTCTGCCACTTAATTTAACTAGTAGAACTCTGTCCGACACGGCCCAATATCCTTGAACAGATTTTGCTGTTTTCCGGTCCAAAATAATTGCCACTCCTCTATGACGATCTTCACCTCCAGAATAAATAATCTTGAAATCTTCCTCTATCTTGATGCCTGCTCCTGTCCATCTCGTTTCGCACATACCTAAAATATTAATTTTTTCCCTTTCAATTTCTTGTTTTATGTTCTCTAATGTTCCGTCGTTGTTTAACGTCCTAACGTTCCAAGTTGCTAATTTTAACGTCTCTGTCCTTGTCTTGCGATGATCAGTCTTTAAGCGAATCATGATATACTAGGCACTTTTAAAGAGGTAGTTTGCCATTGCTTTCCTCTATGGCAGTGACCTTACTGGTCGGAGACCGCAGCCATTGACTCAAGAAGAGTTCCTCTGCCTGCCGTCGTGAAGCTCGAGGCCATGACCCACAATATCTGTCGGCTGCCCTCAAAATTTCATCCACCACCTGCCTTCCGTGGCTTCTTTTGAAAACTTCCAATAAAAGGAACACAAAATAACATCACATAAACCACAGGAAAACACTATTCACAGGAGATCCATAGGAAATCACACGAAATCCAAAGGATAACACTAAATAGCGTCCCTCCGAAAAGTAACGCTTCATTTTGTCGCCATTGTACCGGAAGATATATATTTTGGATACTCAGTAAAAACTTTTTCAGTTATTTCCTGAAGGTATTCCTTGGTTCTCTAAAACTCTATTTCTGGTCTCAAACAATTGAGGTAGCACAGCTAAATTAATGAAACGGGCAGGATCACATTGGAAAAAAGGACTTTGTATCCTTTCTCTCTTTGGGGTTGAGCCATCAATCTCTACATATCCGACAAACACATCCCTGTCTTTCTCCCAACTGTATGTGTTCATAATTTCCTTCTTTATTTCCCATTTTAATTGCTGCTGTCTGGTTCCAGTAAATATTTTTTATTATTCTGAGATCATTCCCATCAATGTTAATATCCACCTAATAACATAATAATACACTTTTCATAATAGTAATAAATAGGTTTAAAATTAAGATAAACTAATATTGAGTGGAGCTAACAAAATAAATCTAAAAATGACACTGGTCCCTAATTCAAGTGTTTTCTTCACTTTTAAACTGGGATATTCTCTTCCTTCCTTCCTTCCTTCCTTCCTCCCTCCCTTCCTCCCTCCCTTCCTCCCTCTTGTTTTTTTGTGTGGATGTAGTGTGAGTTAAGTTTCTTTGGACTTTTAGTAGGAAAAACTCTCTTTATTAAAACATTTGGTACTCCTCCGAACGACAGCCTCAAATTATTTAGTGTAAAATGCATCCCTTACAGGGCCTCATTAGCTGATATAATAAAAAAATACGAACTACGAACTAAATATAGAACTGAGAAAATGGAAATACATACCAATAATATTTCACAGTTATATGTGGAAATCTTGGCACAAACGTTGTAAATACTGTCCGAAAACATGTTCTAAACTCTTGTATCGGTATATCCATGGGGAAAAAAATTATACATATCGGAACGAGCATTGAATATGTTGTCGATCACTTCCGGTTCAGTGTGTGGCGGACTGCTAGACCGATCGATGAATGCAATAAATGTTTCTGGGCCCGGAGGGCCCTCACTGTCGTCGGTACTACAAGATATGGATATACACTCCGACGACAGTGAGGGCCCTCTGGGCCCAGAAACATTTATTGTATCCATCGATCGGTCTAGCATATGACGATACATTCAAACGTAAGAGATTGACAACACATCGCCCCGGAAATGACCTTATGAGGCCCTGTAAGGGATGCATTTTACACTAAATAATTTGGGGCCGTCATTCGGAGGAGTGCCAAACATTCAGTTACTCAAAAAACAAAGCCAAAATCAGATGCATGGCCTGGGATCTCATACAGACACCTACCATATTAACTCTATTTCTTTTAAATGTTACCCCCGGCGCCTATTGGCTGTTTGTAATTTGCTAGGGAATTTTACATTTAGTAGTTTGGCATTGCTTTCTGAAGAGAGGTCAACATCTAAGTGCAACTGACTCGTGGGTGCTACTAACTGACGGGTGCAACTGACTGGCGGGTGCTACTAACTGACGGGTGCTACTAACTGACGGATGTAACTGACTGGTGGGTGCTACAAACTGATGGGTGCAACTGACTGGCAGTTGCGAGAGAGTTTAAGTGTGAAAACATTAAACCTCCTGGCCATGTTGACTTCCGTACATATATATTTCCCATTGCATATGCCTGTGAGACCTGGACACTTACTAAACAAGCTGAACAGCACATAGATGCCTTTGAATATAAATGTTATAGATTGGTTCTAAGAATATCTTGGATACAGAAAAAAAAATAAATGAATCCATACGACTAGAGCTGAATATTGAAGAAGGTTGGCTACTAAAAACAATAAAACAAAGAAAATTGAAATATTTTGGTCACTTGAGACGTCATGAAAGTTTGGAGAGAACAATCTTGGAGGGGTATATGCCCGGGAAGAGAGGGAGAGGAAGGCCAAAGAGAAGATGGGTGCAGGATGTGGTAGGTGATCTCCAGATGGGTGTATCGTATGCGGGACATCTTGCTTATGACTGAGTAGTTTTCTGGACGGTTGTTATGGAAGCGAGGTCCTGCAAGTGACATGCTACTGAATGAGTAAATGAATGAATGAATATATATATATATATATATATATATATATATATATATATATATATATATATATATATATATATATATATATATATATATATATATATATATATATATATAATGTTACGTGTACTTTGTAGGACTTTGCTATCAATCCCAACTTCAGATTGATTTGCTAGGCAATTGTTCAGTAGTGTACCATTGCTTTCTAAACACAAAGTCAATATTTTAGTCCAACTGACCGATGTGTGTGTTGAACCCAATACCCGCTGTCAGCTCACTGGAAGTTTAAGTGCAAGATATATGTGTGTGTGTGGTGTGCGCGTGATTTACGTATACAAATGTATATGTCTGTGTGTGTTGTGCGTCTGTATATATATATATATTTAGCCGGCCTCCCTGGCCTAGGGGTGAACGTCTTTTTCCATAATCCTGTATATTCTTGTGAGTTTTGTAACCTGCACGAGAATCAGTAGCGGTTCTCCCTGCGTTGGTAACTTGCGGGGTATGTGAGCCAGTCTCTCAGAAAGCAATGGCAAACTACTGAGCGTAATCTTCTAATATTCTACTGAGCGTAATCTTCTAATATTCTACATCAACAGCAGCT